>CM038681.1:582868172-583220331 GCA_021605205.1 Aegilops longissima | reverse complement strand
GGCCGAGCGATGGTTTAGCGGATTCGGAATTGTAACCAAGCATCCTGGGTTCTATACCCGATTCAACACTAGAGCATGCAGCCGATCCTGGCAAAGGAAAGCGAGGCCGTACTTCTTTTGCCAGGCCTGTTCTTACATAAGGTTCCCGCAGAAGATCAAGTTGGTGAGCCGTGTGATGGGAAACCTTCCCGCACGATGAAAGAAAGAGAACCCCTCCTATCTTTTGATCGTGGTCAAAATCCTATCCAAGTCCCCTTAGAACTAAAGCGCGAGCTTACGACATAATTTGCAAAGACCTTTTGACTATGTTCAGGATAATTAAGTTCATCTTATGAACTCCCACTCAGATATACATCCCTCTAGTCATCTAAGTGATTACATGATCCGAGTCAACTAGGCCGTGTCCGATCATCACGTGAGACGGACTAGTCATCATCGGTGAACATCTTCATGTTGATCGTATCTACCATACGACTCATGCTCGACCTTTCGGTCTCTTGTGTTCCGAGGCCATGTCTGTACATGCTAGGCTCGTCAAGTCAACCTAAGTATTTCGCTTGTGTAAATCTGGCTTACACCCGTTGTATGTGAACGTTAGAATCTATCACACCCGATCATCACGTGGTGCTTCGAAACGACGAACTTTCGCAACGGTGCACGCTTAGGGGAACACTTTCTTGTAATTTTAATGAGGATCATCTTATTTACTACCGTCGTTCTAAGCAAATAAGATGCATAAACATGATAAACATCACATGCAATCAAAAAGTGACATGATATGGCCAATATCATTTTGCTCCTTTTGATCTCCATCTTCAGGGCTCCATGATCATCATCGTCACCGGCATGACACCATGATCTCCATCATCATGATCTCCATCATCTGTCTCCATGAAGTTGTATCGCCAACTATTACTTCTACTACTATGGCTAACGGTTTAGCAATGAAGTAAAGTAATTACATGGCGTTATTCAGTGACACGCATGTCATACAATAAATAAAGACAACTCCTATGGATCCTGCCGGTTGTCATACTCATCGACATGCAAGTCGTGATTCCTATTACAAGAACATGATCAATCTCATACATCACATATCATTCATCACGTTATTTTGGCCATATCACATCACATAGCATACCCTGCAAAAACAAGTTAGACGTCCTCTAATTGTTGTTTGCATGTTTTACGTGGCTGCTATGGGTTTCTAGCAAGAACGTTTCTTACCTACGCAAAACCACAACGTGATATGTCAATTGTTATTTACCCTTCATAAGGACCCTTTTCATCGAATCCGATCCGACTAAAGTGGGAGATACTGGCACCCGCTAGCCACCTTATGCAACAAGTGCATGTCAGTCGGTGGAACCTGTTTCACGTAAGTGTACGTGTAAGGTCGGTCCGGGCCGCTTCATCCCACAATACCATCGAAACAAGATTGGACTAGTAACGGTAAGCATATTGAACAAAATCAACGCCCACAACAACTTGTGTTCTACTCGTGCATAGAATCTACGCAATAGACCTAGCTCATGATGCCACTCTTGGGGAACGTAGCAGAAATTCAAAATTTTCTATGCATCACCAAGATCAATCTATGGAGATTCTAGCAACAAGAGAGGGAGAGGATGAGCATCTTCATACCCTTGAAGATCGCTAAGCGGAAGCGTTACAAGAACGCGGATGAAGGAGTCGTACTCGCAGCGATTCAGATCGCGGTTGATTCCGATCTAAGCACCGAACAACGGTGCCTCCGCATTCAACACACGTACAGCCCGGGGACGTCTCCGCCTTGTTGATCCAGCAAGGGGAGAGGAGAAGTTGAGGAGAACTCCGACAACCTGACGGCATGGTGGTGATGGAGCTCGTGGTTCTCCGGCAGGCTTCGCCAAGCACTACGGAGGAGGAGGAGGTGTTGGAGGAGGGAGAGGCTGCGCCAGGGAAGGGTCCGCTGCCCTCTCTCTCTCTCTCTATATATAGGGGAAGGAGGAGGGAGGCGCCTAGGGTTCCCTAGGGGAGGCGGCGGCCATAGGGAAACCCTAGATGGGTTTTGTGCCCCCACCCCTAGGAAACTTGCCCCCAAGCGGGCAGGGGTGGCTGCCCTAGGGGTGGCGCCCCCACCTCTCCAGGTTACGTGAGATGGGGTGGGAGGGGCGCTCAGCCCCTTAGTGGGCTGATGTGCCCTCTCCCCTTGGCCCATAAGGCCCCCCAAAGCTTGCCGGGGCCTCCGAAACCCCTTCGGACACGCTGGTCATCACCTGGTACCCCCGGAACAATTCCGGACTCCAATACCCTTCGTGCAATAACCGATCTTCACCTCCGGACCATTCCGGAGCTCCTCGTCATGTCCGGGATCTCATCCGGGACTCCGAACAACCTTCGGTAACCACATACTATTTCCCATGACAACTCTAGCGTCACCGAACCTTAAGTGTGTAGACCCTACGGGTTCGGGAACCATGCAGACATGACCGAGACGTTCTCCGGTCAATAACCAACAGCGGGATCTGGATACCCATGTTGGCTGTAACACCCCGGATACAACTTTCCATATTCGTAACTCCGACTCTTGCCTTTTCCGGAGATGTGATTTATTATTTCCTTCGTGGTTGGGTTTTGTCTGTTGTTTTGCATTTTGTTTTTGTTATGCATTTCATCTCATGGCATCATCTGCATTTCATCCGCATGTTTTTCAAAACTTGCATCCGTTCGGGTTCCGCCGGTTCTCTCCGTTGTCCGTTCCGAGTCCGGATACACTCGCACGCGCTTCGCTGCACTCCCAAATATTATTTTATTAGTGGCATAAAATGTTCTCGGAATGGGTTGCAACTTGTCATGCGGTCTTATTATAGTGTAGACAGGCCGCCTGCCAAGTTTCATCGCATTCGGAGTCCGTTTGATAGCCCTACCGTTAAACATAGCGGCACCCTTGCCGGTTTATCCGTCGGACGTTTTCGGTCTCCGGAAACAGTTGCCGGGCTGCATTTCTACTCTCTCCCCTCAGTCCAGACCCTCTCGTCACAGCCCACCCGCAGCTCACCTAAAACCCCCCTATTTTCCTGATCGTCGGATCGCGATCCGGAGGTTCCGAAACCCCTCCTAACCCCTCAAACCCTAGCCCTACCTATAAATGGAAGCCCCCCCCCCTTCCATTTTTGGCAGCAGCCAACCCCCTCCTAAAAATCCATGCCACCAACCTCCCTCCACAGCGCCGCCGTCTTCTCCCTCCAACCGCGAGCCTCCACCTCATCCTCGCCACTTGGCGCCACAGTTGGCCAGCCGCCACCCACCGCCGCCTCCAGCCAACCAGGCGGCGCCACATCGCCTGCGCCCCCAGCCTCCCAGCGCCCGGCCCGCCCATCCGCAGCCCGCCCGGGCCGATCTGGGCCCGAGGCGCCAGCGCCGCCCACCGCCCTCCTGGCGCTCGCCTCCTCCTGATCTCTCTCCCTCGCTGATCCGCCGCCCTTGGCGAGCCCTGTCGCCGGGCGCCCGTGCGCCTGCCGGTCGTCGCCGCCCTCGCTTTCTCCCTTTCTCCTCCCTTTTCTCCTCGCGCCTCACCCCTCTCGCCGTGGGCAGGAGCCGCCGCCGAGTTCCACGCCTCGCCGTCCGGCCTCGCCGTCGCCGCCACGTCTTCCCGAACCCGGCTCGATCCGGTTGCCCCGGCGGATCTGCTCGTTCCGCCCCTCCGGGTCTCCTCCGCTTCTCCACCGACGTCCGGCCGCCGCCGCCTTGCCCTGCTCCGTTAGTGCGGGAGCACGAGGGAGACGACAGCGCCCGCTTCGTGGGCTGCCGCGTCCCTCACAGGTGGGCCCCAGGCCCCGACCCGGTAGCGGCCTCCCGAGGCCCACCTGCCCCCGCCTGGCCTCCTCTCCACCGACCGGGCCGAGCCCAATGTGAGCAGCCCCGCCCCAGTGCTCTGTTGGGCCAGATCCTAGATTTGGCCCGTGTCGTTTTTCAGATCCGCGATTTAGCTTTTATTCCTGAGATTACAGTTTTGCAGAAAAACCCTCCATGTTCATGCATCAATAATTAATTAACCGTGCATCGGATTTAAACAACCTTTATATGTAAATTGCTTAGAATTTCGTGTAGATTAATAATATGCCACTTTCATCCATGTTTAAAATGTTTAAAATGATGTTTGCTTTAATTTGCTTTTATGCCATGCTAAAATGCTTTAATTCATAACTAAATAACCGTAACTCGGAATTAAATGTTCTTTATATGTAAATGGGGTGGAAAAATGCCTAGATTAACATGGTCCACTTTATGTTGCTGTTTAACAACTCTAAAATTGTGTTTAGGGCAGAACAGTACCGAATCTAAAATATTGCTCATGGGGATTTTCCGGAATTGTTGTTTCTTATTTCCGGCCTCATTTAAACTTGCCTAGATAGGTAGTTTCATTATGCTCCACCTCTTGCCATGTTTAACAACATTTAATATTGTTGTGTACCTAACCGAGAGAGAACTAAATAAGTGTTGTGGTGTTCCGTCAATATGCAACTCGTTGCATATTGAGCTCCACTTAACTTGTAGTGTTGTTTGTGCATATTGCCATGCCATGCCTCATTAAACCGGACATGCATCATATTTGTTTGTGCATCATGCCATGTTTATGATTGTGTGTTTACTATGTTGTTTGCTTCTTTCCGGTTTGCTTCTCTCGTTAGCTTCGGGTTCGTTCCGGAGTTGTGAGGATTCGTTCGACTTCGTCCGTTTGTCTTCTTCATGGACTCGTTCTTCTTCCTTGCGGGATTTCAGGCAAGATGACCATACCCTCGAAATCACTTCTATCTTTGCTTGCTAGATGCTCGCTCTTTTGCTATGCCTATGCTACGATGCCTACCACTTGTTATATCATGCCACCCACATTTCCATGTCAAACCTCTAACCATCCTTTCCTAGCAAACCGTTGTTTGGCTATGTTACCGCTTTGCCCAGCCCCTCTTATAGCGTTGTTAGTTGCAGGTGAAGATGAAGTTTGTTCCTTGTTGGAACATGGAGATGTTGTTCCTTGTTGGAAAATGTTTTCTTGTTGGGATATCACAATATATCTTATTTAATTAATGCATCTATATACTTGGTAAAGGGTGGAAGGCTCGGCCTTATGCCTGGTGTTTTGTTCCACTCTTGCCGCCCTAGTTTCCGTCATATCGGTATTATGTTCCCGGATTTTGCGTCCCTAACGCGTCGGGTGATTTATGGGACCCCTTGACAGTTCGCTTTGAATAAGACTTTTCCAAAGAAGGCCCAACATTGGTTTTACATTTGCCTCACCTAGCCTTTTTTCCCTTGGGAGTCGCGCATCCCGAGGGTCATCTTTATTACCCCCGGACCAGTGCTTCTCTAAGTGCTGGCCCGAACCGAGTAGATCTGGGGCCCCTCGTGGCAACTCGAGGTTTGGTTTTACTCGTAGGATGTCTCATCCGTGTTGCCTGAGCGAGATATGTGCAGCTCCTATCGGGATTGTCGGCGCATCGGGCGGTCTTGCTGGACTTGTTTTATTGCTGTGAAATGTCTTGTAGCCGGATTCCGAGACTGATCGGTCTTCCCGGGAGAAGGACTATTCTTCGTTGATCGCGAGAGCTTATCATGGGCTAAGTTGGGACACCCTGCAGGGTTTGAACTTTCAAAGCCGTGCCAGCGGTTATGTGGCAGATGGGAATTTGTTAATGTCCGGTTGTAGAAAACCCGGTTGATCTTAATTAAAATACACCAATCGCGTGTGTAACCGTGATGGTCTCTTCTCGCGGAGTCCGGGAAGTGAACACGGTGTTGGAGTTATGTTTGACGTAAGTAGTTTCAGGATCACTTCTTGATCATAGTTGTTCGACCGTGCTTTTGCCTTCTCTTCTCGCTCTCATTTGCGTATGTAGCCACCATATATGCTAGTCGCTGCTGCAGCTCCACCTCACTACCCTGTCCTACCTTTAAGCTTAAATAGTCTTGATCTCGGGGTGTGAGATTGCTGAGTCCCGTGACTCACGGATACTTCCCAAAACCAGTTTGCGGTGCCGATGAAACCGTGCGGTGATGCACCCGAGCTCAAGGAGGAGCTCGATGAAGATCTTGTTCATTGTGTTGTTTCGTTTCAGTTGATCAAGAGTGGAGCCAGTTGGGACGATCGGGGATCTGTGTAGCATTTGGGGTAGTCTTCTTTTATTTTGGTTCCGTAGTCGGACCTTGATTGTACCTGTATGATGTAATGTTTTACTCATGTATTGTGTGAAGTGGCGATTGTAAGCCAACTATGTATCTCTTTTCCCTTATGTATTACATGGGTTGTGTGAAGATTACCTCACTTGCGACATTGCTTTCAATGCGGTTATGCCTCTAAGTCGTGCTTCGACACGTGGGAGATATAGCCGCATCGAGGGCGTTACATTGGCTCCCACATGTTCCATGATGATCTCATCGGATGAACCATGATGTCAAGGATTCAAGCAATCACGTATGCAATTCCCTTTGTCTAGCGGTATTGTACTTGCCCGAGATTCGATCATCGGTATGCCGATACCTTGTTCAATCTCGTTACCGGCAAGTCTCTTTACTCGTTCCGTAACACATCATCCCGTGATCAACCCCTTGGTCACATTGTGCACATTATGATGATGTCCTACCGAGTGGGCCCAGAGATACCTCTCCGTCACACGGAGTGACAAATCCAGTCTCGATTCGTGCCAACCCAATGAGACACTTTCGGAGATACCCGTAGTGCACCTTTATAGCCACCCAGTTACGTTGTGACGTTTGGTACACCCAAAGCATTCCTACGGTATCTGCGAGTTGCACAATCTCATGGTCTAAGGAAATGATACTTAACATCAGAAAAGCTATAGCATACGAACTACACGATCTTTGTGCTAGGCTTAGGATTGGGTCTTGTCCATCACATCATTCTCCTAATGATGTGATCCCGTTATCAACGACATCCAATGTCCATGGTCAGGAAACCGTAACCATCTATTGATCAACGAGCTAGTCAACTAGAGGCTTACTAGGGACACGGTGTTGCCTATGTACCCACACATGTATCTGAGTTTCCTATCAATACAATTATAGCATGGATAATAAACGATTATCATGAACAAGGAAATATAATAATGATAACTAATTTATTATTGCCTCTAGGGCATATTTCCAACACCCCGGACCTGCCCGGGAGGTAGCCGCTGGGCTGGCAGCTGACGACGTCATGCGGCTGGATCAGGCATGACGTGGTGTGGGAGGCCGAGAGTGTGGCGAGGAGGACGATGGCCATGGCCATGGTGGGTCGAGCTCTCGCAGCCACCATCTTATTGGCACCTAACTGCAAGAACGCTTGATTAGAGAGCGTATATGAGGGCCCGAAGGCCACCGCACCGGAAGAGAGCCTGGAGACCTCCGCGGGCATAAGCAGCAACTCGATCACAACGGAGGCAGAAATCGATGCGTGGGGGGAAGAAGAAGAAGATGGGGAGCTTAGGAACCTCCGCTGACCATCGACCCCAATCCCGCCAGCCAGGAGAACGCACAAGTGAGTCGTCTCATAATAGCGTTTCACAACAGCCCAAATGGCACTTTACACGTAGTCGTGTAATAAATTTATTTGTTGGTAGTAAAGGCATCTCTCTTCGCTGAAGCCACCCTGGGTCATGACAACACCATACAGGTTAGGGTGGACGTCAAGGGGCTTGCACTTCCTGATGGCTGTTGCCACCTCCTTCACCGCCTCAGTCATGTTGCAAAAGACATTGATCTCCTCCTCCATCAGGCCTCCTCTCTTCCTCTTTCTATCATGGACGGCGTCAAATGGTTTGTCGAAGGGCTTCACGAAGGGTTTGTCAGGGCCATCAAAGACCTCGACGTCCGGGGTCCCAGGGAAGTCTGGCATGGGAGAACCAAGAGGCTCCCCCGAGCCCATGGCATGCTTCCTAGTTGCCAGCCCGAAGGAGAAGATGTGTTGCATCTAGTTGTAGTTCTGTATGGGTGTGTTGAGGAACTCAGCGTCCTTTGGGTGGTCCTAAGAATGAAACACAAGCGTTGTTAGTTGCGATTATGAGTAGGCAATGGTGGACAGTTGTAACGCCCCAAGACCGGAGCTTCAGTTGCCTTCCAGGGTTTCCGAGTTTTGCCATGTGATTTGTTTTGTTTGTGCATTCATCAGGTCATCTCTTGCATTGCATCATGTCATCATCCATTGTATCATTAATTTTTAAATCTCAACTAAATAAATTGCATGGATCTTCGGTCCATTTAAATCGAGGGAAGGGTGACTTCTCTTTATAACATATTCTCCCAATATTATGGAGCTATATAAATTATTCCATTTATTTGGAATTGATCATAACACACTTGCAAATAAATCCCATGCCTTTTCTGCTCTGAGTTGACCTCAAAACCTTGCCAATATTAGTTCATCATTTTTCCGGAGCTCCACCAAAAAAAATCCTCAACATTTTTGGCCCCACCAAACCTAGTCCCAATTCAAGACCATTTGAATTATATTCAAATGAATTTGAATTTAATTCCTTCAATCTTGCCACTTCTATTTTTTTGTGGTCATGCTTATTTTTATGAGTCCAGGAAAATTGTCCTCGTTCCCAAATTCTTTCCCTAACCCTCTCTTTCTTTTTTCTTCTCTTTAATTCTTTTCTGCTAGAAATTTTAAGAGAGAGAGAGAGAGAGGTAAGCCCAGCAGGCCATCTAGGCTCCTCCGCAGGCCTCTGGCCACTTCTTTCCCCACTGGGCCGGCCTCCCAAGGCCCAGCCGGCGCCCAGCTCTAACCCTAGCCGCACGCAGCGCCGTCCCCTCGATCCATCTCCTCCTCCTCCTCGTTCCCGCAGCGCTCGATCCCCTCGTCCTCCCTCTTCCCGATCCCCATCTCTCCCTCTCCTGCGCCCGATTCCATCTCCCTCCTCTCGATCCTTCCTCCCTCATCTCCCTCGCAGCCTCTCTTCTCCTTCCCCGCGTCCCCATCGCCATCCGCCGCCATCGGCGACCTCCAGGAGGGCCACCCCGCGCCCGAACCCTCCTCTCGCTCGTCGCCCCGCCTCCAGGGTCCTCCCATGCCGCCGCGTCATTCGTGGCGTCGGCCGGACCTCCAGCGCCGCCGCCTCAAGCTCCAGGTCCGGTCGGCCCCATCGCCCTGTCACAGCCATCCTTCTCCTTCCCTCGTGACACCGCGGGCATCGAGCTCGTCGCCCCGCCTCCGTTCGGCTCCCACGCCCGAAGTCACCGCCAGCCCTGCGGACGTTGGTGACCCAGCAGCGCCGCGCCGGTCTTCTCAAGCCGCCGCCGTCCCTTCTCCGGTGCCCCGTCCTCGTCGGATTTGCTCGAGTTTGCACCGTGCGCCGTTCGTCCTCAAGCCCTCTCCAGCGACCGCCGCGTGCTTCCTTTGCATCGACACGACCGCGCCAAGTCCGCCGCGGTCCTCTACAGCGGCCGCTACCCTCCACGGAGCCCAAGTCGCGCCGCCGAGACGCCAAGTACCAGTTCAACGAGGAGCACCAAGTTTTGCCTCAGACACTCATCGGGGTTGACCGTGGGCGTGTGCTGGTGTTACTTGGATTCGTCAAGGAGGCCAAGACCGAGGTTTTTCGGTGTTGCTTTGTTTTGAACGCCAAGTACCACGACGACCGATGCATAGAACCACTACGATTGCCGTGTACATCTACCGTCGCCTGAAGACACGTGTACCACGAGCGCCAAGTTTGACCACGCAGATTCGCCAAGTTCCTCTCCTAACTTGTACGACTACCATCGCCGAGATCGCAAGTACCACGACAACCCCGAAGGGATTCGGACCCGTCAAGTACCTCTTCGAAAACGAACGTGTACCCCTACTTCCCCTACCATCGCGAGAACGTCTACTTCCCTCTACGAAACGCATTCCGCCCGAACGCACGCTTCAAAGGTATAACCGCCGAGAACGACCGTCGTGGACCGAATGAATGTATGTTGTATGAGATGCCCGTTTGCACCATGTCCGAAATTGTCGCTCGCTTGTTCCTCCTCGTTGCCATGCCATCGTCTCGTGGGAACCCGAATTCCGGGATCACCCCACCATCCTTGCATGACACGCATCCGCACGCCTCCTTTTGCACCGGTATCTCCGTGAGCTACCGGAACCGAAATGTTGCCGTGGCACCATTTTCGGATTCGTTGCCGTGGCACCCCTTTCTTCCACCACGGTGACACAATGCTTCATAACATGCTCATGTCAACGTTTTCATAAAAATTGCATATAACTTGTATATGTCATCCGCATCATGATAACAACATCTAAATGTTTAAAATTGTTGTTTGCATTAATTTGCTTATAATATGCTAAAATGATTTATTTCATAACTAAATAACCGTAGCTCCATTTTAAATAAATTATATATGTAAATGGGGTGGAAAAATGCATAGATTAACTTGGTGCACTTTATTTTGCTGCTTAATAACATTAAAATTGTGTTCAGGGCAGATCAGTTCCAAATCTAAAATATGCATATGGGGTTTTACCGGAATTGTTGTTTGTTGTTCCGGCCTCATTTAAACTTGCCTAAATAGTTTGTTTTATTATGCTTCACCTCTTGCCATGTTTAACAACATTTAGTATTGTTGGGTACATAACCGAGAGAGAACTAAATAAGTGTTGTGGTGTTTTGTCAATATGCAACCCGTTGCATATTGAGCTCCACTTAATTTGTAGCGTTGTTTGTGCATATTGCCATGCCATGCCTCATTAAACGGACATGCATCATACTTGTTTATGCATCATGCCATGTTTATGTGATGGTTGTTTTACTATGTTGTTTGCTTCTTTCCGGTTTGCTTCTCGCTTAGCTTCGGTTTCGTTCGGAGTTGTGAGGATTCGCTTCGACTTCTTCCGTTTGTCTTCTTCATGGACTCGTTCTTCTTCCTTGCGGATTTCAGGCAAGATGACCATACCCTCGAAATCACTTCTATCTTTGCTTGCTAGTTGCTCGCTCTTTTGCTATGCCTATGCTACGATGCCTACCACTTGCTATATCATGCCACCCACATTGCCATGTCAAACCTCTAACCATCCTTTCCTAGCAAACCGTTGTTTGGCTATGTTACCGCTTTGCTCAGCCCCTCTTATAGCGTTGTTAGTTGCAGGTGAAGATGAAGTTTGTTCCTTGTTGGAACATGGAGATGTTGTTCCTTGTTGGAACATGTTTACTTGTTGGGATATCACAATATATCTTATTTAATTAATGCATCTATATACTTGGTAAAGAGTGGAAGGCTCGGCCTTATGCCTGGTGTTTTGTTCCACTCTTGCCGCCCTAGTTTCCGTCATATCGGTAAATTTAGTTAAGGAACATATAGACATTTGATTACTTCCTCTGTTATCAAAGGGGACAACGAATCAAAGGGGACAGGGATGTGTAGGTGATTATCGTGTTGAAGATGCATAGTGGATAGAAGGATGTAAGTAGTCTCTAGCTTGATTATAATTTTCTTGGTTATTGTAGTGTAAGAGCGTTCAAAATTTTCTTCTTCTAGGAATGAGTGAGTTCACTCTTCTTCCTGAGCCGTTGGCTGTTGGCCCTGCAGAAGGTACCTTCCTTTTCCTTGCTTGTATCTATGATTTTATAGCATTCAGACAATGGTTCCCTTTCTATTACTTTGGTTGATAGTATTATATTTAGTGCTAAAGCCGCAGCCTACTCCCTACATAGAACCTCTGGAAAACAAAACTTATGTTCCCGGATTTTGCGTCCCTAACGCGGTTGGGTGATTTATGGGACCCCCTTGACAGTTCGCTTTGAATAAGACTCCTCCAGCAAGGCCCAACTTTGGTTTTACCATTTGCCACCTAAGCCTTTTTCCCTTGGGTTCTGCAGACTCAAGGGTCATCTTTATTTTAACCCCGGACCAGTGCTCCTTGAGTGCTGGCCCAAACCAGCGATGTCCGGCGCCCCACAGGCAATCGGGGTCTATGCCAACTGACGTCTTGCTCATCCGGTGTGCCACGAGAACGAGATATGTGCAGCTCCTATCGGGATTTGTCGGCACATCCGGGCGGCTTTGCTGGTCTTGTTTTATTGTTGTCGAAATGTCTTGTAGTCCGGATTCCGAGACTGATCGGGTCTTCGGTAGAAGGAATATCCTTCGTTGACCGTGAGAGCTTATAATGGGCTAAGTTGGGACACCCTGCAGGTATTATCTTTCAAAGCCGTGCCGCGGTTATGAGGCAGATGGGAATTTGTTAATGTCGGTTGTAGAAAACCGAAGTTGATCTTAATTAAAATACATCAACGGCGTGTGTAACCGTGATGGTCTCTTCTCGGCGGAGTCCGGAAGTGAACACGGTGTTGGAGTTATGTTTGACGTAAGTAGTTTCAGGATCACTTCTTGATCATAGTTGTTCGACCGTGTTTTTGCCTTCTCTTCTCGCTCTCTTTTGCGTATGTTAGCCACCATATATGCTAGTCGCTTGCTGCAGCTCCACCTCACTACCCTGTCCTACCTTTAAGCTTAAATAGTCTTGATCTCGCGGGTGTGAGATTGCTGAGTCCCCGTGACTCACAGATACTTCCAAAACCAGTTTGCAGGTGCCGATGAAACCGTGCAGGTGATGCATCCGAGCTCAAGGAGGAGCTCGATGAAGATCTTGTTCATCGTGTTGTTTTGTTTGATTGATCGATAGTGGAGCCAGTTGGGACGATCGGGGATCTGTGTAGCATTTGGGGTAGTCTTCTTTTATTTTGGTTCCGTAGTCGGACCTTGATTGTATCTGTATGATGTAATGCTTTACTCATGTATTGTGTGAAGTGGCGATTGTAAGCCAACTATGTATCTCTTTCCCTTATGTATTACATGGGTTGTGTGAAGATTACCTCACTTGCGACATTGCTTTCAATGCGGTTATGCCTCTAAGTCGTGCTTCGACACGTGGGAGATATAGTCGCATCGAGGCGTTACAAGTTGGTAATCGAGCCTTCCCGACTTAGGAGCCCCCGCTTGTTTGTTTGGCGTTGTTGAGTCTAGAACGGAAAATGTTTTGAGTCTTAGGATTATATATATCGGAGAGTAGGATTCTTTTACTCCTCGGTCCCTTCGTCGCTCTGGTGAGGCATCCCGACGAGAGTTTTGACTTTCCTCTCCTCAAATTTCACTAAATTTTTTTAGGATCACGCTGGTATCTTGGAATCGTTCCGATGGTTTTGTGGCGAGAACATTATTCTTGGTGCCTCGACATTTAGGGGTTGTGGCGGTGTCCCGGGAGTTGAGCTCCGAGGTGTTGTCGTCACAATTTTATCGTTGCAGCGGAATACGAGTTTTGCCGACATCGAAAATCTCTTTTATGCAGTTGTTGGTGAGATAACCTCGATAACCCGATCTTCGGGCGAGCTCGAGAGTATTGCCATAACTCGTATAACGGATGCTTTTCGAAGGTCGAGGTAAACGATTTCCGAAGGTTTCTTGGTTATGTGTTGAAGGATGTATACAGCTGGATCTAGGTATTGTTAGTCTGGGTGATATATTTTGTGTCCCCTGTATCCCCAACACCTGATTGCATAACCAGAAAGTTTCGGGAGTTTATAGGTGGGAATTCAAGTATCTCGTAAGATATCTTTCCAACACACACATGATACGATATGGGATCTATCATATGTTTGTTTCCGGCTTATTCCGCAAGCCAAATCCTTTGTTTTTGTTTTGTTTTGTGGTATTCGAGTTGCTTCAATGTCAAGTGTTGATTCCATACCTTCTTCTAAATGGTGTTCTCATATTTCTATGTGAATACTAATCCTTCTTGATCATCGGGTTGTCATCTCAATTTCTTCTCACCGGTGTGCTTCTCTCCGAGTGGATCCGATCATTTCAACATTCGCAAGATAAATTCTAAGTTTTTTCTCAATGGTGTTTGTTTCATCCGTCCCAAGTTGTCTTTGTTTTCCCGCCCTCCCACCCTTTTTCTTCAAGGACTCAGATTTCTTAATCAAGTATCAATTTTATTGTTGTGAAGTTTCTTCATTCTTTTCCTTTAAATGTTTTTTCCGGTGATTTCTCATGAAGACGCTAAGGAAGCTTCAACCTTATCATTGTTCCATTCTAATTTTCTTCTCCGGTGGATTTAATTCAAAATTTCGATGTTGATCTTATCCCTTTTCCTCTTTTCACAATGCTTTCGTTTGCCAGTGCCCCTAATCATCCACTTCTCGCTATTCAATTGTTCCGGAGTGTTGAAGATATCTCAGTAGATTCAAGTTTCCATTCTCAATTCACTCAAGTTCTTTTGAGGATGCTATCTCATTCAACCCATTTAATTCAACCGGTGCAATCTCTCTTTTCAAGCAATTGTTCAACGGTGGTTCTTTTGAGTGGGCCCTAACCCACAGGTCTTTTCCCAGGATCTTACCTGACTCTTCTAATTTTCCCGGAGCTTCTAAAATTCTTTTCTAAATTTGACGTAAGAATGAATTATCATCAGTCAAGGCTTTCTCCAAGATCTTCCAAATTATCTTCATCGTTGGTTCAACCTTTCTAATTTTCATCCCGGAGTGCCTCAACAATTCATGGTGGTGTTTCTCGTCGTCATTCTCGAATTTTGAAGACCAAAGAAGAGTTTTCTCTTTAATCTTGCTCCATTCTCTTCAAGATTCATGGTTCTAGCTTCGTGCCATCCTCTCATAATTATTTTAGATTGTGAGAATTCTTTTCACCCATCCGGAGAAATTCAGAAATCTTTTCAGTTTGATTATCCAGAGCCATCATCTTAGAATTATTCATTCCAGCTTTCAGCTCTCGTTCTCCAAATCTTACCGGTGCATCATTCAAGTATTCTCCAATCAGCTCGTCATCTATTCGTTCACTTGTATCTAAATCCCCTCAAATATCTTCTTTCGTTTTCCAATTCTTCCCGGTGAATTGTGCCTTTGCTACGTTCATTCTCAATTCTTACGGTGGTTCGTTCAAGATTTCACTTCCTTCTTTATCATATCAATTCATTTGTTGTTTCCAAATCCCACCGGTGGTTCCATCAATACCTTCTCAAGTTTGCGCTATATCTCTATCTGTAATCATTTTCAATGAGAATAAGTAGTATGCCAAATCCATTGCTTGCCATCAATTTAATTGGTGAAGGATCAGCATAATGTAATTCTTATTCTTGTTTCATCGAGTAAGTTCAATTCCTTATTCCGGAGGTTCATCAAAATTCTTGATTTCAGTTGTTCATCTTTTCTTTTCCTGGAGTTCCAAGCTCTCATCATCACGAAGATCCATCTAAATCACTGCAAGGCTTCACCTGGTGTTTTCAACTTCTCTTTCTTTCTATCACCCTTTTGTTTACCGGAGTTCATCATGGAGGCTCTACATGGTGCTTCCTCAAGTATTCTTTTCATTCTTCAATTGTTCATCAAGATTTCTCGCGGAGTTAAGATCCGTCAAGCCATACTTCAAAATAAACGTGGTGTTCAACACATGTTTTGTTTTGAGGAGTTCAAGTATTCTTCATCTTGCATTCCGAAGTGCAATTCTTTCTACCTTATCTCTTGAGGTGGTGCTATGTCATTCTTGACAATTTCCCTTCATGCTTCACGATTCACAGGTTGTCAAGAATGAGGCATTTTAAATCCATCAATCTCTTCATTGGAGTTGTCTTGGGTTATATTTCACCTAAAGTTTTCCCTAAGGAATGTTGCTATTATGGTGCTTATCTATGATCCAAGTTTTCTCCTATCCTCTTGGTGAAAGAAGTTTTTCATCGCCTTGGTGCTCTCACTCAAATCAATAGCTTTCTTTAGTGGCGTTTGTCACCTCATAAT
The DNA here is from genome assembly GCA_021605205.1 of Aegilops longissima. Classification (NCBI taxonomy): domain Eukaryota; kingdom Viridiplantae; phylum Streptophyta; class Magnoliopsida; order Poales; family Poaceae; genus Aegilops; species Aegilops longissima. The sequence goes on along the minus strand of CM038681.1, from coordinate 583,204,558 downwards.
GTTGAGATGTTTCCATAAGCCCACTACAAGCTTATTCTTTTCGTTGTTGGTTTTCCAACAACTCCGCTCTAACCTTCTTGGCAAGGATGCTTCCCAAATTCAATTGTGGTAGAAGTTACCATTATCTTCTCCGTTCTTTAATTTCCAACCATCTACTTTTCATTGCATTCTTTCATTTCTACCGGAGGCATTGTGATGTTGCTATTTTCACCCATCATCTCGTTTTGTCAAGATCAAGTTCTTTTCGTGCTTATCCATTTAACCGAGCGTTGGGTCTATCATTCCTCTTTTAATCGAGTCTCATCCAGTGCTTTCATTTTGCCAAGTTCATGATTCTAATTCCTTCCATTTTCAGTCGGAGTGCTGCCAAAATTATATCATTCTTATTCATTCTTATCTCGTTTCAACCAGAGTGGTTCCAATTCCTTCTTGTCCATTGTAATCGTCATTCATAGCTTTGCAACGCCCAAGGTTCACATGGTGTTCCTTGTTTCTATTTTCTACTGGAATGCTCTCAATTTCGTTCAACTCTATTGTGTTACTCTTTCAACTTTTCAACCTCTAAAGGTTCTTTGGTTTCACTCTTTTGTCGAAGAAGCAACTTAGTTTTACCTCTTCTCTTCCTCTTCCGTTTTCTCTCCGGTGCCATCCTAGATCTCGGGACGAGATCCTCTCATAGTGGTGGAGTGTTGTAACGCCCCAAGACCGGAGCTTCAGTTGCCTTCCAGGGTTTCCGAGTTTTGCCATGTGATTTGTTTTGTTTGTGCATTCATCAGGTCATCTCTTGCATTGCATCATGTCATCATGCCATCATATCATTAATTTTTAAATCTCAACTAAATAAATTGCATGGATCTTCGGTCCATTTAAATCGAGGGAAGGGTGACTTCTCTTTATAACATATTCTACCAATATTATGGAGCTATATAAATTATTCCATTTATTTGGAATTGATCATAACACACTTGCAAATAAATCCCATGCCTTTTCTGCTCCGAGTTGACCTCAAAACCTTGCCAATATTAGTTCATCATTTTTCCGGAGCTCCACCAAAAAAAATCCTCAACATTTTTGGCCCCACCAAACCTAGTCCCAATTCAAGACCATTTGAATTATATTCAAATGAATTTGAATTTAATTCCTTCAATCTTGCCACTTCTATTTTTCTGTGGTCATGCTTATTTTTATGAGTCCAGGAAAATTGTCCTCGTTCCCAAATTCTTTCCCTAACCCTCTCTTTCTTTTTTCTTCTCTTTAATTCTTTTCTGCTAGAAATTTTAAGAGAGAGAGAGAGAGGTAAGCCCAGCAGGCCATCTAGGCTCCTCCGCAGGCCTCTGGCCACTTCTTTCCCCACTGGGCCGGCCTCCCAAGGCCCAGCCGGCGCCCAGCTCTAACCCTAGCCGCACGCAGCGCCGTCCCCTCGATCCATCTCCTCCTCCTCCTCGTTCCCGCAGCGCTCGATCCCCTCGTCCTCCCTCTTCCCGATCCCCATCTCTCCCTCTCCTGCGCCCGATTCCATCTCCCTCCTCTCGATCCTTCCTCCCTCATCTCCCTCGCAGCCTCTCTTCTCCTCCCCCGCGTCCCCATCGCCATCCGCCGCCGTCGGCGACCCCCAGGAGGGCCACCCCGCGCCCGAACCCTCCTCTCGCTCGTCGCCCCGCCTCCAGGGTCCTCCCTTGCCGCCGCGTCATTTGTGGCGTCGGCCGGACCTCCAGCGCCGCCGCCTCAAGCTCCAGGTCCGGTCGGCCCCATCGCCCTGTCACAGCCATCCTTCTCCTTCCCTCGTGGCCTTGCGGGCATCGAGCTCGTCGCCCGCCTCCGTTCGGCTCCCACGCCCGAAGTCACCGCCAGCACCCTGCCGGACGTTGGTGACCCAGCAGCGCCAGCGCCGGTCTTCTCAAGCCGCCGCCGTCCCTTCTCCGGTGCCCGTCCTCGTCGAATTTGCTCGAGTTTGCACCATGCGCCGTTCGTCCTCAAGCCCTCTCCAACGACCGCCACGTGCTTCCTTTGCCCGACACGACGCGCCAAGTCCGCCATGGTCCTCTCAGCGCCGCTGCCTCCACGGAGCCCAAGTCGCGCCGCCGAGACGCCAAGTACCAGTTCAACGAGGAGCACCAAGTTTTGCCTCTGTACACTCATCAGGGTTGACCGTGGACGTGTGCCTGGTGTTACTTGGATTCGTCAAGGAGGCCAAGACCCGAGGTTTTTCGGTGTTGCTTTGTTTTGGAACGCCAAGTACCACGACGACCGATGCATAGAACCACTATGATTGCCGTGTACATCTACCGTCGCCCGAAGACACGTGTACCACGAGCGCCAAGTTTGACCACGCAGATTCGCCAAGTTCCTCTCCGAACGTGTACGACTACCATCGCCGAGATCGCAAGTACCACGACAACCCCGAAGGGATTCGGACCCGTCAAGTACCTCTTCGAAAACGAACGTGTACCCCTACTTCCCCTACCATCGCGAGAACGTCTACTTCCCTCTACGAAACGCATTCCGCCCCGAACGCACGCTTCAAAGGTATAACCGCCGAGAACGACCGTCGTGGACCGAATGAATGTATGTTGTATGAGATGCCCGTTTGCACCATGTCCGAAATTGTCGCTCGCTTGTTCCTCCTCGTTGCCATGCCATCGTCTCGTGGGAACCCGGATTCCGGGATCACCCCACCATCCTTGCATGACACGCATCCGCACGCCTCCTTTTGCACCGGTATCTCCGTGAGCTACCGGAACCGAAATGTTGCCGTGGCACCATTTTCGGATTCGTTGCCGTGGCACCCCTTTCTTCCACCATGGTGACACAATGCTTCATAACATGCTCATGTCAACGTTTTCATAAAAAATGCATATAACTTGTATATGTCATCCGCATCATGATAACAACATCTAAATGTTTAAAATTGTTGTTTGCATTAATTTGCTTATAATATGCTAAAATGATTTATTTCATAACTAAATAACCGTAGCTCCATTTTAAATAAATTATATATGTAAATGGGGTGGAAAAATGCATAGATTAACTTGGTGCACTTTATTTTGCTGCTTAATAACATTAAAATTGTGTTCAGGGCAGATCAGTTCCAAATCTAAAATATGCATATGGGGTTTTACCGGAATTGTTGTTTGTTGTTCCGGCCTCATTTAAACTTGCCTAAATAGTTTGTTTTATTATGCTTCACCTCTTGCCATGTTTAACAACATTTAATATTGTTGGGTACATAACCGAGAGAGAACTAAATAAGTGTTGTGGTGTTTTGTCAATATGCAACCCGTTGCATATTGAGCTCCACTTAATTTGTAGCGTTGTTTGTGCATATTGCCATGCCATGCCTCATTAAACCGGACATGCATCATACTTGTTTGCGCATCATGCCATGTTTATGTGATGGTTGTTTTACTATGTTGTTTGCTTCTTTCCGGTTTGCTTCTCGCTTAGCTTCGGTTTCGTTCCGGAGTTGTGAGGATTCGTTCGACTTCTTCCGTTTGTCTTCTTCATGGACTCGTTCTTCTTCCTTGCGGGATTTCAGGCAAGATGACCATACCCTCGAAATCACTTCTATCTTTGCTTGCTAGTTGCTCGCTCTTTTGCTATGCCTATGCTACGATGCCTACCACTTGCTATATCATGCCACCCACATTGCCATGTCAAATCTCTAACCATCCTTTCCTAGCAAACCGTTGTTTGGCTATGTTACCGCTTTGCTCAGCCCTCTTATAGCGTTGTTAGTTGCAGGTGAAGATGAAGTTTGTTCCTTGTTGGAACATGGAGATGTTGTTCCTTGTTGGAACATGTTTACTTGTTGGGATATCACAATATATCTTATTTAATTAATGCATCTATATACTTGGTAAAGAGTGGAAGGCTCGGCCTTATGCCTGGTGTTTTGTTCCACTCTTGCCGCCCTAGTTTCCGTCATATCGGTATTATGTTCCCGGATTTTGCGTCCCTAACGCGGTTGGGTGATTTATGGGACCCCTTGACAGTTCGCTTTGAATAAGACTCCTCCAAAGAGGCCCAACTTTGGTTTTACCATTTGCCACCTAAGCCTTTTTCCCTTGGGTTCTGCAGACTCAAGGGTCATCTTTATTTTAACCCCCGGACCAGTGCTCCTTCGAGTGCTGGCCCAAACCGAGCGATGTCCGGCGCCCCCTGGGCAATCAGGGTCTATGCCAACCCGACGTCTTGCTCATCCGGTGTGCCCTGAGAACGAGATATGTGCAGCTCCTATCGGGATTTGTCGGCACATCCGGGCGGCTTTGCTGGTCTTGTTTTATTGTTGTCGAAATGTCTTGTAGTCCGGGATTCCGAGACTGATCGGGTCTTCCCGGTAGAAGGAATATCATTCGTTGACCGTGAGAGCTTATAATGGGCTAAGTTGGGACACCCTGCAGGTATTATCTTTCAAAGCCGTGCCCGCGGTTATGAGGCAGATGGGAATTTGTTAATGTCGGTTGTAGAAAACCGAAGTTGATCTTAATTAAAATACATCAACGCGTGTGTAACCGTGATGGTCTCTTCTCGGCGGAGTCCGGGAAGTGAACACGTGTTGGAGTTATGTTTGGCGTAAGTAGTTTCAGGATCACTTCTTGATCATAGTTGTTCGACCGTGTTTTGCCTTCTCTTCTCGCTCTCTTTTGCGTATGTTAGCCACCATATATGCTAGTCGCTTGCTGCAGCTCCACCTCACTACCCTGTCCTACCTTTAAGCTTAAATAGTCTTGATCTCGCGGGTGTGAGATTGCTGAGTCCCGTGACTCACGTGATACTTCAAAACCAGTTTGCAGTGCCGATGAAACCGTGCAGGTGATGCATCCGAGCTCAAGGAGGAGCTCGATGAAGATCTTGTTCATCGTGTTGTTTTGTTTCAGTTGATCAGTAGTGGAGCCCAGTTGGGACGATCGGGGATCTGTGTAGCATTTGGGGTAGTCTTCTTTTATTTTGGTTCCGTAGTCGGACCTTGATTGTATCTGTATGATGTAATGCTTTACTCATGTATTGTGTGAAGTGGCGATTGTAAGCCAACTATGTATCTCTTTCCCTTATGTATTACATGGGTTGTGTGAAGATTACCTCACTTGCGACATTGCTTTCAATGCGGTTATGCCTCTAAGTCGTGCTTCGACACGTGGGAGATATAGCCGCATCGAGGGCGTTACAACAGTATGAAAAGGAAGAGGGTTGTTCGCTAACCGCGACATGGCCGGCGTAGTGATCTGCCTCCAGAACTATGTAGCAAGTGTTCTCAACCCATGAGGCGTCGCTAAGGTCTCTCAGCTTGGACACTTGGATCCATCGACTTTTCCACTTCCTCAGGTGGTTGTACACTGGGTGGCAGACACCTCCTGCCCACAGAACTCGAACACCTGCTTCGCAACGGTGTCCTAACTCCACTAGAGATGAGCTCACACATTTTGTTCAGCACGAACGTGGACATGAACGGCTGCCACTTCATGTTGTTCGACCTACCATCCTTCTTTGCCTTTCCTGTTGCTACCTTGAGTGCAGCGGCAACAGCAGCAGCAGGAGTTGGCTCAACGAGCACTACTGGCACATAGAGGGAATCAGACGTGAACACCTCTGAATCAGGTGCCATCTCGGACATAGGCCACGAGTCCTCGACAAATGATGGAGCAAACTGGCTGTCGGACAGGACAAGGGCCTGACTAAGATCTTGCGATTGTGTGGTCATGTTCTACAATCGTAGCACGCATTGACAGTAAGCATAGCGCACAACATACCGGACAACCCATAAAAGTAGGAGCATACATGTACATCGTTCATCACTATCATAGCAAACACATGCTTCATCGCTATCATACTAAGCATACCAGACAATCTATGAGCAGAAACATACAAGTACAACAAATAGCATGCTACAAATGGACCACCAATAGCTACAAATCACAGATCCAAGCACGAATGAACACAAGCACAAGGTTCAACTTCAAACTCTACTACTATTCTAGCCTACCACATGCTTGAACATCTAGCCCTATCATAAATTGCAACTGCACCATAGCAATCAACCATATCAGCTCACAGATCACATCACTAATAAACATGCATCTAGATCAAACCCTAGATGCAGCTCAGATCTAGCTAGAAGGAACAGAGAGAAAGGGGGATTGAACTCACAGGGACCATGGCTGCAGCTCGAGGACGAGGGGGACGGTCGTGGAAGATCAACGTCGGCCGATGAAGGAGCGCCGACGCCGTGGACCACCGGCCGATGAAGATGCGCCGCCTACCTGCTTGTCGGTGCCGATGCGCGTCGGCGGGAAAGCTCGAATGGAGGGAGAATGGCGGCGGGAGTTCGGGCGATGAGGGAGGGGCTAAATAGGGGTGGACTTGGCGGGAGGTGAGCCGAAATCCTCCCGCCGATTTTTCGGCGACGCGGGCGAGCTCGCACCATCTCCCTGCTCGCACGAGGGGAGAAGCGCGTTGCCCTCCCCTGCCTCACCCGAGCCAGGCTCGCGAGCTACTGCCGATTAGGGCGTTTCCCCTGGGCCTGGCTTGAACGTGATTTAAGTTCCGCGACGCGGGCCGTACAGTGAACGCAGACAACCAAACGGGCACAATCTTTTCCGCACGGACCAGGCTGGGCCATATGCAGGCAACCAAACACGCCCCAAGTTCCTTTTTCGCGGGGTGGATCTCCAGCTCCATGATTTCGAGCTTTACGGCTGCATCCAGAACTTGTTCTTCAAATGCTGAGGCTCAACTGTGCTCGAACTGACATGAAACATGAAACGCGGGATGTATGTATGTCGACCTGCCCGTTCATACTCTAGTATATCGTAGCTGGGTGTAATTACCACGTGCCAGTAAATTAATTGATAAACCGAAGAGATAAATCAGTTGCAAACCGCACGTACTATGTACGGACACAGTATATGATTCCACTGCATGGCCGGAGTCGGTCACGGAAACCGAATCCCGCAAGTGTGGCGATCGATGATGTCCGTCACCGATTCGTATCGAGTGAGTACTCGTCGAGTACTCCGCAGCTTTGCCTATATATTCATGGCCTACCTACCTAGCTGCAAAGCAAGACCAGACGTTCGCTGGAACCATATTAGAATCGATCAGAAAGCTAGTTTGTGTTTTCACCACCGTCCAGCTTAGAGGAGGCTATGAAGATCCGGCATGTGCTCACCCAATCCATCACGTTCCTCGGTAAGTACATATATAGGCCTCTTTCTTCAGTGTTCTTCAGCGTTGATAATGTTTCTATAAGTTTTTTTTCCGGAGGATTTTTACTTAAATTCGGAATGCAGTTATGGTCATTGCATTGCTGCTGTTGGTGCCCGAGGGAATGATGCTAGTGACGGGTGTCAAGTCACCAGCGATGGCAGTTTTATCGGAAAGTATGGAGCCTGCAATTAAAAAGGTACCACGTGATACAATCTATTTAGTTTGAATATATGGGCTGCAGTGTGTCGCCCCCTTTGATTTCGACATACGTATTGATATATGCATGCATGGAATATGTGCTTATTTTGTAGGGCGATATGGTGTTTGTGCACAACATGAGCAATGAACCTTTCCGCGAAGGAGAGGTCGTTCTTTTCAAAGTTGATGGCTTTGAACATCCAATCGTCCATCGTGTGATCAAGGTAACAGCAAGCCCGGCCTCTAGTATCTCTTGCTACACACCAATCAAATCATTAAAGGTTCATATGTTATATTTCGTTTGCCTTGAAAATAATCGTCTCAAATTATTTTCTCTAGGTTTACGAGCATCGAGATACCGGAGAAATCCGAATACTCACCAAAGGAGACAACAATTCAATGGATGACCGATTTCTCTATGCGAGCGGGCAGCTTTGGCTTCAACCGCATGACATTATTGGACGGGTTGCAGGGTACGTGGCGGGTTGTTATCTCTTATCGTGCGTCTACTATCGAATTTGGACGTGTATTAATATAGCTTTATATATACCTTGCTCTACCGTTTCAATTGATTAATGTCTTTGCATTGTTAATTTTTGTGTTTTGTCCAATGCTAACAGCTATCTGCCATATGCTGGATGGCCTAGTGTCTTCATCAGTGAAGCTTATAAGGTACGCAAGCACACATTATATTATGGTTAATTTCTGTATATACCATTGTTTATTTAATTAAATACTCACACAAGGTCTCTCTTTTTCTTCTTATGAAAGATGTTGCTGAATGGTGGAAGCACTACAACTCCAGAAGTACTATGGGTAACAATGTAACCACGGCAGATTTATGTGGGTTGCCTCCGTAGTGTCTTGTTCATGGTTAAACTATGCATCAAGCGAACGAAGAGTATGTAAAAGACAAATCATTATCATAGTCTCTGCAACATAGTTAATCGAGCTCCATCCGTCTTGTTGAAGTCATTTCTATAGCACGGCCGACAGGATTCCTTTTTCGAGAACATGCAAAAGTCTTACATTTATTTGCACGGTTGACATGACTCTAACACCTTCTTTGAAAGGTAGCTTTTGGTGAAACATGTATTTAGATGTATTCTTCTTCTTCTTTGATAAATAGTGGATTTTATTGACTAAAAATGAAGTATTGAGTGGATACAAACACAATGAACACGCATTCGGCCTCTGCATTGGCAACAACGAGTTTGAGTAGCCATCGAAGGGTCAGCACACGCTGGCCAGAGAGCAGATGACAGCTGCGGGACGTTGGATTTGAGGAATGGGTTGGAGTCGCCAAGGTGAGGCAACACACGTCCTCGCCTCCTCCGTCCGCCATGGAGCTTAGCCCGGCAGCCTCCTTCGTCGGCGAGAGGGAGGGAGTAGCGGTGGTGAAGACCTTTAGGACCGGCGGTGGCCTCTTCGCCTGTGACTGTGAGCGATCCGGGAGGCAGTTCGAGTCGCGTATCAGGTGGCAAGATGCCAATTCGGTATTCACATGTAGAGGAGAGGCGAAGCAATTGTTTGCTATGTGCTATGGACTCATTCTTTTACGATTTTTTTAGCTTAAGGCCCACTTCTTTTTAATGTATATAAAAGTTGCTAAGGTCGACTTTAGAAGCCTTAAGACAAATCTTAAGTCCACTTTAAAAATGCCTATATCAAATCCATTTTGTGTACGAGAAGTAAGAGTATATAATAGATTCGTAAGCTTGTGGATCCCAAGGTCAATTTAATGGAATAGAAGAATCTCACTATTGAACAACCATCGATAAAAAAAACAGCATTTGGATCCAAATAAAGCTACAGAAATAATGATAACTTTAGAAAAGAAAAAAAGTCGAGAAGTAAATATTTAGTGAGAAGGTTGCCGTGCTTAAAACCCGAACGTCGGGATTTATCATTTCCGTGTTTATATGGTGAAACAAACTTGTTTACTCATCAAACCAGGTGACTCCTGTAACCCAATGTTCTGGTCGAGGCCCAGGGCGTCCCACACCACCGGCGAGGCGTCCACGACGTTGTAGGCGCATGGCTCCTCGTAGTTGTGCTCGGCATCGCAACCGTGGATGGAGTCGCACTCGTCCACTGATACGTCTCCAACGTATCTATAATTTTTGATTGCTCCATGCTATATTATCTACTGTTTTGGACCATATTGGGCTTTATTTTCCACCTTTATATTACTTTTGAGACTAACCTATTAACCGGAGGCCCAACCCAGATTTGCTGTTTTTGCCTATTTCAGTGTTTCGAAGAAACGGAATATCAAACGGAATGAAACCTTCGGGAACGTGATTTTCTCATCAGATATGATCCAGGAGACTTGGACCCTCGGTCAATAAAGGAGGGAGGCGGCCACGAGGGTGGAGGGCGCCCCCTAGGGCGTGCCCCCTGCCTCGTGGGCCCCCCGAAGCTCCACCGACGTACTCCTTCCTCCTATATATACCTACGTACCCACAACAGATCAGATACGGAGCCAAAAACCTAATTCCACCGCCGCAACTTTCTGTATCCACGAGATCCCATCTTGGGGCCTGTTCCGGAGCTCCGCCGGAAGGGGAATCCACCACGGAGGGCTTCTACATCATCATCATAGCCTCTCCGATGAAGTGTGAGTAGTTTACCTCAGACCTTCGGGTCCATAGTTAGTAGCTAGATGTCTTCTTCTCTCTTTTTGGATCTCAATACAATGTTCTCCCCCTATCGTGGTTTTGTCACGGCAGATGTCCTCATGAAAGGACTTAGTCGTGGAGCCATCGCTACGGGTTAGCTTAAAGGGGTTAAAGCGGACACAAGGACGCAAGAGAGTTTATACTAGTTCGGCCCCTTCGATGAAGGTAAAAGCCTACGTCTAGTTGTGATGGAATTGATGGGGGTTTCGATGACTAGGGAGCAAACAAGCTTCGCCTAAGTCTCGAGTTGTTGTCTGTTGTCCTGAATCGCCGCCGGGTCGTCCCCTTATTGTTGGGTTGTACGGTAGGGTGCATCGACTGCAAATTAAAAAAAATTCCTACACGCAGAACATCCAGGAACATGCTACGGGAGATGGATCACAGTTCGTTACCACTAGGCGCGGTGCCGTGCAGCGGAAGAAGAGTTGGGGCAGCGCGTCTGCGTGGATGGTCTCCTCCTCGTTCGATCTCCTCGGCGGCCGTCGTCCGATCCCACGTCACGAGTTCGCGGAGCGGCGCAAGTGCACCGCCTCTAACGGTATCCGCTGCGGGAGGAACGTCGTGCGGCGGACTGCTAGGTCCGATCACACAGTCGGCGGCGAGTGGAGGTGGCTATTCGCAACACATGCAAACCCTAGTCGCAGCGCCGAAGCGATCGACCTCCTGAGGCCAAAGCGATCAGCCTCCTGAGGCCGAAGCGATCTGCCTCCTAAGGCCGAAGCGTTCTATCTACTGAGTGTGCCGCACCTCCATTTTATATAGGCGTCCGCCGCGGGCTTAACACTTGGGCCTCGCACGGACCCTAAAGCCCAAAGTCTACTCGGTCACGTTCCTAGTCCAGTTCGGATCACATCCGACCAGTGTCCTACGAACCGACCTCGTAGGTTCCTTCCCTTAAGCGCGCGACCCTTAGGTTCAAGTCGGCTTGGTCACAGTTCGGATCACCTCCGACATGCACGGTTGGTAGCGGCCTCTAGCAAGACGTGCCGACCACCAAGCAGACTATGAAGCTGGTTAGGCGAACCTGTACAACGTGTCACACTTATGTTCCCTTTGCCGCACGATATATGTTGTCGGGCTCAAGGCGAGACTGTCATCCTTGTGCTAACCCGACCTCTTTCTCGTTCCAGTGATACCGACCACAATCCGGATTATCTCATAATCCTTGTCGCATGGCCATGCTGTTCTGGTCGATCACACGAGGGGCCCAGAGTATATCTCTCCGATCGAGGGGCAATCCCATCTTGCTCGACCATGTCTCGCAGCATGGGATTGGACAAACCAAAACCTACCTTTGTAACTACCCGATCCACGGAGTAGCGTTTGGTCGGCCCAAAGCAAGTCTGTCACCATCCAGAGTACATGTGTCAGCTCAGGTCTTAGGACATAGAACGTATGTTGTACTAAAGACTCACATATGACATATCGCTGCGTCTCATAGTTGGGTCTGTCCGACTCAGACCTTATCTCGACTCGGATCCGACTATGTCGAATCCGACCAGACCTTTCCAAGTCCATATTATCCGGTTAGCATCCAATGCTCCATGGCTAGTGAGACCAAGCCATCGACCGTGTCATATGCCAGTCTAGTCGGCTGCGCGTCCACACAACCCTTTTGACTAGGGACCTTTTAGGACAGTCATCATACAATGCATAGTCTCACAAACAAGTCACATACTTGCTGATACACATCATTGATAATGTCCAAGGACTATCTTTATTCATAAACACATAGGAAATATCATCATACATGATTGCCTCTAGGGCATATCTCCAACACTTATATACATGGATGACACCCGTCGGTTTGCAGAGTCCCGAGACCGGCTCATAGACGTGTCCGGTTCGCTCTCTAGTATTTCTAACTTACAACACAAGTTACCTACTAACGCCGGTTCACGGCTACAAACCTTAGACCGATTCTGGGCCTTAGGCCCTTACAGAATATCCTCATGGGCTTCAAGCATACTTGACTACTGATGAAGTTAACCCGGCCTCTCCTGGCCGGTTTACGCCCAGTAGTAATATCCCCAACATTAGGCCCCAGATTGATTTGAACAGGTTCATGTGAATCCTTAGTAAAAAACTTCATTCTTCAGCATCTTCTTGGTTGAACGGTCGTGACGTCATGTTCTCAGATTGTGGTGAACCGGCTTGACGTCATCTATCATAAAGGATTATATCTAACATCTTTTGTTTAATAGACCCGCGACAATCGAGGCGACAACTCCGTTTCCAAACTCGTGGCTCCTTGATTCTCGCGCCTGACACATGTCCTTTGCCTTTATAAATAGACCGAAGGGTCATTTCCTTTTTTTCCCTTCGTGCCCCTCTGCTTCGTCTTCCTCGCGCTGCCCAGCTTCGGAGCTCCGCCACCGCCGTCAACCTCTGCACCAGCCTTGGCCACTGCATCACCCCGAACGTACCAGAGCATCGCGGCGACCTTCCGCTTCTTCCTCCGCTCCGGTAAATATTCTATCCTTTCACCATAGATCTGTCCTTAGGGTTTCCATGTTCTTCGGTGTTTATCGCTTATTTCTTGCTCATATGATAACTGTCAGTTAAATCTGTGGATCCTTGTTCTGCGTAGCGGTAGTTTTTTAGCATCCGCTGTTACCTGCGCATCTCAAGGTCTTAGATCTCCTTGCGTCTTTGCTCGTTGATTCAGTACCGCTCCGTTTTATACCTTGAATATTTATTTCTTTTCTGAATATGCTCCAGATCCAAAACTGTAACAAGTTTTCATGAAACCTGTTTTCGCACATCCACACTTAATTCATCCATGTTTCAGACCAGGCGGTTTAACTTTGTAGAGAAATTGACAACTCGCCATATACCATTAGTCCCCTTGTTGAACCGCCAAGGTTTTTCCGGTTTATGTATTGCCACCTTGGAGAACTCCGGTTTATAAGCAAAATCTTCCGGTTTAACAATGAACGCATCAATCTATAGCCTTCCAACATGTTCTTGAACCGGTATTACTGCCTTGCAGATTGCACCATGGCCAAGCAAGTGTATGAGTGTAACTGGGTCCCTTCTCGAGTGACTGAAACCCAACTGGAGAACTTAGTTCGCACCGGAGCTTTAGGCCAGAAAAATGTCATTCACTGGAGGGTCCCTAGTCCGGAGAGTTCTCCAGAACCCAAGGATGGAGAAGTTGTCGTTTTTGCTGACCACCTAGCCCGGGGTTTCAGTCTGCCCGGTTCAAAGTTTTATCGATATGTTTTGGCCAACTTCCAACTGCGTCCACAAGATATTGGCCCCAACTCCATAACCAATATCTGTCATTTTCAAGTGCTGTCTGAGGTGTTCTTTCAGGAGGAGCCCATAGTTGAACTGTTCAGAGACTGCTTCCATCTAAACCGCCGCACTGAATTTTCTGACGGTCCCAACACCGAGTTGGGTGGTGTGGCAATTCAAAAGCTGAAAGAGGTCACTTACCCTCACGCCAAACTGCATAGCCATCCCAAAGAGTGGAACTCAACATGGTTTTACTGCAAAGATACCTCTCCTGAAGGAGAAAATCCTTTACCGGGTTACCGTCCAGAACGGCTAAGCAATACACACCCTCTCCCTCACAGACTGACTGCTAGGGAAAGAAGCAAATATGCCACCCAACTATCCAAGCTCCGGGCCTTCATGGCCAACGGGTTGACAGGAGTTGATCTTGCTCGATGTTGGATATCTTGGAGTATACTGCCCCTGAGCGTGCGCTCCGGTTTGATGTGCAAATACACAGAAGATGTAAAAGACCCTCTTCGGCATATCGAGATCCAACTGACAGACGATGAAGTTACTGAAGCCGTTAAGAGGATGTTGAACGAACGGAATCTGCCTGCGCACAAACCGGCCTGGCTCCCTTTTCTGCCATTAACAAACCGCCAGCCGTAAGACTCATATCTTATTCCTTTATAAAATCTGATTATGTTCAAGTACTCTTTGTTGATGTTAACATATGTTCAACAGGGTGATGATCCATTTTGGAGCAGGAAGACTCCACAAGAGAAACCGGTGGAAATAACCTGGCCCAAGACCAAAGTTGTGAAGAAACCAGCTTATAGAAAGAAAACCACTGCCTCCTCCGATCCACCAGCTGACGATGATGTGGGTAATCCGGACCTTGTGGTAGAACTTGACTCACTTGGTCTATTTTTTACACACCTTATTGATAATGATTATTGCCAGGATGATGCTGAAGCTAGTCATGCTGATGTTGTAGAGGTAATCGCTCTTTCTTCCGATTCAAACCCTTTACCTTCAGTACAAATACGTCGGCCAAACCGGAAAGTTAAATTTTCTCATCCTCTTACTTACTTGGATCGAAACTTTCTTATGAAGACACAACAGCATGAAGCTCGTCACGCAACTCGGCACAACGACCAGGTAGTCACCTCCACCGGTTTACCGAATAGTCCGGTTCGGAAACGCCGTTCAGAGGTCTCTAACTGTTTCGTTAATGCTTATCCTAAAGCGGGCTGCTTTCGTCAACCTCTTAATCCATCTGACTCCGATTATCAGGTGACTTCTCATTCTTCCTCTGGCGAGTCGACAGGCACCCAACTCCCACCGCTCAAGACAGTGCTTGGGTGAGCCATATTCCTGATAATGATGTTTGGTATAATACTTTCAATGTTCATTGGACTGATCTGTCTTTTTCCTTTCAGAGCCAAGACCAGGCCAAGCAAGAAAGCTCGCCTGGATAAAGCGGCAGAAGACGGGGCGCCTGAACCGGCCCAAGCACCAAACCCTGAGGAACACATCCAGGATGATATACTGACTGATCCACCATTGCAAGGTCATGATGTTACTGTTGAAGAGGCATATGTTGATACCACCGGTCCTCCAAGTCAACCCACAAGTCCTGCTCAAACTGACAAGACAGCGAGTCCACCAAAGCAGACGGATAAACCGGCGACCCCAGTGCGAACCGGCGAAGCCAAGGATGATGATGGTGTGATTACTGGCTTTGGCCATTCCGAGCTAGGTAATCCTGTCGCCTTGTCCAAGCATACTGCCAAGGATGAATTTGATGCCTTTGGTAAAGGCAAGTGGAGTGCCGATTTGGCAACTTACGCCGCTTTGAATCCCCAAGAACTTCATTCCGACTACTTGAACCGGTTATATACCAGCCGTGACTATGAAGCCGGTTTGGTGAACATGATGAAGGACAAATATGAGGTAAACTCCATAACTCTCTGCTTGTATATTGCAAACTGTCAACTCTGATAGCCCCCAAGGGCCGGTTCAACTTAATGTATTTAAACCGGGACTTGAATAACATAAGAATTCCAGCATTACTTAATGATAGAGCAAATAGGCATTAGCCCCCAAGTGCCAAGTTGAATACTTGTATTGAGCTTGGGACTTTATATATAAATTGTAGGATGAAAGCAAATATGCATTAGCCCCCAAGTACCAAGGGCATAACTTGTTGTGGGGTTGGTACTTGAACTCTGCATCTTAATCCTTAAATGATTATCTGTATGTAGGCTGATGTGAACAGGAAAGATAGTCAAATTGCTGATCTTCAAGAAAACCTGAAATCCCAGCAAGCTGAAACCTCCAAAGCAAAGGACGAATTAACCAGCGCTTTAAGCGTCATGGAAAAGCTTAAGGAGGGCTTCAACAAGGAGCGGGCGGATTGGGCCACTGAAAAGGCTGCTTTAACTCAACGGGCAGAACATGTTGAAGCTGCCCTTAAACCGGTGGTGGATGAACTGACCAGTGTAAAGCGGCAAGTACATGCCATGACCGCTGCTGTCTTTGGTAAGCCCTTTTTGACTTCTGCCGTAATAAGGCCTTCTCATAAAATTGCCGTTTTAATAACCCTTTGAACGATACAGGGACACGTATTGGCCACTTGGGATCAGACGTGCGGAAAAAATTGAAAGCTTCTTATACATTGATAGAGCAACTCTATACCGGTGCGCAACGGATCATCAGCACCGCCTCTCACAACAACCCGGCCCCAACCTTGATCCAGGATACACTTAAAAGGTTGTCAATGCTTCCTGCCCGGTTTGAAGAATTAAAGAAATCTGCTGCTAGAACCGGCACCATAAATGCCTTAAACCGGGCCAAAGCGTGGGTGCCGGATTTTGATCCTGTTGAAGCGGCCCAAGGTTTCCCAAGCTTGAAGGAAGACGGGACGGAATTCAATGAAGAAGATCTTAGAGCTATAAACCGCGAGGTGCGCCCTTTGGCCTGTCAGCTCGTTGAAGAGGCAAATCTGTCTCACTATCAGGCCCAGTATGATGGAGAAAATAAACGAGTGTCTGCACCGATTCCTGAAGCGGAGAACCTTATACCGCCAAACCGTAAGCATACTTACGCTCCTGATATTGAACCGTCCTTGCTGATCAATGATGAAGCCGTATTCCAAGCATTAATGGGAATCGACTGGACAACTGTTGATTTCCAGCCGTTGGGTAGGGAATCAGAAGTTGAAGCGGCGCAGGATGACCCGCAACCATCAGGCCAAGCTGGCGATCAAGCATAAACCGGAGGCCGGTTTACATTACTGCTTCATGATGTTATGCCAAAAAACAATTATCTTATCTGGGCACTGTGTTGCCTTGTAATAGACTAGCTGCCACACTTTGTGTTGATATGCCTTCATGCATATTTATTGCAACTTATGCTTTTGTTGAATCATCAATTTTTAAACTGTTATCTGCAGCAAAAAAATCTTAAACCGCCATTGTGGTTGTACCACCTGACGGGTCATCATATCCCTGTATATGAAACTAAAGATAATACTTTAGATTAAACATATGATAAAATATGGGAATATATGATACCTGCCATCATAGGGCATGAAGTTGGCCGTGCCAATCTTGAAGCGGAGTTATAAAAAACCCGCTCTGTTGAAGGAGAAAATAGCTCCTGCATATATAAGGTCGGTCTACTAGGTAAACCGTTCCGGGTTAAGATGAACACCGGTGTTACTCCATAATAGGATGTTCTTTAAAAATCAAACCGGGCAAAAGTGTCTCCGGATAAAAACAAACCATGTCCCGTCAACTGACAGTCGAATCGGTTTAACAATTGTCGGTTTAAGAACACAACAAGAGAAAAAGACAAGCAAATATGCAAGCAAAAGCAAAGACAAAATCTTTTGCGAAAAGAGGCTATTTGAACCGATCAAGTGGCATTACCATGGTCGGACACGACCAAGCTCCCAATAGGCATAGCTATGGTTCATGTCAGCCAGGCCCCCAAATGATGCAGTGGCATTATGCCGATCAAGAGGTGTAGCGATGCTTCGGGTTCGACCAAGCCCCCAAGTGATCCCGTGGCCTTAGTCCGACCAAGAGGCGTGACTGGTTTCAGATGTGACCAAGTCCCCAAGTGATCTCGTGGCTTTCGCCTGTCAAAAGGTGTTGCATTGGTTCGGACACGACCAAGCCCCCAAGTGACATAATATAAAGCTTTGTTAAAAAGCTAACTCAAGGGGTAAACCGGAGACCGCTTTAAGATAAAAACTCCGTGTAACCACTCATGATGTAAAAATAACAGAGACCCCGCTTTAGCTAAGGCTCCGGTTTATTGTATTGATCATAATATATACATTGTCATAATATGTACATAAGTAAAGCCTATGGCTTAAGTATAGTAGGGCCGAAGATGAGCTATGTTCCACGACCTGTTGGTCTCCTCCTCTGATGTACGTGAGTCTTTATGCTCTCGAATATCAATCAGATAGTACGACCCGTTGTGCAGATTCTTGCTGACCACGAAAGGTCCTTCCCAAGGTGGGGATAGCTTGTGCATATCAGTCTGGTCTTGAATGAGTCGGAGCACCAAATCTCCTTCTTGAAAGGTTCTGGTTCTAACCCGGCGGCTGTGATAGCAACGAAGATCCTGCTGGTAAATCGCCGAACGGGCAGCTGCAATGTCTCGCTCCTCATCCAACAGGTCTAAAGCGTCTTGCCGAGCTACCTCGTTGTCCGCTTCAACATAAGCTGCTACACGAGGTGAGTCATGACGGATATCACTGGGGAGAACCGCCTCCGCTCCGTAGACCATGAAGAACGGCGTATATCATGTCGATCTGTTGGGTGTAGTGTTGATGCTCCATAACACAGATGGTAACTCCTCGACCCAACAACCCGGCGTCCATTGTAACGGAACCATAAGCCGGGGTTTGATGCCTCGTAAGATCTCCTGGTTGGCTCTCTCTGCTTGGCCATTGGACTGTGGGTGAGCCACTGATGAAACGTCAAGCCGGATGTGCTCACGTTCACAGAACTCCTTCATAGCACCCTTAGACAGATTGGTACCATTATCAGTAATGATACTGTGTGGAAAGCCGAACCGGAAAATCACCTTCTTAATGAATTGAACCGCCGTGGCTGCATCACACTTGCTGATGGGCTCCGCTTCTACCCACTTTGTAAATTTGTCAACCGCCACCAAAAGGTGGGTCTTCTTGTCCTTGGACCGTTTGAAAGGCCCGACCATATCCAGCCCCCAAGTCGCAAACAGCCAAGTAATTGGAATCATCCTCAATTCTTGAGCCGGCACATGAGCGCGTCTTGAGAACTTCTGACAGCCGTCACATCGCCTAACCAGATCTTCCACATCAGCTTGAGCAGTCAACCAATAGAAACCGTGACGAAACGCCTTAGCCACCAGAGATTTTGAACCGGCGTGGTGACCACAATCTCCTTCGTGGATTTCGCGTAAGATCTCACAACCCTCCTCCGGCGGCACACAACATTGAAACGCTCCTAATACACTGCAATGATGCAACTCGCCATTGACAATAGTCATGGACTTGGATCGCCGGATTATCTGCCTGGCCAGCGTCACATCCTCTGGTAACTCGCCCCGGTTCATGTACGCAAGGTAAGGAACCGTCCAATCCGGAATGACATGTAGAGCCGCCACCAACTGAGCCTCTGGATCAGGAATAGCCAAATCCTCTTCGCCAGGGAGCTTGACCGACAGGTTATGCAGAACATCTAAGAAGACATTAGGTGGGACCGGTTTACGCTGAGAGCCCAGCTGGCTCAAAGCGTCCGCCGCTTCGTTCTTCCGTCTGTCCACATGATCCACCTGATATCCCTTGAAGTGGCCTGCAATGATATCCACCTCACGGCGGTAAGCTGCCATGAGCGGGTCCTTAGAATCCCAAGTACCAGACACTTGCTGGGCCACCAGGTCCGAGTCATCGAAGCACTTAACTCGGCTGAGATTCATCTCCTTAGCCATCCGGAGACCATGGAGTAAAGCTTCGTACTCAGCTGCATTGTTAGTACAAGGGAACATTAAGCGGAGAACGTAACAGAACTTATCACCTCGTGGGGAAGTTAATACGACTCCAGCCCTTGAGCCCTCCAATTGCCTAGACCCATCGAAATGAATAGTCCAGTAGGTGTGATCCGGCTTTTCTTCAGGCGCTTGTAGTTCCGTCCAATCATTGATGAAATCCACAAGTGCTTGAGATTTGATCGCCGTCCGAGGCACGTATTTCAAACCGTGCGGCCCAAGCTCTATAGCCCACTTGGCAATCCGGCCTGTTGCCTCCCTGTTTTGAATTATATCTCCCAAAGGAGCAGAACTAACCACTGTGATGGGATGTCCCTGGAAGTATTGCTTGAGCTTCCGGCTTGCCATGAAAACTCCATACACCAGCTTCTGCCAATGCGGGTACCTTTGCTTGGACTCGATAAGCACCTCGCTGATATAGTAAACCGGTCGCTGAACCGGATATTCCTTGCCCGCCTCCTTGCGCTCTACCACAATAGCTACGCTGACCGCACGAGCATTAGCTGCCACATATAGTAGCAATGGTTCTTTGTCAATCGGAGCGGCAAGAACAGGCGGGTTGGCTAGTGCCGCTTTAAGTCCTCCAATGCTTTATCAGCGGCCGGACTCCAGACAAAGGGATCCGCTTTTTCAGCATCTGATACAAAGGTATTGCCTTCTCACCGAGCCGACTGATAAACCGGCTCAACGCGGCAATCCGGCTCGCCAAGCGCTGGACATCATTGATACATTTCGGTTTAGCCAGAGAGGTGATAGCTATGATCTTCTCCCGATTAGCTTCAATTCCCCTGTTGGACACCAGAAAACCAAATAACTTGCCTGCTGGTACACCAAAAACACATTTGTCCGGATTGAGCATCATCTTGTATGTTCCGTAGGTTATCAAAGGTTTCCTTCAAATCATCAACCAGAGTCTCCTTCTCTCTTGACTTAACCACAATATCATCCACATAAGCATGCACATTACGGCCTATCTGATTATGAAGGCAGTTCTGTACACACCGCTGATAAGTTGCCTGGGCACTCTTGAGCCCAAAAGGCATAGATACATAGCAGAAGGCTCCAAAAGGAGTTATGAACGTCGTCTTCTCCTGGTCCTTAATTGCCATCTTAATCTGATGATAACCAGAATATGCGTCCAGAAAGCTCAACCGCTCACAACCCGCCGTAGCATCAATAATCTGATCAATGCGGGGGAGGGCAAAAGGATCTGCTGGACAAGCCTTATTAAGATCTGTGTAATCCACACACATGCGCCAGGTGCTGTTCTTCTTAAGGACCAGCACCGGATTAGCCAGCCATTCAGGATGGAACACCTCAACAATAAAACTAGCCGCTAAGAGCCTGGCCACCTCCTCTCCAATAGCTTTGCGCCTTTCTTCGTTGAACCGACGGAGAAACTGCTTCACCGGTTTGTACTTAGGATCAACATTAAGAGTGTGCTCAGCGAGTTCCCTCGATACACCTGGCATGTCAGAAGGCTTCCATGCAAAAATGTCCCGGTTCTCACGGATGAACTCGATGAGCACGCTTTCCTATTTCGGATCCAAGTTGGTACTGATACTAAACTGCTTGGACGAATCGCCAGGTACGAAATCAACAAGCTTGGTCTCAGCTGCCGATTTGAACTTTAGAGCCGGATCATGCTCTGTGGTTGGCTATTTCAACGGAGTCATGTCAGCCGGATCAACATTATCCTTGTAATACTTCAACTCTTCCGTGGCGCAAACTGACTCTGCATAGGCCGCATCACCTTCTTCACACTCCAAGGCAATCTTGCGACTCCCATGAACGGTTATGGTCCCCTTGTGACCCGGCATCTTGAGCTGCAGGTAGATATAACAGGCCGTGCCATAAACTTGGCATAAGTCGGCCGCCCAAACAAAGCGTGGTACGGGCTCCGGATCTTAACCACCTCAAAAACCAATGTTTCTGACCTGGAATCATGATCATCTCCAAAGGCCACCTCCAGAGCTATCTTGCCAACAGGATATGCTGACTTGCCAGGTACCACACCATGGAACACTGTATTGGACGGTTTAAGATTTTTTCTGTTAGCCCCATACGACGAAAGGTCTCATAGTACAGGATATTAATGTTGCTTCTTCCATCCATGAGCACCTTAGTGAACTTATAACCTCCCACCTGAGGTGCCACCACTAACGCTAGCTGACCCGGATTGTCAACCCGGGGCGGGTGATCCTCTCTGCTCCATATGATTGGCTGTTCGGACCAGCATAAATAACGAGGCACGGCCGGTTCAACAGAATTCACTGCTCGCTTGTGAAGCTTCTGGTCTCGCTTATCCAAGCTAGTGGTGAATACATGATATTGCCCACTATTCAACTGTTTTGGATGGCTCTGATAACCCGACTGCTGCTGGTGCTGGTTGTAACCACCCTGGCTATTCTGATTGTTTTGATTGTTATGTCCACCCTGATCTCCATTGAAGCCTGAACCGGCATTTCCTCCACCGTGACCCGGCCCATGGAATCTGGATCCTGAGCCACCACCTGATCCGTGATCATACCGGAAAGCATTAGAATTTTTGAACTCCTGCATAATATAGCAATCCTTCCAGAGGTGGGTGGCTGGCGCCTCCTTCGTCCCGTGCTTTGGACAGGGCTGGTTTAATAGATAAGTCAGGCGGTCTGAATTGGGGTTTGGAGCTCCACTGCGATTTGGCGGTTTACCCTTCCTTCGCTGGCCCCTGTCCTGTGCGTTAGTATTAGCCACAAAGTCCATGCTACCATCTGCTTTACGCTTGCCTCCGTTACCATGACATGTTGTGTTGTGTTGCTGCCCCTTGGAGTTGCCGTTCTTCTTTCCCTTCCCTATCTTATCATCATCAGACTCGGGATCCTTGGTACCATCAGAATCAACATACTTCACTAACGCAGTCATGAGAGTTCCCATATCGTTGCAATGGCGCTTCATCCGTCCCAATTTCAACTTCAGAGGTTTAAACCGGCAGTTGCTTTCCAAAGTTATGACCGCGGTGTCTGCGTTAATACGATCTGAGGAGTGCAAAATTTCCGAAACTCGGCGTACCCAGCGGGTTGTTGATTCTCCTTCCTCCTGGACACAGGCCGCTAAGTCCACTATCGACATGGACTGCTTACATATATCCTTGAAATTCTGGATAAACCGGGCTCGCAACTGGGCCCATGAACTGATAGAATTGGCTGGTAAGCTCTTTAACCAAATACGGGTTGTCCCTTCAAGCATCATGGTAGAATACTTTGCACATGCCGCTTCATCTGCATCAAGCATCTCCATGGCCATCTCGTAGCTCTCTACCCATGCTTCCGGAGACAAATCGGCTGTGTAACTTGGTACTTTGCGCGGGCCCTTGAAATCCTTGGGCAGGCGCACATTGCATAAAGCAGGGACAAGACAAGGCACTCCCAAAGAACTAGAAGTAACCCCTAGTTCAATTGTGGTGGTTGGACGAACCGGTGTAAGTTGACGATCCTCATGCTGTGCTGCTAACTCGGCGTCCCTGCGCGCTCGGGCCCGGTCCACCACTTCCTGAGCATCACCTGTCGGGTTACGGCCACGGGGCGCTTCACGGTTCCACGCATTACTGGATATGGCTGGTTCATCCATCCGCCTACTGTAACTCCGGCTTGGACGGGGGGTGGAATGAATTCGGTCACAGCTATATGAATATGCTTCCTGCTGAACCAAAGCTGTTCTAAGTAGTTCCTTAACCTGGCGTGTCTCCACCGCTTGCGGAGAATCGCCTTCAATTGGGATGGCCTCCAGCCGTGAAGCGGCGGCGATAAGATTGTCCATTGGATTGGAATAATGACCTGGAGGCGTCTGGACAGGCTGAGGTATGCTGTTATTCGGTCGAGGCGGCTCCATCAGGCGAGGCGGGACTGGCGCACCTGTCCCAGGTGTTGGGGAACGTAGTAATTTCAAAAAATTCCTACGCACACGCAAGATCATGGTGATGTATAGCAACGAGAGGGGAGTGTATCTTCATACCCTTGAAGATCGCTAAGCGGAAGCGTTATGACAACGCGGTTGATGTAGTCGTACGTCTTCACGATCCGACTGATCCAAGTACCGAACGTACGGCACCTCCGAGTTCAGCACACGTTCAGCTCGATGACGATCCCTCGATGACGATCCAGCAAAGTGTCGGGGATGAGTTCCTTCAGCACGACGGCGTGGTGACGATGATGATGTTCTACCGGCGCAGGGCTTCGCCTAAACTCTGCGACGATATGACCGAGGTGGAATATGGTGGAGGGGGGCACCGCACACGGCTAAGGAACGATCACGAAGATCAACTTGTGTGTCTATGGGGTGCCCCCTGCCCCCGTATATAAAGGAGTGGAGGAGGGGAGGACCGGCCCTCTCTATGGCGCGCCCTAGGGGAGTCCTACTCCCACCGGGAGTAGGATTCCCCCTTTCCTAGTAGAACTAGGAGCCCTTCCAAGTAGTAGGAGTAGGAGGGAAGGAAAGGGAAGGGAAAAGCAGAAGGAAGGAAGGGGGCGCCCCCCTTCCCTAGTCCAATTCGGACCAGACCAAGGGGAGGGGTGCGGCCACCCTTTGAGGCCTTTCTCTCCTTTCCCGTATGGCCCATTAAGGCCCAATAAGAATTCCCGTAACTCCCCGGAACTCCCGAAAATACCCGAATCACTCGGAACCTTTCCGGACTCCGAATATAGTCGTCCAATATATCGATCTTTATGTCTCGACCATTTCGAGACTCCTCGTCATGTCCCCGATCTCATCCGGGACTCCGAACTCCTTCGGTACATCAAAACTCATAAACTCATAATATAACTGTCATCGTAACGTTAAGCGTGCGGACCCTACGGGTTCGAGAACTATGTAGACATGACCTAGAACTGTTTCCGTCAATAACCAATAGCGGAACCTGGATGTTCATATTGGCTCCTACATATTCTACGGAAGATCTTTATCGGTCAAACCGCATAACAACATATGTTGTTCCCTTTGTCATCGGTATGTTACTTGCCCGAGATTCGATCATCGGTATCTCAATACCTAGTTCAATCTCGTTACCGGAAAGTCTCTTTACTCGTTCTGTAATACATCAACCCGCAACTAACTCATTAGTTGCAATGCTTGCAAGGCTTAAGTGAGGTGCATTACCGAGAGGGCCCAGAGATACCTCTCCGACAATCGAAGTGACAAATCCTAATCTCGAAATACGCCAACTCAACAAGTACCTTTGGAGACACCTGTAGAGCACCTTTATAATCACCCAGTTACGTTGTGACGTTTCGTAGCACACAAAGTGTTCCTCCGGTAAACGGGAGTTGCATAATCTCATAGTCATAGGAACATGTATAAGTCATGAAGAAAGCAATAGCAACATACTTAAACGATCGAGTCCTAAGCTAACGGAATGGGTCATGTCAATCACATCATTCTCCTAATGTGTGATCCCGTTAATCAAATGACAACTCATGTCTATGGCTAGGAAACTTAACCATCTTTGATCAACGAGCTAGTCAAGTAGAGGCATACTAGTGACACTCTGTTTGTCTATGTATTCACACATGTATTATGTTTCCGGTTAATACAATTCTAGCATGAATAATAAACATTTATCATGAAATAAGGAAATAAATAATAACTTTATTATTGCCTCTAGGGCATATTTCCTTCAGTCTCCCACTTGCACTAGAGTCAATATTCTAGTTCACATCGCCATGTGATTTAACACCAATAGTTCACATCACCATGTGATTAACACCCATAGTTAACATCATCATGTGACCAACACCCAAAGGGTTTACTAGAGTCAATAATCTAGTTCACATCGCTATGTGATTAACACCCAAAGAGTACTAAGGTGTGATCATGTTTTGTTTGTGAGAGAAGTTTAGTCAACGGGTCTGCCACATTCAGATCCGTATGTATTTTGCAAATTTCTATGTCAACAATGCTCTGCACGGAGCTACTCTAGCTAATTGCTCCCACTTTCAATATGTATCCAGATTGAGACTTAGAGTAGTCTAGATCAGTGTCAAAACTTGCATCGACGTAACCTTTTACGACGAACCTTTTGTCACCTCCATAATCGAGAAACATATCCTTATTCCACTAAGGATAATTTTGACCGCTATCCAGTGATCTACTCCTAGATCACTATTGTACTCCCTTGCCAAAATCAGTGTAGGGTATACAATAGATCTGGTACACAGCCTGGCATACTTTATAGAACCTATGGCCAAGGCATAGGGAATGACTTTCATTCTCTTTCTATCTTCTGCCGTGATCGAGTTTTGAGTCTTACTCAATTTCACACCTTGTAACACAGGCAAGAACTCTTTCTTTGACTGTTCCATTTTGAACTACTTCAAAATCTTGTCAAGGTATGTACTCATTGAAAAAACTTATCAAGCGTCTTGATCTATCTCTATAGATCTTGATGCTCAATATGTAAGCAGCTTCATCGAGGTTTTTCTTTGAAAAACTCCTTTCAAACACTCCTTTATGCTTTGCAGAATAATTCTACATTATTTCCGATCAACAATATGTCATTCACATATACTTACCAGAAATGTTGTAGTGCTCCCAGTCACTTTCTTGTAAATACAGGCTTCTCCAAAAGTCTGTATAAAACCATATGCTTTGATCAACTCATCAAGCATATATTCCAACTCCGAGATTCTTGCACCAGTCCATAGATGGATCGCTGGAGCTTGCATATTTTGTTAGCTCCTTTAGGATTGACAAAACCTTCTGGTTGCATCATATACAACTCTTCTTTAATAAATCCATTAAAGAATGTAGTTTTGACATCCATTTGCCAGATTTCATAAAATGTGGCAGTTGCTAACATGATTCGGACAGACTTAAGCATCGCTACAGTTGAGAAAATCTCATTGTAGTCAACACCTTGAACTTGTCGAAAACCTTTTTGTGACAAGTCGAGCTTTGTAGATAGTAACACTACTATCAGTGTCCGTCTTCCTCTTGAAGATCCATTTATTTAACATGGCTTGCTGATCATCGAGCAAGTCAATCAAAGTCCATACTTTGTTCTCATACATGGATCCTATCTCAGATTTCATGGCCTCAAACTATTTCGCGGAATCTGGGCTCATCATCGCTTCCTCATAGTTCGCAATTTCATCATGGTCCAGTAACATGACTTCCAGAACAGGATTACCGTACCACTCTGGTGCGGATCTCACTCTGGTTTACCTACGAGATTCGGTAGTAACTTGATCTGAAGTTACATGATCATCATCATTAGCTTCCGCACTAATTGGTGTAGTAGTCACAGGAACAGATTTCTGTGATGAACTACTTTCCAATAAGGGAGCAGGTACAGTTACCTTATCAAGTTCTACTTTCCTCCCACTCACTTCTTTCGAGAGAAACTCCTTCTCTAGAAAGGATCCATTCTTAGCAACGAATGTCTTGCCTTCGGATCTGTGATAGAAGGTGTACCCAAGAGTCTCCTTTGGGTATCCTATGAAGACATATTTCTCCGATATGGGTTTGAGCTTATCAGGATGAAACTTTTTCATATAAGCATCACAACCCCAAACTTTAAGAAACGACAACTTTGGTTTCTTGCCAAACCATAGTTCAGATTGTGTCATCTCAACGGACTTAGAAGGTTCCCTTTTTAACGTGAATGCAGCTGTCTTTAATGCATAGCCCCAAAATGATAGTGGTAAATCGGTAAGAAACATCATAGATTGCACTATATCCAATAAAAGTACGGTTATGACGTTCGGACACACCATTATGTTGTGGTGTTCCATGTGGAGTGAGCTGTGAAACTATTCCACATTGTTTTAATTGAAGACCAAACTCGTAACTCAAATATTCATCTCCACGATCAGATCGCAGAAACTTTATTTTCTTGTTACGATGATTTTCCACTTCACTCTGAAATTCTTTGAACCTTTCAACTATTTCAGACTTATGTTTCATCAAGTAGATATACCCATATCTGCTCAAATTATCTGTGAAGGTCAGAAAATAACGATACCCGCCACGAGCCTTAATACTCATTGGTCTGCATACATCAGTATGTATTATTTCCAACAAGTTTGTTGCTCGTTCCATTGTTCCGAAGAACGGAGTTTTAGTCATCTTGCCAAATAGGCACGGTTCGCAAGCATCAAATGATTCATAACCAAGAGATTCCGAAAATCCATCTTTATGGAGTTTCTTCATGCGCTTTACACCGATATGACCCAAACGGTAGTGCCACAAATAAGTTGCACTATCATTATTAACTTTGCATCTTTTGGCATCAATATTATGAATATGTGTATCACTACGATCGAGATCCAATAAACTATTTTCATTGGGTGTATGACCATTGAAGGTTTTATTCATGTAAACAGAACAACAATTATTCTTTGACTTTAAATGAATAACCGTATCGCAATAAACATGATCAAGTCATATTCATGTTCAACGCAAACGCCAAATAACATTTATTTAGGTTTAACACTAATCTCGAAAATATAGGCAGTGTGCGATGATGATCATATCAATCTTGGAACTACTTCCAACACTCATCGTCACTTCCCCTTCAACTAGTCTTTGTTTATTCTGTAACTCCTGTTTCGAGTTACTAATCTTTAGCAACCGAACAAGTATCAAATACTCAGGGGCTACTATAAACACTAGTAAGGCACACATCAATAACCTGTATATCAAATATACTCTTGTTCACTTTGCCATCCTTCTTATCCACCAAATATTCAGGGCATTTCCGCTTCAAAGGACCATTTCCTTTGCGATTAAGCACTCGGTTTCAGGCTTTGGTCCAGCTTTGGGCTTCTTCGCGGGAGTGACAACTTGCTTGTCATTTTACTTGAAGTTCCCTTTCTTTCCCTTTGCCCTTTTCTTGAAACTAGTGGTCTTGTCAATCATCAACACTTGATGCTCTTTTCTTGATTTCTACCTTCGTCGATTTCAGCATCACGAAGAGCTCGGGAATCGTTTTCGTCATCCCTTGCATACTATAGTTCATCACGAAGTTCTAGTAACTTAGTGATGGTGACTAGAGAATTCTGTCAATCACTATCTTATCTGGAAGATTAACTCCCACTTGATTCAAGCGATTGAAGTACCCAGACAATCTGAGCACATGCTCACTAGTTGAGTGATTCTCCTCCATCTTTTAGCTATAGAACTTGTTGGAGACTTCATATCTCTCAACTCGGGTATTTACTGAAATATTAATCTTCAACTCCTGGAACATCTCTTATGGTCCATGACGTTCAAAACGTCTTTGAAGTCCCGATTCTAAGCCGTTAAGCATGGTGCACTAAACTACCAAGTAGTCATCATATTGAGCTAGCCAAACGTTCATAACGTCTGCATCTTGCTCCTGCAATAGGTCTGTCACCTAGCGGTGCATCAAGGACATAATTCTTCTGTGCAGCAATGAGGATAAACCTCATATCACGGACCAAGTCCGCATCATTGCTACTAACACTTTTCAACTTAGTTTTCTCTAGGAACACATATAAAAACATAGGGAAGCAAAAACATAGGGAAGCAACAACGCGAGCTATTAATCTACAACATAATTTGCAAAATACTACCAGGACTAAGTTCATGATAAATTTAAGTTCAATTAATCATATTACTTAAGAACTCCCACTTAGACAGACATCTCTCTAGTCATCTAAGTGATCACGTGATCCAAATCAACTAAACCATGTCCGATCATCACGTGAGATGGAGTAGTTTCAATGGTGAACATCACTATGTTGATCATATCTACTATATGATTCACGTTCGACCTTTCGGTCTCCGTGTTCGAGGCCATATCGCTAGGCTCGTCAAGTTTAACTCTCCGTGTTCTCGAGGCACATATCATCTTAAAATGCTACCGTCAATCAAAGCAAGATAAGATGCATAAAGGATAAACATCACATGCAATCAATATAAGTGATATGATATGGCCATCATCATATGCTAGGCTCGCATCTACGCATAAAACAAGTTTAACAACACGGTTGATGTAGTGAGTATTGACGATGATGATGTTCTATGGCGCAGGCTTCGCCTAAACTCCGCGACGATATGACCGAGGTGGAATATGGTGGAGGGGACACCGCAACTTGTGTGTCTATGGGGTGCCCCTGCCCCGTACATAAAGGAGTGGAGGAGGAGGGCGGCAACTCCCACCGGGAGTAGGATTCCCCCTTCCTAGTAGAACTAGGAGCCCTGTAGTAGGAGTAGGAGGAAGGAAAGGAAGGAAAAGCAGAAGAAGGAAGGGGCGCCCCTTCCCTAGTCCAATGCGCCACCCTTGTATTTGAACGTAGAGCCTATCACACCCGACTCATCACGTGGTGTCTCAGAACTATGTAGACATGACCTACGAAGAACTTTCGCAAGATCTTTATCGGTGCATACTCGTTCAATCTCGGAGAACACTTCTTGATAAAGGCAATGCTTGCAGATCGAGAGGGTCCGAATAGCACACAAAGTGTTCCTCCGTAAACGGAGTTGCATAATCTCATAGCCATCGCAACATACTTAAACGAACAGCCCCATCAATATGACCGCAAATCAACTCATGTCTAGGCTGATACAATGACTCGGTTTCTCCACACATGTATTATGAGCATGAATAATAAACATTCATCGCCGAATAGAGTGTTAAAGAGGTTTCGCCATCGATGGTCTCGCCACCGATGCCGATCCACCTTCATACTCTCCTCCATGGATGACTCCCACGAAGGCACGCTTCACGGCCGGTTTAACTGAATATCCCAACCCGTTGGGCAGATCGGGCAGATCTATGACGCCTGTAGCTGATACAATGACGCGAGCCGCTTCGACGAGGTTGGTGCAGGTGCAGATGTCCGCTCAGGCCCGGTTCACCGATCTTGCCAATGAAGACGTATGCCACCAAAGGGGACCCGGTACCGTACTCAATCGAGCCGGCCTCGGGGCCCCAGCCTGAATCGTCAATGTAGAGCTTGCCGTGACGACTCTTGGTCATCCGGCCCACAGCGTAACCCTTGAGTCCTTCGAAGTTGCCCTCCAAGAACTTGAAACCATCGTGCGACAGCCCCACGGTGGGCGCCAACTGTCGTGGTTTTGTCACGGCAGATGTCCTCATGAAAGGACTTAGTTGTGGAGCCATCGCTACGGGTTAGCTTAAAGGGGTTAAAGCGGACACAAGGACGCAAGAGAGTTTATACTAGTTCGGCCCCTTCGATGAAGGTAAAAGCCTACGTCTAGTTGTGATGGAATTGATGGGGGTTTCGATGACTAGAGAGCAAACAAGCTTCGCCTAAGTCTCGAGTTGTTGTCTGTTGTCCTGAATCGTCGCCGGGTCATCCCCTTATATACATGGATGACGCCCGTCGGTTTGCAGAGTCCCGAGTCCGGCTCATAGACGTGTCCGGTTCGGTCTCTAATATTTCTAACTTACAACACAAGTTACCTACAAACGCCGGTTCACGGCTACAAACCTTAGACCGGTTCTGGGCCTTAGGTCCTTACAGAATATCCTCATGGGCTTCAAGCATACTTGACTACTAATGAAGTTAACCCGGCCTCTCCTGGCCGGTTTACGCCCAGTAGTAATATCCCCAACACCCCCTCTCTCGTGGAGATCTATTCGATGTAATCTTTTTTTTTTGCGGTGTGTTTGTTGAGATCGATGAATTGTGGGTTTATGATCAAGATTATCTATGAGCAATATTTGAATCTTCTCTGAATTCTTTTATGTATGATTGGTTATCTTTGCAAGTCTCTTTGAATTATCCGTTTGGTTTGGCCAACTAGATTGGTAGTCCTTGCAATGGGAGAAGTGCTTAGCTTTGGGTTCAATCTTGCGGTGTCCTTTCCCAGTGACAGTAGGGGCAGCAAGGCATGTATTGTATTTTTGCCATCGAGGATAACAAGATGGGGTTTTTATCATATTGCATGAATTTATCCCTCTACATCATGTCATCTTGTTTAAGGCGTTACTCTGTTTTCATTAACTTAATACTCTAGATGCATGCTAGATAGCGGTCGATGAGTGGAGTAATAGTAGCAGATGCAGGTAGGAGTCGGTCTACTTGTCTCAGACGTGATGCCTATATACATGATCATACCTAGATACTCTCATAACTATGCTCAATTCTGTCAATTGCTCAACAGTAATTCGTTCACCCACCGTAAAATACTTATGCTCTTGAGAGAAGCCACTAGTGAAATCTATGGCCCCCGAGTCTATTCTTTATCATATTAATCTTCCTACGCTTTATTATTGCTTTGCCTTTTATTTTACTTTGCATTTTTATACCAAAAATAGTATCTATCATCTCTATCGATCTCACTTTCGTAAGTGACCGTGAAGGGAATGACAACCCCTAATCACGTTGGTTGCGTCGAGCTATTTGTTTTGTGTAGGTACGAGGGACTTGCGCGTGGCCTCCTACTGGATTGATACCTTGGTTCTCAAAACCTGAGGGAAATACTTACGCTACTCTGCTGCATCATCCTCTCCTCTTCGGGGAAAAAACAACGCAAGCTCAAGACGTAGCATCCACCACCTTGGCGTACACGGAGCTGCCACCCTATGCAGCAGTGATCTTGATGTTGCGGCCGCAGCGGGACATGCCGCTGAACCAGCCGGTGGAGAGCGTGACGACCATCTTGGAGTCGTCGTGGTACGCGTCATCGCACTCGGACGGGAGGTCGCCGTCCTTGCCCTTGCCGAAGCCGTTGACTGTGAGGACGGCCCAGGTGGCGGCGGAGACGGGCGGCGAGCAGAGGAACTGCAGGTACTGCTTGCCGTCGACGCAGCAGTCCAGGTTGTTTCTTGTCTCGCAGTCCCCGGACCTGCCCGGGAGGTAGCCGCTGGGCTGGCAGCTGACGACGTCGTGCGGCCGGATCAGGCATGACGCGGTGTGGGAGGCCGAGAGCGTGGCGAGGAGGACGATGGCCATGGCCATGGTGGGTCGAGCTCTCGCAGCCACCATCTTATTGGCACCTAACTGCAAGAACGCTTGAGCAGAGAGCGTATATGAGGGCCCGAAGGCCACCGCACCGGAAGAGAGCCTGGAGACCTCCGCGGGCATAAGCAGCAACTCGATCACAACGGAGGCAGAAATCGATGCGCGGGAGAAAGAAGAAGAAGATGGGGAGCTTAGGAACCTCCGCTGACCATCGACCCCAATCCCGCCAGCCAGGAGAACGCACAAGTGAGTCGTCTCATAATAGCATTTCACAACAGCCCAAATGGCACTTTACACGTAGTCGTGTAATAAATTTATTTGTTGGTAGTAAAGGCATCTCTCTTCGCTGAAGCCACCCTGGGTCATGACAACACCATACAGGTTAGGGTGGACGTCGAGGGGCTTGCACTTCCTGATGGTTGTTGCCACCTCCTTCACCGCCTCAGTCATGCTGCAAAAGACATTGATCTCCTCCTCCATCAGGCCTCCTCTCTTCCTCTTTCTATCATGGACGGCGTCAAATGGTTTGTCGAAGGGCTTCACGAAGGGTTTGTCAGGGCCATCAAAGACCTCGACGTCCGGG
Source organism: Aegilops longissima (assembly GCA_021605205.1). Classification (NCBI taxonomy): domain Eukaryota; kingdom Viridiplantae; phylum Streptophyta; class Magnoliopsida; order Poales; family Poaceae; genus Aegilops; species Aegilops longissima. Next base: position 583,171,691 of record CM038681.1, on the reverse strand, counting down.
GTCCCAGGGAAGTCTGGCATGGGAGAACCAAGAGGCTCCCCCGAGCCCATGGCATGCTTCCTAGTTGCCAGCCCGAAGGAGAAGATGTGTTGCATCTAGTTGTAGTTCTGTATGGGTGTGTTGAGGAACTCAGCGTCCTTTGGGTGGTCCTAAGAATGAAACACAAGCGTTGTTAGTTGCGATTATGAGTAGGCAATGGTGGACGGTATGAAAAGGAAGAGGGTTGTTCGCTAACCGCGACATGGCCGGCGTAGTGATCTGCCTCCAGAACTATGTAGCAAGTGTTCTCAACCCATGAGGCGTCGCTAAGGTCTCTCAGCTTGGACACTTGGATCCATCGACTTTTCCACTTCCTCAGGTGGTTGTACACTGGGTGGCAGACACCTCCTGCCCACAGAACTCGAACACCTGCTTCGCAACGGTGTCCTAACTCCACTAGAGATGAGCTCACACATTTTGTTCAGCATGAACGTGGACATGAACGGCTGCCACTTCATGTTGTTCGACCTACCATCCTTCTTTGCCTTTCCTGCTGCTACCTTGAGTGCAGCGGCAACAGCAGCAGCAGGAGTTGGCTCAACGAGCACTGCTGGCACATAGAGGGAATCAGACGTGAACACCTCTGAATCAGGTGCCATCTCGGACATAGGCCACGAGTCCTCGACAAATGATGGAGCAAACTGGCTGTCGGACAGGACAAGGGCCTGACTAAGATCTTGCGACTGTGTGGTCATGTTCTACAATCGTAGCACGCATTGACAGTAAGCATAGCGCACAACATATCGGACAACCCATAAAAGTAGGAGCATACATGTACATCGTTCATCACTATCATAGCAAACACATGCTTCATCGCTATCATACTAAGTATACCGGACAATCTATGAGCAGAAACATACAAGTACAACAAATGGCATGCTACAAATGGACCACCAATAGCTACAAATCACAGATCTAAGCACGAATGAACACAAGCACAAGGTTCAACTTCAAACTCTACTACTGTTCTAGCCTACCACATGCTTGAACATCTAGCCCTATCATAAATTACAACTGCACCATAGCAATCAACCATATCAGCTCACAGATCACATCACTAATAAACATGCATCTAGATCAAACCCTAGATGCAGCTCAGATCTAGCTAGAAGGAACAGAGAGAAAGGGGGATTGAACTCACAGGGACCATGGCTGCAGCTCGAGGACGAGGGGGACGGTCGTGGAAGATCAACGTCGGCCGATAAAGGAGCGCCGACACCGTGGACCACCGGCCGATGAAGATGCGCCGCCTACCTGCTTGTCGGTGCCGATGCGCGTCGGCGAGAAAGCTCGAATGGAGGGAGAATGGCGGCGGGAGTTCGGGCGATGAGGGAGGGGCTAAATAGGGGTGGACTTGGCGGGAGGTGAGCCGAAATCCTCCCGCCGATTTTTCGGCGACGCAGGCGAGCTCGCACCATCTCCCTGCTCGCACGAGGGGAGAAGCGCGTTGCCCTCCCCTGCCTCACCCGAGCCAGGCTCGCGAGCTACTGCCGATTAGGGCGTTTCCCCTGAGCCTGGCTTGAACGTGATTTAAGTTCCGCGACGCGGGCCGCATAGTGAACGCAGACAACCAAACGGGCACAATCTTTTCCGCACGGACCAGGCTGGGCCATATGCAGGCAACCAAACACGCCCCAAGTTCCTTTTTCGCGGGGTGGATCTCCAGCTCCATGATTTCGAGCTTTACGGCTGCATCCAGAACTTGTTCTTCAAATGCTGAGGCTCAACTGTGCTCGAACTGACATGAAACATGAAACGCGGGATGTATGTATGTCGACCTGCCCGTTCATACTCTAGTATATCGTAGCTGGGTGTAATTACCACGTGCCAGTAAATTAATTGATAAACCGAAGAGATAAATCAGTTGCAAACCGCACGTACTATGTACGGACACAGTATATGATTCCACTGCATGGCCGGAGTCGGTCACGGAAACCGAATCCCGCAAGTGTGGCGATCGATGATGTCCGTCACCGATTCGTATCGAGTGAGTACTCGTCGAGTACTCCGCAGCTTTGCCTACATATTCATGGCCTACCTACCTAGCTGCAAAGCAAGACCAGACGTTCGCTGGAACCATATTAGAATCGATCAGAAAGCTAGTTTGTGTTTTCACCACCGTCCAGCTTAGAGGAGGCTATGAAGATCCGGCATGTGCTCACCCAATCCATCACGTTCCTCGGTAAGTACATATATAGGCCTCTTTCTTCAGTGTTCTTCAGCGTTGATAATGTTTCTATAAGTTTTTTTTCCGGAGGATTTTTACTTAAATTCGGAATGCAGTTATGGTCATTGCATTGCTGCTGTTGGTGCCCGAGGGAATGATGCTAGTGACGGGTGTCAAGTCACCAGCGATGGCAGTTTTGTCGGAAAGTATGGAGCCTGCAATTAAAAAGGTACCACGTGATACAATCTATTTAGTTTGAATATATGGGCTGCAGTGTGTCGCCCCCTTTGATTTCGACATACGTATTGATATATGCATGCATGGAATATGTGCTTATTTTGTAGGGCGATATGGTGTTTGTGCACAACATGAGCAATGAACCTTTCCGTGAAGGAGAGGTCGTTCTTTTCAAAGTTGATGGCTTTGAACATCCAATCGTCCATCGTGTGATCAAGGTAACAGCAAGCCCGGCCTCTAGTATCTCTTGCTACACACCAATCAAATCATTAAAGGTTCATATGTTATATTTCGTTTGCCTTGAAAATAATCGTCTCAAATTATTTTCTCTAGGTTTACGAGCATCGAGATACCGGAGAAATCCGAATACTCACCAAAGGAGACAACAATTCAATGGATGACCGATTTCTTTATGCGAGCGGGCAGCTTTGGCTTCAACCGCATGACATTATTGGACGGGTTGCAGGGTACGTGGCGGGTTGTTATCTCTTATCGTGCGTCTACTATCAAATTTGGACGTGTATTAATATAGCTTTATATATACCTTGCTCTACCGTTTCAATTGATTAATGTCTTTGCATTGTTAATTTTTGTGTTTTGTCTAATGCTAACAGCTATCTGCCATATGCTGGATGGCCTAGTGTCTTCATCAGTGAAGCTTATAAGGTACGCAAGCACACATTATATTATGGTTAATTTCTGTATATATCATTGTTTATTTAATTAAATACTCACACAAGGTCTCTCTTTTTCTTCTTATGAAAGATGTTGCTGAATGGTGGAAGCACTACAACTCCAGAAGTACTATGGGTAACAATGTAACCGCGGCAGATTTATGTGGGTTGCCTCCGTAGTGTCTTGTTCGTGGTTAAACTATGCATCAAGCGAACGAAGAGTATGTAAAAGACACATCATCATCGTAGTATCTGCAACAGAGTTAATCGAGCTCCATCCATCTTGTTGAAGTCATTTCTGTAGCACGGTCGACAGGATTCCTTTTTTCGAGAACACGCAAAAGTCTTACATTTATTTGCACGGTCGACATGACTCTGGCACCTTCTTTGAAAGGTAGATTTTGGTGAAACATGTAGTTAGATGTATTCTTCTTCTTCTTTGATAAAGAGTGGATTTTATTGACTAAAAATGAAGTATCAAGTGGATACAAACACAATAAGTACATATTCGACCTCTGCATTGGCAACGACGAGTTTGAGTAGCCATCGAAGGGTTAGCACACGTTGGCCAGAGAGCAGATGACAGTTGCGGGGTGTTGGATCTGAGGTACGAGTTAGGGGCACCAAGGTGAGGCAACGCACGTTTCGCTGTCTGCCGTGGAGCTTAGACGGCGGCCTCCTTCGACGACGACGAGGGAGGGAGTAGTGGTGGTGAAGGCTTTTAGGAGCGGCGGCGGCCTCTTTGCCTATGACCGTGAGCGACCCTGGAGGCAGTTGAAGTCGCGTATCAAGGTGGCAAGATGTTGTTTCGGTATTCACATGTAGAGGAGAGAGAAGCAATTGTTTGCTATGTGCTATAGACTCGGTCTTTTACGATTTTTTTAAGCTTAAGGCCCACTTCTTTTTAATGTATATAAAACTTGTTAAGGTCGACTTTAGAAGCCTCAAGACAAATCTTATGTCCCCTCTAGAAATGCCTATATCAAATCAATCTTGTGTATAAGAAGTAAGAGTATATAACAGATCCGTGAGCTTGTGGATCCCAAGGTGAATTTAATGGAATATTAGGAGAATCTCACTATTGAACAACCATCGATAGAAAAAGCAACATTTGGATCCAAATAGAGCTACATAAAATCCGAACGTCGGGATTTATCATTTCCGTATTTATATGGTGAAACAAACTTGTTTACTCATCAGACCAGGTGACATCCTGCAAACCGATGTTCTGGTCGAGGCCCAGGGCGTCCCACACCGCCGGCGAGGCGTCCACGACGTTGTAGGCGCACGGCTCCTCGTAGTTGTGCTCGACATCGCAACCGTGGACGGAGTCGCACTCGTCCACCACCTTGGCGTACACGGAGCTGCCACCCTTCGCAGCAGTGATCTTGATGCTGCGGCCGCAGCGGGACATGCCGCTGAACCAGCCGGTGGAGAGCGCGACGACCATCTCCGAGTCGTCGTGGTACGCGCCGTCGCACTCGGACGGAAGGCCGCCGTCCTTGCCCTTGCCGAAGCCATTGACTGTGAGGACGGCCCATGTGGCGGCGGAGACGGGCGGCGAGCAGAGGAACTGCAGGTACTGCTTGTCGTCGACGCAACAGTCCGGGCTGTTGCTCATCTCGCAGTTCCCGGACTTGCCCGGGAGGTAGCCGCTGGGCTGGCAGCCGACGACGTCGTGCGGCCGGACCAGGCATGACGCCGTGTGGAAGGCCGAGAGCGTGGCGAGGAGGACGATGGCCATGGTGGGTCGAGCTCTCGCAGTCGCCATCTTATTAGCAGCTGACTGAAAGAACGCTTGAGCGCGCGGAGAGCGTATATGAGGGCCCGAAGGCCACCACGCCGGAAGAGATCAACCTGGAGGGCTCCGCGGGCATAAGCAGCAACTCGATGACAACGGAGGCAGAAATCGATACGCCGGAGGAAGAAGAAGAGCATGGGGAGCTTAGAAACCTCCGCTGACCGTCGACCCCAATCCGGCCAGCTAGGTACACGAAAGTCGTGTGATAGTAGCGTTTCACAACAGCCCAAATGGCACTTCACACGAAGTCGTGTGGTAATTTCGCCCCTCTATTGTACTGTACTCAGTAGCAGTTAAACAATTAGGCTCCAAATGGCACTCATTATCAGCCAAGTTGGTTCAACGGAATTAGAGTAGAGGAAAAGTTGGTATGCTGTCCCAGACCCGATGCATTGCACCTCCATTACAAAACCTAAATTCTACTTTTGATCTAGAGCTAGCTTGGTATACTTGTCCTTCATACGGTTCAGACCTACTAATGCATATTTTGCTGAGCACAAGACGCAAATTCGTGGTGGGGGGAGGATTTTATTAATTAACTTTGGTAATGCTCCAGTTATGATTGGGAGTTTGTGTTGTGAGATTCAGAGCAAGGAAATTATAGTAGAGAGAGCATTTTGGCAGTAGATTGCGAAAGTGTGTTCGGAAGCACTGAGGTTTTCATGAGTGCCACCTGAAGGTATTATTTGCATCCCACTCACAATTTCTCTGCTGAAGAAATCAATTGGCATATCTAGACAATTCTATTGGGAGGGTAGAAATCTTTTGCCGTGGTGTTTGCACCGAGTTTGCAAGTGTACGAGCATAAGAACAGAAGCAGATTACTAGAACATGATATATCAGTGGTGCTCCTTACTGGTCATGGTACCTACTGGATATGGCTAAAGATTTAAGTTCAATGGGTATTAATTATTTGGAATAATTATGCACCGGATGAATAATGTGGTTGAAGTACTGATGGACGGCTGGGCACAGAAGCACAATGTCAAATAAGTTTAGTTATATAAGCGTGCAATCCAAGTTGTGCACATATAATATATCGGGGAGTGCTTCGGCACAACCCCCTCTAAAACGTATAGTGGATAGTATGATAATTTCACATTGGGTATAGGAATACCCACCCGACGCCGTACGTCCGCGCGCGACGTCATACGCCCGCCCGCGTATACCGCACCCGCCGCTGTACGTACGCCCGCCCGCGTACCCACACCCGTCGCCGTACGTCGCCATCGTACGCCCGCACGTCTCCACATTGGCGTCGACAGTTGTTGGAGGAAAAAAAAAGACACGATAGCCGCCGACGCCCGCCGTCGAAACCCTGAACCCTAACGCATCCATGCCATCTCCACGTCGGCCCCCGTCTGCGCGAAGTCGCCGTCGCCCGGGTCGCCGCCCAAACAGGCCGCCGCGCGTGCCCCGGCGTCGTTACCGCTGCCGCCGCGCGTGCCCAGGCGCCGTTGGCGCTGCCGCCGCGTTCCATTCCCGTCGCCCAGATGGCCGCCCACCCGCGATCTACGTCGCCGCCTCCCTCCGCGCAGTACGCCTGCTACGACCAGCCATCATCCTCACGCCGTCGACACCTGCCTCCGCCGGCCAGCAACGTCACGCCGTCCTCACGTTCGTTATCGGAGGAAATGGATCCGGCTGAAATCCTCGCCGCCGTGCAAGAGGTTGGTTAGAGACATCATTGTGCTTGATGAAATAATTGTTTTAGGGATGATGTTACACGGTGTTTGATTGATCGTACAATTGTTTTTAACTATGTATAGTTAGAGGAGGAGGGCGATTATGATGACAGCTCCAGCAAAGTAAGTTTTGAAACTTACATCACTACATTATTACATATTAAAATAATAACTGACTGACATAAATGGTTTAATGCATTAATTTACAGGGAGATGTAGATGGTACAAGCGGGAATGATGAGCATGTTGGTGATGATCTGTTTAATTTTGACATCGGATTTGATGAATATCAGCAAGAATCATTGGACATGCATTGGAAGGTCATGAGGAAGACGTTCAAGTCACTAGGAGAGGCTTACAATTTCTATAACCAGTATGCTTACGAGCGTGGTTTCAGCGTAAGAAAGGACTCACTGAAATATTCGAAAGGTCCTGAGGGAACTAAGCGCTTGAGAAAGTATTTGTGTGCGAGAGCTGGGAAACGACAGGCAAAACTTTGTACAATGGAAGGCAGGACCCGCAGGCTGAGAGGGGAGACCCGTTTCTTCTGCGATGCGCATATAACTTTGAAACTTGATAAAGAGCGTGACGTTTGGTATGTCAGCAGTTTCAATGATGATCACAGTCACGTTCTAGCTAGACCGGATGAAGTCACATTTCTTCGGTCTCATAATCAGATAAAAGAATATCAGAAAGCTGAGATCTTAACCATGGCAGGTGCTGGAATCAGGAAACATATGATTTATGATCAACTCGTCAGGGTCATATGCAAAGGCTGGTTTTGGGAGGAAGAAGCTTTATAACATGTGTTATAGAGAAAAAATGAAGTTGCTTGCACAAGGTGATGCAGACACTGCCATTGGGATCATGATGACCAGAAAAGAGAGAGATCCAGATTTCTTCTTTGAGCACACCATCGTTGATGAAGGAAGGCTGAAAAACATATTCTTGTGTGATTCTCAATCACGTCGAGACTATGTTGACTACGGTGATGTGACAGTCTTCGACAACACATACATGATGAATAGGTATGGCATGCCATTTATACCTTTTGTCAGTCTGAACAACCACCGTTGCACCACGGTATTCGGTTGTGCTCTTGTGTCTGACGAGACGGAAGATACATATGTCTGGCTGCTTCAGACGTTTTTGAGGGCTCACTGTCAGAAGAGGCCCAGGTCAGTAATTACGGATGGAGATGCAGCTATGATTAAGGCCATAAGAAAGGTACTTTCGGAGGTTTGGCATCGTCTTTGCTCGTGGCATATTGAGAAGAACATGCAGAAACACCTTCATCATAAGTCTGTAAAGGAGTTCAGGTCTCTACTTTATTATGCCACTTCAAAGAAGGTATTTGAGGAGAGATGGGCAGCGTTTACCGCCAAATGGCAGTCGGAGAAAACAAAGACATGGTCACATAGGATGTACAAGAAGAAAAGGCTTTGGGCTGCATCATATCTGTCAGGTGGGTTTTTCTTAGGTATGCGAAGTAACCAGCGAAGTGAGAGTCTGAATTCATGCCTTCACTTGCATCTAGACTCCGGTATGACTATTGTTGATATGATTGTGCACTATGAGAACTGCATAGTTCGTCTTCGTGAGAACGAGGCGCATGACGATTACACAAACTCACAGACAGTTCCAGTACCAGTATTGGACGAGTGTAAAGATATTGAGAAATCAGCTGCCCGTGAGTTCATCAAGGCAAACTTTTATATCTTGCAGGAAGATATGAAGAAGGCACGGGAGCTTGAGGTCCTTGAGAGACTGAGAGGAGCAGACACTCACAGATTCATACTGACATGGAAGGAAAATAGGGATATCATATTCACTGTGGAGTACACCCCAGGTAACTCCGAAGAAACTGTGAGGTGCAGTTGCAGAAGCATGTATCGCAAAGGACTTCCTTGCAAACATATTCTTCATGTTCTGATTCAGCTATGCTTACGTGAGATACCTAAGTGTTTAGTGCTGCGGAGGTTGAGCCAAGTTGCAAGGGGTGGACTTCCCGTGAAGCGCACTAGCAATCTGTTTGCGTGGGGATGGGCAGGTGCACCAAAACAGAATGTTAAAGGCCGCGGTAAGGATGGTCCTGATGTCACTAAAAATGGGCGACCTAAAGCTTTTGATGAGAAAAGCAAACGTCAATGTGGACAGTGCGGTCTTACGGGTCATTATAAGTTCATGTGCCCTCAAAATCCTAAGTATGATTTTCTTATGTTATTGTAAATCTTATTGTTCAAACCAAATTTATTTATTTATTGTGAATTAACACATATCTTACTATTATGTAGGAACTTTGTTTGAATTGTGGAGTATGGAAGATTGCTTCACCCTTTGATTGAAGACAGTTTTATTATGGATTGCTATGGAAGATTGCTTCACCCTTTCATTGGAGACAGTTTTTTAATGTTTCTATATATGTGATCTTTAATAATTGTTGAAATATGTTATATGAATTATTTTACTTTATTGATGTCAGACTATTTGCTACGATACCGACATAAGTAGTTGTTTTGATGACAGACTATGTAATGCAACAAGGAGTTTTTACTTTGTTTATTTTGATGTGCTCATTTTGCACAGTACTCCCGTCGCTGTTTAATCGTCGTTTATTTTGACGGACAGTGCTCATTTTTGCACACTAGTGCCGTCGCTGTTTACTATTAATTTTCAGCACTGTACGGTCGCCGTCGCTTAGAACCCCGTCATTTTAATATATTTAAAAAAAAAAGCCTGAGAAGTGCGCCGGCGGCACTGTCCCACAGTTGCAGCGTCGGACGGCTGGCGGCAGTACGAGGTAATCAGAGTAGTTCGACAGCTCATGTGCCGCCGGGTATATAAGCCGGTCATCGCGCCCTCCTCGGGCGAGGTGGGACTAAACATTTCCCGTCGCCCCGCGTGGAACTTGGGCCGTCGTCGCGCCGCCTGCTACTTGGGCCGCCGTCGCGCCGCCAGCTACTTGGCCCGTCTTCGCGCCGCGGGCGTAAACAGTGTTATTGGGCCGGCACACGCGGTCACGCGCGTCGCTACAGGCACGGCGGCTGCGATAGCCAAGTTTTTAGTCCCACCTCGCCCGACGGAGCGCGTGACGACCAGCTTATATACCCGGCGGCGCACTTGCAGTCGAACGTCTTTGATTAAACCGCTATGCCACCCGTCGCCCGACGCTGCCCTGTTGGACAGTGCCGTCGGTCCTGTCTGACGTCAGACTGGCCGGCGCACTTGTCGGGCAATTTATTTTACAAAGGAAAACTAAGAATGTCGGTGTTATAAGCGACGGCGACAGTGCTTTCAAAATAAAACATAAGAGCGTCGGTGTTACACGTGACGGCGACAGACACTACAGTGCATAATAAATACATGTGCATTTTTATTAACGCTCAGCACTACAGGAAAGCATGGACTGTTATATCCAAACAATTTAACGACGACAGAACTATGAATATGAAGATTTCAAATTTAAAGACAATGGCTTGAAGACAACATAATAATCCAAATGTCATTCTCGCCTTAAATATTCAAAATAGTAGTGTCTTCTTCGTCACAAGATATCAAAGTCAAAATAAATGTAAACATTATTTGAGCCTACAAAATTTTCTAGTACACAAATTTTGCCACATTTATTTCTTCTTTGCAAGCCAGGTAACTTTGTCCTTCACATCGTTGAGCGTATTTCTCTCCGAAAAAATAAGCTGCGCAATCATTAAGTCCCTCGATTTATCAATTGACCCCTGTTAGAACTTCATATTAGTACAATTTAAATAGTATTGGAATTTAATTCAATATAAGCATTTGAAATAAAACCAGACCTGAGAAAAATGGCTTGTCCATTTTTCACCGTTCCAATATTGAAAGCATCGAAGAACAAATATTCCAAATGAATTGCTGGTCCGTACAAACAATGGTTCATAAGTTCGCATTTCAGGTAAGATATTATAACAATATGAAAGTATTTACTCACCCGTCTTCTTGTGGTGGCATCTTATACGTTTTGATAGGCCAGGTAGACACATCCGGATAATTCACAGCACCGCTAGCATTCGCATCACGTATGTCATATCCAAATTGTTTTCTCTGTTCATATAGATGATAGCACGAAAAGAATTTAACATAGTTCAGTTACTAAATGATAGTTTCAATATGCTCATGTAAATTTATGCCGCACCAGCTCCTCAACTTTTTCTGTAATTTCACTGTCAAGTTCGGGTCCCATCAAAGAATCAAGAACCTGAAACTCTTCCTTTGGGCGATGCATGACAACCGAAAACCAGTGGGTATTTCCCTTATTAAGAGGAATATAAAGCTGCATCACAACGAAAATATGATGCAATCAACACATACTCTCTTATTATTTATATCCCATATATGCATACATTAAGGCAGTTGAACTTATCTTATCTTTTTAAAAATACTCATCGGTGCATCTATTCACGGGTCCATTCTTCTTCGTCACAACTTCGTTGTCATTTTTCCCTGGCTCGGTGTCCGGTCTAAATTCAAGTAACCAATTGGCCAGCCAGGTCGGCATTATATGACGATCGTCACCAACAACTCCCAACAGATACGACGAATAAGCATTGATAACCTGAAAATAATTTATATGATGTATACCAATTCCAATTTGCATTGAAAGCTAATATAAAGCACAACAATAACTTACACCACTGGTTAGCCATTGATGGTCAAGAATCTTACAAGCCCTCTCTGCACTGAGACCTTCGCGCATGCCATCATTGAATATTTCCTTCTTTCTATGTTTTGCTGACCGCTCATAAGCACGAACAAACTTAACACTAGCTTTAATCACATTGTATTCATCTTGAAAGACTTCTTTCTCGAATAGTTCTGCAATACATGACGGTAATATGTTAATAAGTCAATGATAAGTACAAGGTTCAGCTAGAAAACAATATGATAAAACTCACTTGCTTTTGCTGAACGTTTTGCACGCTTTGTAGGTATAACTCGAATATAAGGAGACTTTATAAGGTTTGATACCCTCCGCCTCGCTTTCCCTACACCTCCTCCTGTACCTCATCTTCTCCAATACAATCTACGGATCCACGTGATGCGATTTCATCTGTTCCTAAAGATGTAACGGATTTCTCATCAGATACCTCAGGAACTTCGATAGGATCTTCTTTATCACCCTTGAAACTATCCCAATATTCAGGTGTGCAATAATAAGGTGTCTTCTCTTCAGAATCATTAATATCATCTTCATCATCCTCTTGCACATTCTTTTTTCCTGGTGTTTTGAAATTTTCCACGTCAGGATTATATACAAATTTTTTACGAGGTTTTCCACCATAGTTTCTACTTTCACTATTTTCACCATACTCATTCTCTTCTTCTTTTTCAATATCACCGGCTTTGTAGAATACATCGCTTTTGTTCAATTTCTCTATGACCCTCTGTGATTAAAAATTAGTTGTAATTAGTTATGTGACACATCAAAAAACATAGTGAACGGCAAAATCAGAAAACTTGTACCTGTGCGCATAGCTCCGGCATATGAAGCATATCCTTACGAATGTGCTTCAGCTCAATCAAAATCCGATCCATAATAGGGTTGTGGGTAGCTGAAGCCTCAGATGTACTAACGCATGTTCTCCTTCCAATAATGTTAGACTTTCTCGTACTGGATTTCTTGTTCTTTTCAGCCTGTTCCATTCTAATTTTGTTTAAGCGGTACTCTTCAGTAATGGTGTCATCGATCTACAACATAAAGAATCGTACAGTCATATTTAATTAATAATTAATTGCAGACTTTAAATGGAAAAATATATATTTAACATATTACCATTCCAACACCACGACCATATTGAAAGTCGTACTTGTCTCTTTTCTCCGCTGCCGCTTCTGTCCAATTCCTCATCAAGGGGCTCAACGGCGCTAAAGGATCATACTATGGACCGGTGCTTGGCTGCACCTTCTCCCATATAGATACTGCAAAACAAACAAACAACCATTTAGCATGCGTTACAGTATTATTACATAATACAACTATTCAATTTAAAAAACAAATCATACTTGCAGAAGTGCAAGGTTGCCACGTGGCCATTCCCTAACACGACCGGGTTGCAAGACCATACCAATCTCCGACAAACAAAACCGCAAAGTGAATACGTTCTAGTTGAACTTTTTTATCTGCCTGACATCTTGCACTAGTGCATAATAATTCTTCGGAATGTACTCATCAGACACTGGTGCAATTATAGTCCCTAACAGGACGAGAAACGCCATCCGAACAAATTCATCGTCTGCGTTTTTGTTTCTCACAATCTTCTCAATAAAATCATCAATCAATATTTTACCATTCTTCTTGTTAACAAAACTAGCTGGAATTTTTTTAATTGCTTTGCCTTGGTCCATACTCAAAAAACTAGAAACGTCAACTCCTTCATTCTTCAAACCAAAAATAGCGAACACATCATCAGGCCTCAGTGAAATCAACCCTTTTTTTCCGGCTGCCTCTTGCACCATGAATTTTTTACTACTAGGATTGTAACCTTGAATCATAAGCGCAAGCAAATTATCACGCATCTTGACCGAAGGTATTCGTAACATGCCCTCCATCTCCGTTTCGTAAAACGTAAATTGTTGACTTGGTGTTAACTTATTAACAAGACTAACCCACTTTTCTACGGAACATGCAATCACACCATGATGTCCATACTGCATATAATAATATCTATGTGACGTTGCATGCAGCTAATGTGATATATACTATTGAAAATATTAAAAGAAATACCTGCCCGACGGCGACTAGAGCGGGCGACGGCGATCACAGCGGCTGACGGCGGCGTCTGACGGCGGGCGTTCACAACCGGCGCTGACGGCGGGTGGTGACGTCGACTAGTGCGGGGGTGACGACGGGCGTTGACAACCGGCGCTGACGGCGGGTGGTGACATCGACTAGTGCGGGGCGACGACGGGCGTTGATTTGGCGCGCGATTGTCGGGCGGGGAACGACAGTGTGGGCGGCGGCGGGCGACGGGGATCAGATCGGGCGCGTCGTCGGCACGTACGACGCAAAAAGTGCATGCGCGACGTGATTGGGCAACGTGCGCGTTTGTCGGGAATATTCCCTCAGATAGCGACGGCTATGGCAGATATTTTGTTGCGTCGGGCCCGCGGCAATTATTAAGTGGGCGACGGCCCGTCTACTATATCAGTCTGGGCGATGGCAAGTTGGCTAGTTTAGTCTCACCTCGGCCGCCGAACGACGCCCTGACCAGCTTATATAGACGCGTCAGTTAACCCATACATGGTCCTAATTAATATTGTGATATGGCTCTACATAACTGCTCGGTAGTATAACTGTCCGGGTTGTACTGACCGGGTAGTTAGGTAAAGTCACATCGCAATATTAAATATGTATTTATTTACTTGTAGAATTTTGTCATTTACTGTATTTTTTAAAACTTTGCATGAAAAACAAACATGTTTGTATCATTATTTTCGGTATGGGCGGAGGGGACCCTCGGTCGTACGTCTCTCCGTTGCATCCGCCAAAGTCGCTCATTTTTTTCCACGGGCCACAGTGACCATGCAGGACACGCACGCCAAAATTTGTCGCGTTCCGACGCTGTACGGGTTTTCTATGATTTTCCGCACCGAAAACCCCTAAAACACTACCCGGACGTGACGCAACGTGCGTTCGTAGTCCGATTTCGTTCATCTCTGGCGTGCGGTCCCCGGGCGGGTCCCCACACGCGCTGCCAAAACTTGGGTGCATTTCGGCAAACCGCACTGGCACTTGCTGTGCAACCAGGTGGTTTCGGTATGGGCGGAGGGGACCCTCTGTCGTACGTCTCTCCGTCGCATCCGCCAAAGTCACTCATTTTTTTCCACGGGCCACGGTGACCATGCAGGACACGCACGCCAAAATTTGTCGCGTTTCGACATTGTACGGATTTTCTATGATTTTCCGCACCGAAAACCCATAAAACACTGCCCGGACGTGACGCAACGTGCGTTCATAGTTCGATTTCGTTCATCTCTGGCGTGCTGTCCCCGGGCGGGTCCCCACACGCGCTGCCAAAACTTGGGTGCATTTCGGCAAACCGCACTGGCACTTGCTGTGCAACCCGGTGGTTTTGGTATGGGCGGAGGGGACCCTCGGTCGTACGTCTCTGCAAAAAAGGGATAGCCCCGGTTCAAACCTATGACCTCCTGCCTAGCTCACTGCATGTGCAATTAAACAGATATACACAATTTATCTTCTGTATTCTTCTTTCTTTTTTCTATGTAAGAAAATAACTTATTTTGTAGATAAACTTTTCGGACAAATCACTAAACTTTTGTTTGAGTTCGCATTTTTTTTGGACAAATAGACGGAAATTGTGTTCGAATTTAAATAATTTTATGTTTTTACATCTAGATAAAGGAAAGTATAGTTCAGAATGCTTGTACGTAAATTTTTCGTACAAATGAACTATCTTTTCTGAATTCGAATAATAAAAAATTTAAAAATCTAGATAAAAGAAGATATAGTGCAGAATAAATGTACGTTGAATTTCTTTCAGGCAAATTAGTGCGTTTTTTTCGAATTTGAATAATTTTAAAGTTGAAAATATAGTTAAATGAACTGATTTATCCAAAATAATTTTAAAATTTGAATAATTTTACATTGGAAAGAAAATGATCGCTCAAACAGAATGATTTCCACTCTCCCGGTGATAATGTCCATAAATTTCTATTACCCGCGTAGTTTTCTTAAATAGAACAAGATTAATAACAACATACACAAGAACATTTCCCGCATGAATATTTTTTGAAATGCGTGAACATTTTAAAATGCAACTTACTTTTTTAATTACACAAATATTTTTAGAATGTTTAATTATTTAAAATATCACACACTTTTTTACAGCGTATGAACATTTTTGAAACGTCAAAAACAACAAAATATAAGTTGTTTTCTTACATCATTTTATTGTTGTGGGCAATAACACGAACATGTTTTTAGTTATCGTTTATTCCTATGTTGGGCTGAGCAAGCATTGTATTAACGAAATTTTTGTTTCTGAGCTTGATGTCAATTTATTCTTGGTCAATTGGCTAGTTATCTCTTAGTTTGCAGGACGTCCGTTATAGTCCCCTGGCGCTATTTTTTATTCGTCTTTCTTGAAAGATATATGTGCCTACATGTGCGTAATTAAATAAAAATCAAGGATGTTTTTTGCAAAAGAAAGCTAATGCATGGCTCACCAAACGCCTCACCACTCACAGCCACTGACATGTGGGCCGTATTCATCCTGACACGACACGTGAGCACAAGATATGGCTGGATACGATAAACGATAACAGTTCATTTTATATTTGAACATAAAAACTTAATTAAACATGACTTAATTAAACTTAATTAAACATAAATACTTAATCCTAATCTACTCGTCGTCGTGGGAGTCGGCGAGGTCCACGATCTCCCCGCGACCGACGCCATCGCTGCCGTCACCGCCGCCGTCGTCGCCTCTCTTGCCGCCGTCCACCCGAGAGCCGTCGTCGCCGCGCTCTCGAGCAATCTGCGGCTGCGCCGCTCGATGGTCAGCCGTCGTGTCGAGTGCGGCTCGCAGCTCGGCGGCCTTTGTTGCCGCCGCCATAGCCGCCGCCGCCGAAAAGTGCGACTGCAGCTCGCGGCCTCTCTCGCCTCCGTGGCCGCCGCCGCCGCCGCTTCTCACTGCGACGCCCGCGGTCGCGATGAGGTAGCCGGGCGTCGTCGGTCGCCGTCCTCGCGAAGGCGAATCGCTTCCGGCGGGATCTCGACGACGGAGGGGAGGCGGGCGGGCGATGGCGGAACCGGAAGGCGGACGAGCTTCGCAGACAGCGCGCCCGCCGAGGGGACGGCGGCGGGGCGCGAAGCGAAGACGAGCCGCGCGGCAGACGACGAGCCGCCGGGCGGCGATGAGCCGCCGGTCCGCATCTCCCGACGAGCTCGCGCGACGACGACCAAGTTCTTGCCTTCCAAAACCTCGCGGCCGACGATGTTCCATCGGCCGCCCTCGTCTTCGCGGAGCTCGGCCGGCGTAGCGCCGGGCCCCTCGTCGGTACCCGTCGGCGGTGATGTGGAACACGCGAGGCGACGGCAGCCGGGCGGCACCATCTGCCGAGACGGATGAGCTCGTCCGTCTCCGGCGTGCCGAACTCGTCGGCCACGAAGCCGCCGCCCGTCACCGTCGGACGCCATGGAGGCCGCCGAATGGGAGCTCGTCGGCGATGGAGCGCGTCGGTGGGTGGGGTGGCGGTCGAGGCGCGTCGAGTGGAGTGGGGAGGCGACGGGCGACGGGCGGTGTTTTAAAGGCGGCGTCGGTGGGTGGGGGAGGCCGTCCGGTAGGTGACCGACGCCCCCGCGTAACGCCGGCATTAATGGCGCATCGGGCCGGCCGCCGCGTCGGGAACTGCCCTTGACCGACGCTTAGACGGCATGCAACCGCCCCGTCCCCACACATCACGTCGTCGTCCCCATACGTCGCGTCGTCTTATTTTTTTTCTGTCCAGCCGACGCCACGTCGCCACGAGTACGTCGCTCGACAGGTCACGTCGTTTTTTTTGTCGTCGTAAATGACGTGCGGACGGACGCGCGTCACTGAGATAGTCGGCGAGAGCCCGTCGCGGGCGGTACAGCCTCGTCGCTCGGGCGGCGGCTTTTTATGTGCTGGGACGATCCTACCCTTTTCTATGAAGGGGTACGGAACGATCTCAGCCGTTGTTGTGTTTAGGGGGTTGTACCGAAGAAGAAGTGTAATATATCATATAACAGTTCTTTTATTCTCTAAAAAATAATTATCTAAATTAGGTATCAGAATAAAATCATCCAGCGTGTAATTATTCAGTTCTACTTTTCACCATGCCCCTCTTTCTCACAGGAAGGGGAGGATGATAACTCGGTAAGTGCAGGATGTTTTCTTTGAGGGAGTAAGTGCAGGATGCTGGTGATGAGTTCGACGTTGATTTTGGCTTTTGTTGATCTTATCTTTGTTTGGAGTAAATTTCTCAATGATTTTCCTTTTGCAACTCATTTCCACGAACCTGAGCATGGAGATGACCCGTATAAGGATATATGTTAGAGGTATACGTGCAGGTCTACAAACTCATCTCCAAGTAATATTTGAGGACAGGTATATTATTTTGTCCAGTCCATCATGCAAGCTTTGTTGTTCGGCGCTCCTGCAACTGTACATTTGGCACGAGTTTTCTCCTGCCTGCATGATGTGGTGATGTTTTGTTGTAAGATTAGACAATATTTTGGAGATGAGGGGGTTTGCCTAACTGGAACCAGAGTAAGAACGGGAAGGAGCTTAAGTAGGGCCATAGCAGGGCAACCTGGAAGCATGGAATTTTACCTGCGATATGTGATAGGAGATGGTCACCGTAAAACAGGGTGCTAAAGACCTACTGAACTATATTTTTTTCTTTCCAGAAAGGTAACTTTGTAGGTCTAATTTAATTTGTCTATGCTGGTAATTTCTTGCTTGTATAGAGGGACCAAGCCAAGCAGGCCATCAACAACCTATTCATGCTTAGGTTAGTTTTGTTTTAGCATTTATATTCTTAAACTTACATTTCACTAGCGTGTGCTTTGTCTTCTCAGGCTACAATTGAACTTGTTCTCGGAGTAACAAGACTTCTCTTATCAGCAACATATGTATGCATATATAGGAGACGACAATTGAATGTTAAGAAAAGCATCTCCCAGAAATTATCAACACCCCGCATAGTCTACTCACGCAGATCAACATGCTTCCATGTTAAATAGGTTGTATAAGATCTAAAGTTGTCATATCCTGTCCAGGTAACATGCTTCCCTGTCAAGAAGCACACGTTATATTGCAAAAATTTAGTGTTGTCACTGTTGCATCTGAAATATATTGAATGATGAGAAGTTATGCATAGCATATCCTGTTCAGCGCGGTTACCATGTATATATACTATATCTATACTACTATATAGTGTATGAGTTTTGAAATTTTGAAACTCAATCCTCAAAAGCAATTTCAGCCGTTGATGGCGTTAATCCTATGGTCCAAAGTAGAGGGATTCGCGTGTACAGTACCCAACATGTAACTGTACTTCTTTCTAGAGAAATCTAGGCCATCATGAATTGTTTGTTGTGGGATATTGCGCTTGTGTACTGCAAGGCCGGGCACGCATTGGACCTGCAGAGCAGCAGACAGCAGTTCGTAGCCACGCCAAGCTTCTTGTCCTGTACTCTCATCTTTATCCCTTTTTTTACTGATAAACGATACATAGCTGGCAAACAGAGATAGAGAATAGGATGGTGTGAGTCAAGTTGTTGTTTTCCACGTGTCGCAAGTCATCGCAGTATTTTGTGTGGCGAAGCTTTGTACTACCATGTTCGTGTGTAATATAACATTTTTTAGATATAATACAACACACATGGTAGTACATTAGTTAAGTCGCCTGGTGATTAGAGTATAACACTAAAATATATGAGACTGACAACAATTTTCTTGTTCCCAAGTTAACGATAAAAATATTTCTCTTCTATAAAAGATGTGACTATAAGATATTTCCCTTTTATGGTATGCAATGCTAAAAATAATTTTATTACGTTGTGTCGGAACCACCCACTGTAACGATTACTGAAGTAAGGACAGCTTTACGAGAGAGGTGTTTTGGAGGCCGAGCTTCATGGAGGCCTTTATTTTTGAAAAATTCAAATTCAAAATTTTATGGTTCAAAAAATTCTGAAAAAATATGTGTGTATGTAAGGATGTAACCCACATGTGTGTATAAATTCATGATGAAACACCTTGAGTTGCGACCTGTACAAAAAAGGCAAATTCATGCCCTGGGAGGATGAATAGTATCATGTGTTAAACAGGTCCAGATTTGTCTTTTTTGCACAGTCCTCATTTCAATGTATTTTGAACTGAAAATTTACACACATGTGTGTTATGCCTTCATGTATATCTGTAGTTTTTTCAGAATTTTTTGATATGTAAAAATTTGAATTTCAATGAAATTTCAAATTTGAATTTGGAGGCCTCACTGGAGGCCGAGGTCCAAAAGGGATTTCCGCAGCTTTACATACAAATAAACTTTGCAAGGACATTGTGTTTGTTTTTCTTTTGAAATATTCATAAGGGAACTTCGTATTCATGAATTGAATTTTGCACGTGCTGTGCACGTACCCGCGTACTAGTATACTATGGTTACCATTACAACTCTAAACACCCATGGTTACTATGTATACTATATTATTCAGCCAGCGTGTGCAGTTTGAGATAATTGCTTTCCTAGCGTGTCTTGTCAAATCTAGGTTGCTAATTCGAATGTGCAGAGTACTATGATCGCAGCTATGGACTAGCTCCATGCTTAGTATTCATAACTGTATAGTTTATATTTTCATGATTGTTATCTCAGCTTAACTGCAACTCCAAAGACTCGTGGGAATGTACTAAAATTTGGCCTCAAATACATCAGTATTACAAAATGTATTGTGAGTTTAGTTCACAGACCTACGAGTTTAGCATCAGTAATTGTAGGAAATCTTGTGAAGATGAGAGAGCGGTACTGGGGAAATTGAAATGCTGCTAATGGAATATACGACAGGCCTACGAGAATGGAATATGTTAACAAGGCTACGAAGATTGGATGAGCTGATAGTGGAACCAAGTAAGAAGGTAACGGACTTCTGCTATTTTTATGCTAAATAAACAAAGCCGACATGGTCTTATTATATTATTCTTTCCCAAGTTTTACACCAGCCACAAATAGGAGGCTTATTGCCAGTTTGAATAATAAGAAATGACAAATACCTAATAAACCTAGGTGAGAATCTATCTAGCATTAGTTCCAAACATATTCGAAAAAAAAAGTTCCAAACATGACTCACTGATTAATAGATTGACTTCATATTCTTTTTTTACCCTGAAGCGGCAAGGTTTGTTCCTACTTTAAATTTTTATTGTCTCAAGAAAATGAAAGAATTATCAAATATGGGGAAAGAAAGAAAAAAAGAAGAAAAGGAAAGGAAAAGAAAAGAAGACAAATAAGGGAAGGACAATAAAAATAGAATCTACGTAGGGTGATTGACTTCATGTTAGCTGTAAAATAACTCT
The DNA here is from genome assembly GCA_021605205.1 of Aegilops longissima. NCBI lineage: Eukaryota > Viridiplantae > Streptophyta > Magnoliopsida > Poales > Poaceae > Aegilops > Aegilops longissima. The sequence continues at coordinate 583,150,995 of CM038681.1, read as the reverse complement.
TCGGTGTTATCACATCATCGGTTTACAAAGTGTGCAACTTGTCGTGCTATCTATCCTGCACATGTAAGTTGATGTCTGCATTCTTGTATGCTACCATGCTCCTATCCCCTAGCACCAAGTTTTGAGGGGTGTTTTTCCATCAATTGGATGAATTGGATTTTGTAGTTGTTGTGTGATGTCTATTATGTAGTTGGAGCTGATTTGGCTTTCCAAAATCAAGATTTGCCTACTTATAACCTGTTTATTAAAATTTGCAGATTATGCGCAACAACTTTGAGAAAGTCAAGCTCTATCCAGCATTACATCGGCATGCTATTCTACTATCATGACTTACCAATCTCTGCTTTTCTATTCTCTGACCCTACCATGGGTGTCATGTTTTTCACCCGTCTCAATCTGATTTCTAGCAAGGTTTAACATATTTTTGGTGTGGACGTACTTTGTTCAATTGTTCATGAAGTTTCATATACATGTTGCTAATAGTGTAGATGTAAGGTTTGTGTGTTATGCTCCTTCTAGGTCATGCAATGACGATAATAATGTACAAGTATCAATGTGTTATGTGTTTGAATATTAGTCGTGTATTTGCTCCATTAGAAGTGAACTGGTCTCAAAAAAGGAAGATCACCTCAACCAAGAATGAGCACATGCACATGTCGTGCAATGTTGGTTCTAGATATCCGTTATTTTCGTCTCTTATTGCTTGGCAATCTCATGAATGGGGAAATTCATTCAAGTGGTTACACGTGCGTTGCACGTGTATTGTTAGTAGCGAGGTGAATAAGAAACCAAACTGACATAAATCGAAGACTTCCCTCTTCCCTTTCTTGTAATTTTTTCCTTTCATGTTTTTTCTTTTGAGAACCTCTCTCGAGGCAAAGGACCCATGTAGCTTTTTGAGGGGGTACCCATGTAGCTTTGTCGGCCGGTTCCTCTCCTTTTTTTTAAAACACTTCCGCTCCTTATTTGGGCCAGATACCTCCGCAAAATTGGGCTGGTCTCAATTTCCCAAGAAACGAACGGCCCGAGCATCTTACCTGAACGAACTAGGTCAGCCAGAACCCGACCCGTTTACCACTTCCGCTCCCACTTCCGGCGCTTGGCATCGTCTCTCTCGTCTCCGGCCGCATCGATGACAACCGCGCCTGCGGCGGAAGCCATGGACGTCGAGGCGCCGGCTCGTCCGCCCAGCGCCACCACCGCGCCAAAGCCACGCTCCCCCCACGACCTCCTCGCCGAGACCCGCGCCTCCGTCGAGGAGGTCGCCGCCCGCATACTCGCCATCAAGAAGGACGGCGCCCCCAAGTCCGAGCTCCGCGAGCTCGTCGCGCAGATGTCCCTCCTCCTCATCACGCTCCGCCAGGTGCGTCTCTCGCCCCAAAACCCCGACCCACCTTGCAGCAGAAACCCTAGCTCTAGATCCGCCGCTCCAACTCGACCTGGACTTTTTGTTTTTGCGCGTAGGTGAACAGGGAGATACTGATGGAGGAGGACAAGGTGAAGGGGGAGACGGAGGCGGCGAAGGCGCCCGTGGACTCGACGACGCTGAGGCTACACAACCTGCTGTACGAGAAGAACCACTACGTGAAGGCCATCAGGTCGTGCCTCGACTTCCAGACGAAGCACCCCGGGATAGAGCTCGTGCCCGAGGAGGAGTTCCACCGCGCTGCGCCGGCTGACATCCGCGACAAGACGCTCGCGGCTGACACCGCCCACGACCTCATGCTCAAGCGCCTCAACTTTGAGCTCGTCCAGGTTGTGTACTGTTATCAGCTGCCACTGGCATAGGGGCTCTGATTATCATCAAATGAATTTGATGTGGTTTGTTCGATTGCTGGTCTAATGTAGTTGGGCTTTAGTGGAGAGGTTGTCCATGGTTTCGTACATGCATGGAAAACCTAAATTCAGCTTGACAGAGAGCACACGAATGGTTTCATAGTGTGTTTGTTTATTCTGGGGAACTTAATTGCAAGGATTCGAAAATGTAAGCTAAGCTAAATGTTCGTAATCTGAAGTAACTTTAACTTGTTACAAGATTGGTTTGATATTAGTTTTATATCACAAAAGTAGGGAGGTTCCTGCTGCTTATTAGAATGGCCTTTGGATTATTACTGTGTTCGGTTCACCACTGTACTGATTATCTTGGCGAACATTTGTTTAATAACTAGAAAACAATATCTGCTGGGAACTCTATTTAACTTACCTTACATGTACAGTGCACCAGGTCAGTTTGCATACTATTACAAATGTGTGTGAGGGTCCTTTGTGCTACGACTCTAATTTCATTCATGAATTCTGCACATAGATTTTTCATCCTGCTATAAAATAGCTTGTGTCTCATGTGTTGTGAATCTGTGTGCCCTTGCTAGTCAGAAATCGATTATCGCTGTCGCTGGTCTGTTCAGGATTTGATTTCTTTCATCTAAAATATGTGTTAATTCTGATACAGCGTAAAGAGCTATGCGAGCGACATGAGAAACTGGAACAACAGAAGAACAGTTTGCTGGGGACAATTGCAAATCAGAAGAAGTTCCTTTCAAGCCTCCCATCGCATTTGAAATCTCTGAAGAAAGCATCATTGCCAGTGCAGCAGCAGCTTGGGATGCTGCATACCAAGAAATTAAAGCAGCACCATGCAGCCGAGTTGCTCCCATCTCCTCTTTATATAACTTACACCCAGTTGTTAGGACAGAAAGAAGCATTTTGCGAGAATATTGAAGTGGAGGTAAATGGAAGCACAAAGGACGCTCAAACTTTTGCTCAACAGCAAGCCAAGCAGGAAATGGGTATGTTATATCTGTTTGGAATGTAGCACATCTGATTAATGTGTAAATCTAGCATGCTATGCCTCCCTGCACTTGTTCCTTTATTGCATTTCTCAACATTGCTGTTTCTTAATAGACGAGTGGTCCTGTCCTTGCAAGAACAAGGACTTGTGGTCTTCTTTTTAGAACTTTTTTGCATCCTTGGACGTATCCTATATAGTCTGTGCAAAATTCTTTTAGGCTTACTATTTTTACAACAGTGCAGAAGGAACATGCTGGTCATGTGAGGCACTTAATAACCAAACATAATTTTTTCCTAGTGAATGTTTTAGAACAGTTTGTGCTCTGTATTGCAGCATAGGCACATTTATCAAAGCCTTTTTAGAAGCTGTGTGATATATTATAATTTTCCACTGGAAATGGAATAACATGCCAACAGTACACAGTTGCTGCTTTGTTCATCTTTATACTTGAGTTTCTGAACAGATGAACACTGTCAGGATCAAATTGATTATGTGACAGTTTGCAAGTCATAACTTTGAGGATATTAATATTATGGATGAATTGTTTCTTATGTATCTGCAATAGCAGGCACTTTGGCAAATGATGATAATAATAGGATGGATGACGATGCAATTGATGAGGAAGAAGATGCTCAGAGAAGGAGATCAAGGTCTAGGAAGAGTTCAAAGGAAGCTAGTAATCCTGCATTAGCATATCAACTTCATCCACTCAAAGTTGTTCTCCATGTATATGATACTGAAGATTCTGGAACCAAGCGTCGTAAGCTCATCACTTTGAGGTTTGAATACTTGGCAAAGTTGAATGTTGTCTGTGTTGGATCTGAAGATTCAGATGGAATGGACAGCAATATCCTGTGCAACCTATTTCCAGATGACACTGGCTTAGAGCTGCCTCATCAGGTGTGTTTTCTAGAGCAGCTTCTTTTCACATGTATCCCTGTTGTTATTGAAGCCTCTGGCCAGCAGTTACATGCCGTTGTCCTTGTATGTCTTCATAGGCAGCATTTAGTTACCATGTTTTTTGTTTATTTTTTGGCAGCAAAAAAGCTGTTGGGCATTATGATTCCAGATTATCCGTAGCTTTTCTCCATACAATATAAAAAGGTGACCTATAAATTTTATGCAGATGGCTAAGCTTTATGCTGGGGAGACTCCAAATTTTAGTGAAAAGGATTCACGTCCATACAAGTGGGCACAGCATCTAGCTGGTATAGATTTCCTCCCGGAGGTTCCTCAATCTGTTGGGGATAGTTCTAACAGAGCATCGAGAAATGCTGATTTGTCATCTGGGCTTGCACTATACCGTCAGCAGAATCGTGCACAGACTATTTTGCAGAGAATCCGCTCTCGGAAAATTGCACAAATGGCTCTCACGTGAGTCACCTGCTCTACCATGTTTGCAGTTTGGGATGTCAATAGCAAAATCCGGATGATAGATCTTAGATGTTTGCATTGTACTTTGGCTGACAATTCTGGTCGGATGATGCTTTTGCTTCATTGTACATGTCATTCTGCGACATGCTGCATGAGTTAATGAAACATTTCCTGGGAAAAATTTGTGAACACCTCATTTACAGCTTCTTCATGTCTTCTCTTTGATCTAAGCTGGTTCTTATCAACCATCTTTCTCTTGCTACTTATGACCCCTATGCATATCTTGCTTGATTGAATGCATCTCTTTGAAGTTTTCGGGTCTGTCATTTACAGGTGGCAACTTAATTATTTAACTAAGCTGAGGTGGCCTCAAATAGAACACGAGAATACACCATGGGCATCACGCACCCCATCGTGTAGTCTGCATAGTTGGTCATTGACAGGAGTTTTTCCTGAGCCTTTGGCTCGTTCCGCTTTAGTGGTGAGTGGGCCTGCAGGAAGTGTTGACAGTGATTTGGAGAGAAGATCTGTGACAAATGGGCAAGAAACCGAGGGTAACAGAGAGGATGGTGAGCTTCCAATTGTGGTTCACTCTGAAGATATGCCAGATGATTCTAAAGTATCACAGGCGGAGGTCTCACCTGAAGTTCTAAACCATTCTAGAGGCTTATCTCTTATATCAAAGGGCTCTGCACCATCTAAGCTAAGCATCTCACACAGTTTTGGTAGAAATGAGGATGATCTTGATTTCTTAATGGACAGTGACAGTGAGTTGGAGGAGCTGGCATGTGCTGACCAAGAAACTGAGCAAGGTAACCTCACTGTAGATAAATCCTGGGAGGATTATGCTTCCAGAGAGTTCACCATGGTCTTGAGTAAAACTTTGAAGAATGGTTCAAAAGTCATGCTGGAAGCCAAGGTAATTTTCCAGCCACTCTTCCTATAGGCCTTGTTGCAAGAATCTCCATGTGTGCTTGCTTTCTCATTGTTGGTTTACAATTGCAGATTAAGATTAGCATGGAGTATCCTCTTAGGCCACCACTTTTCAGATTGCAGCTGGTTTCTGAAAAGACTGAAGATTTGAAATGGCACAATGATCTTCGTGCAATGGAAGCTGAGGTTTGTATTATGAGCTTCTTCCTCAAATTTTCATTCGTCGCACGTCTCTCATGGTTTCACTGCTCTTATACTTGCAGGTGAATCTTCACATCCTCCGAATTCTTCCTCGGTCGTACGAGGACTATATATTAACCCACCAAGTTCTGTGCCTGGCTATGTTATTTGATATGCATTTGGACGAGGATCACGAGAAAAGGAAAGTTACTTCAGTGATTGATGTCGGGCTCTGCAAACCAGTCAGTGGAACCATGCTCACTAGATCGGTCAGGGGGAGAGACCGCAGGCAGACCATCTATTGGCGAGGTGACGTTTGCTCTAGTTATTTGTGATCTTGGTTGATCGCCAGTTTGAGTTGGCGCGCATATCGTTTGTCATTTGGAGGAAACGGAGATGCTGAAACTGCCTTTTTGTCCATGGCACAGAGAAACCTTCTTTCGGTACTGGAACTAACATGGTCTGACAAACAGTGGAAGCTGCCAAGCTTGGGCACGTTGGCTGTTGCCTGACGGTCGTTATCTAACCATTATGATGTTTGATATGCAATCACAAGAATACCGAAACTCTTGGTGCAGTTTATCTTGCTTGATTTTACATGGAACTATGCAACTCCAGCAGACTTGGTCCATATGCAGCATCAAGCAACAGACAGATTGTATGCTTGATGCTGGTGGTGGTGGTGCTGGTGCTGGTCAGTCTTGCTTGTTCATGCTGAAATCTTCTAAGCACAGACAGTTGGGTTTTCATCTTGTGATTGTGTAAATTATAAGTTCCCAAACTGTATGTTCAATCTGAGCTACCAAATCGATGCATTTTTCTGTCCTTATCTGTGTCTTCTAACCTATATTGGGCTATAAGGGAGAGAAACAACAGACCGGTACAATACTTTGCTACCAAACATAGCCAATGGATTGTCAAAACCAATACTGAACGAGATGGTACGCGCCTACTGGCTGAAGATGTTTATAAGAACTAAATATGTTATTCAGTAGCCAGATTACGTGCCTTCGATGAGACATAAAATCTGTCATTTCGACTATCGATTATGAGTACATGATGACGATAATCAGAATCGGAAAACAAAACGTGCTGCAGGCCGCGAGTAGTATTGATTTCGACTGCGTTTTATTTTTTGCTGGGGCTACTGATTTCCCAAGCACATTTAGTCTTGGCAGCCGACGAACTCATAGTCGACGACGAGGTGGCCGTTGGCGGCGCCGCCTCCATCGGTGTCGATCTGCCGGAACACGGCGGCGTCAAGGTCGAGCCCGCCGTTGCCGCACTGGTCCACCACCCTCGCCACCGACCGCGCCCCCGTCGCCCTGTTCGTCACCTGGCGACAGCGTCCCAACGATCAAACAACGCGCGATCCATAACAAGATGCACATTTTTTCTTACGCGAATCATCCGCGACGGAGTACGTACCTGGAGGCAGCGGCCGCAGGACGGCTGGCCGTGCGCGCCGGCGGGGCCGCAGAACGCCGTCCAGCCGTACCTCTGCCGCCACGCCAGCGGCATGTCGGCGTCCCACGTCGCGCAGAAGACGCTGGCGGCGCGCAGGTCCCAGTTGATCTTCTCTGGGTTGTACAGGTTGTACGTCGCCGCCACGCCGCTCGCCTGCTGCGCCGCCGCGCCGTTTGCGGACAGCCAGACCACGGCCAATGCCACGAGAACCAGCAATGACACCGGCGTCCTCGTGCCAGGAACGACGGCGACCTCCGTCGCCATACCTCTCTTTGTACCTAGTTAGTGCCTAATTGGCCAATCAGCTACTGCTAATATGGTACTTGAGTATTGCTGAGCCATATTTATAGATTCTGAATTCTACAAGCTGGGGATTGTAATCATCGCCTTCACTTGATCATAATTTTCAATCTCAATAAGCATCTGCGGTTGCCATTATGTTTGTTTTTCTGTTTTTAGTCGGGCTTGTTACTTTTGGCTTTGTGCATCATAGCTATATGTGCATTGGCCGGGTGTCGTTGTTAATGCTTTGCATCCGCTTGATGCTATATTTTGAGTTAATAAAAAGCGCCCTTTATCAGAAAACACAAAATATGCTTTGGTCACTTAAACTCATGATGTGAGCTTGTTGTCTAGCTTTGCATGGTATTTAGATATGTAGCTATTTCTCCTTATGTTGCTTCAGTGATGTGAGTGTGCCAAATCTTTGCCGTGGTTGTTTGTTAGAGCTTTGTCAGTTCCAAGTTGCTCATTGGACAATTGTGCTTCAAAGAATTTTATGCCAATACTCTGTACTCAGTTTTATTTGTACTTTTTTAGGTGAATTTGTACTGAGTGTTTACATCAGCCTCTTTGTTGTTTCTTTTATTTCCAACTGGTTCATCTTATGTTCTTGTAAATATCGTTTCAGACTGTCGAACGTCTTTCACCACAGCCAAGAATAAGACTTGAGCTGCCAGATGTTGTCAGCTTGTTAACAGACGCTGGCCGTTTGGATCATGTATCAACCGCATATTGAAGTAAATATGACACAGTAATCTTAATATAAATGTTGACAGTTAATGGCCGGCGTATAATCAGCGGAGGACATAAGGTAAGCCACCAAGTAGATGAGACGAAATAGGGTCATTGTAGGTGGTGTTACCTCCATTAGCCCGTCCACAAATGGCATCATAGTATTGTAAGAGCACCTAGTACAACCACACATAGCTAATTTAAGCTGCCAAACGGCTTTGGACATGTCTGGACGCGTCCGCGGACGATGACCGGTCATATACCCCATATTTCACCTACAACAACCATAATAACTATTTCATGATTATCATTTTCACACAAAAGCATGCAACAACATGATCTACGTACAAACTACACTACTATCAACTACACCACTCGTCCTTCTCGTCGGAGATGTTGATGAAGTTTGTGCTGGAGCCGCCGGCCTTGTGATCATTGGCATTTGGGCACACCTCCAGCTTCGGCTCCGCCTCCTCTTGCTCCTCGTCGGCAAATATCTCCGCGTCCGCCTGATAGGGGAACTCGCGGTTAGCATCCACCTCCGCTTCCGACTGGATGGAATCGAGGATGGCCTGCTGCTCCGCTGCCTCCTCCGTTTGGGCACCTTGAACTCCGCCAGTGCATTGGCCATGGCGAAGCCTGCAACCGGAGCCTCCGGATATGCCTCTTTCGGCTCCTCCTCCTCCACGGCCACGTCGTCCTTCTCCGGCCCTGCTCCTCTGCCTGCTCCTATTCCCGCTCCTCCTCCTTTGGTTGAGGCAAGCCGGCTACGATCCGAGCTTCGCGCCCGAACCGGATCTCCTCCAGCAGCTGCAACCGCCGGTCCGGAGTGAGATGGCGTAGGTGGTGATCGGGCCATGGCTAGCGGCTGACAGTGACTGGATTGAAGGTGGCGGCGTGGAGGGGAGGAAGAGGGTAGAAATGTGGACATGCTAGGGTTGGGTCGCCGTCGTCCGGCTTAAATAGTCGGACTTGGTCCATCAGGCGGCTCGCCAGAGTAGCGCCACGCGACGCCATGAATGCGTCCTCACTGAAAAATGGAGGAGGCGCCCGTCGGACCGATGGTTTCTGCGTGTGTCCGTATGGATTCTTGCAATCAATCCTACGTGACAGACGCGTCCGGACGTCCCCATATCCGCTCCAGATATAGGCCGGATATGGGGAGTGCCGGCCAGCCCGGGCGATTGGGCCGGATTTGCCGAGTCCGGTTATGAGCTGTTATCTGTCCAGGTGGGGGCGTTTGGGATGAATATGAACGCTCCGGTTGTAGATGCTCTAAAGGAGGTCCACTTGTTCTGTTGTTCGTCAGCCTGTGAGTGTAGTGGTCATGAGGTCGTAATAGGAACTGCAAGACGATCTATTATGAATTATCATCAAATTGAGTTGAGAGTGGATAATCTAGATTCCTTGACCATTAGCAATAAATGAAAAAATTCCATGGAGAAAGTTAGGGAGGTCCCGTCTCACCCTCGGGCACTGCTCTTCTATGTGGCAAGAAACTCGACTGAACTGAAAAACTTTTTTCAGTTGCCAGCCAACGCGAGTAGCTCATGAATGGCTCTGCTGGTAGATTGCCGGAGACATCCAAAAAATCGACGAAACATTGAACAAAGTCCACGTAATTTGGTATGAACAGGCGTGACCCTGTACTGCGTCCCCGCGCCTATGTCTCGCTTGACGCGAGAACAGTAGGACGTATCGCTTCAGGCAGCCCCCCGATTGGGCCGGCCCAGCGCGGACACAGGTCTTCCGTGTTTTTTCTTTCATTCATCTTTTGTTTTATTTTTTTTACTTTTTATTGGAGTTCGAAATATTACGAAAATACCCACTATAAAAATCATTTTATATGTAAAAGTAAAAATATGTTAATCATGCATTAAAAAAATGTTAATCATGCTTTAAAAAATGTTAAATATGTATAGAAAAAAGATTACGATGTATACAAAAATGTACAATGTGTACGGAAAAAGTAGATTTTTTATTTTTCAAATTTTAATCATGCATTTAAAATGTTAAATATTTATAGAAAAACGTTTCTAATGTATACAAAAATGTACAATGTGTATGAAAAAAGTAGACATAAAAATGGTAAAAGTTTTCAAAAATGTTAATCATATATTTGGACAATGTTAAACATGTATATAAAAAGAATGTTAATCTTGTATTTAAAAGTTAAACGTGTGTGTGTATATATATATATATATATATATATATATATATATATATATATATATATATATATATATATATATATATATATATGTTCCTGATAAGAAAAGTACACATAAACAATTATATGTTCAAAAATTGCTAATCACGTATCCACCGGTCACCCGCTTCTTTCTCCCCTCTTCCCTCTGGCCAGTCTGCCCTCTGCTCCCACCTAGCCTTCCTCTCTATAGACGAGCTTGAGCGGCTCAGCCATGGTTGTCTCGGGTGCAACCATAATTTTTTTGACAAAATGGGAGGATCACTGATTTTCATTGCACTTAGAAGAAATAAAGGTTTACAAATTGCACGAGAAGTACGGAGGGAGTTTAGGTCATATAGTTACATCAATCTGGTTCTAAGGGTCGTTCGACAATGTGCAGAACCCGCCTACGACTTGTATCAATCCAATCCTTGGCCACCACCTGAATTTTCAGAAATAGTGGTCATGGGCTGTAGGAGGAATTTCTAAAAGCTCTGGCATTCCGTTCTTTCCATATGTTCCACCACACCAGAGCGATAATGGATCTCCACGACTTAGCATGTTCATTGGCCATTGCAGCACTTGAGTGCTGCCACCAATTGATCAGGGTTCGCCATCGGTGGCAATCAAACTCTGATGCATGTACAGCTTTAGCAAGGTAAGGTGCCAAATCTGCTTAGCATAGGGGCAAGTAGCAAGCATGTGCGCAGCGGTTTCAGGCTCTTGAAGACGGAGGGAACAAAGTGGGTTATGCAGTCATCCCTTCTTAGCAAGATTGTCTGCAGTCAGTCCGGCAACGATCTTGAGCTGCAGGCCACAATCTGTGGTCAGCATGTGTGAGTTCCCCGTCGTCTTGGTAAAATTGAATAAAAAATTCCTTCCCTCCTTGGAGCCGGTGGCTAGCGGTGCTGATTTGCTTGGTTATGCTGAGATTGGAGACGAGTCTCACTCGCTCGGTGATGCAACACTGAGGTTAAAGGCCAGAGTCTTGTTTTGTGTCTGTTCTTCTCTCTTTTCTTCACTGAAGCCAGAGAACCTCGACCTCTGAAGTGCCAAATGGCAGTGAGATAATGCCCCGTGGATTCTAGTGTGTCGAGAAAATTACAATCGTGATTATTTTACACTGGAATTTCTTTCCCGAGCAACCAAACAAAGCTTGAGAGAGAAAACTTCCGGCCAACTCACCATGTGTTATTTCTGTTTCCCGCGCTCTTTCTCCCAATACTCTGTCAATTTCACATGAACCCCCTTCTTGGAGCAAGTAAAATCCCATGATGTACATGGTCACATTGGTTATGCATGCCAACAGGTAATTGGTTAATTGGCTCACCTGGCGTGGTCACATTGGTTCGGCTCACCTTGGTCACATTGGTTCGGCTCAACAGGCCTTTCTCACCTTGGTCACATTGGTCACATTGGTTCGGCTCAACAGGCCTTTCTCACCTTGGTTCACATTGGTTCACATGATGTACATGGTCACATTGGTTAATTGGCTCACCTGGCGTGGTCACATTGGTTCACAGGTAAAATCCCATGATGTACATGGTCACATTGGTTAGAGCAACTCTAGCAGACCCCGCAAAACGCCGGCCCGTAAAACGCGTATGCAGTTCGCGCAAAACAACTTTTGCGGGCCGGCGCGGGCTGGCACAGATGTAGACCCCCAAACGGATCCATAAAAAAAATATATTCGCGGAATATGCTTTTTTACGGGTCGGCTATGCGGGTTCTGCTCTTTGCACCGCTACATCCCCGCAAATCATCAGCCCACAAATCTCAAATCCAACATAATTCAACAATCAAAAACAAACTGAATTATTCAATCAAACATAAAATAATAATCATCCGCATTACAAATAATTATTCAAATCACCGTAGCAAACTAAAAATAATGCAATACAAAACTTGTCATGAATACAAATACAAATGAGTACAAAAATTAGTCACTGTCCAGCCCTTTGCCAATGGTGCTCGATGAGATCTTCCTGAAGTTGAAAGTGTGTGTCTGCATTTTCAATCTCCTTGTATGTCTGAAGAAAAGCTCTAATGCGATTTGTGTCTCTAGTTGGTTTGACACGGCTACCCACATTATCGTAAAAGAATTCTAAGTCCATTCCTCTCTCATCTTCAAGAATCATATTGTGCAGAATAACACAACAAGTCATGATGTTTTTCAAGATTTTCTTATCCCAAAAACGAGTAGGACCTCGGACAATGGCAAACCTAGATTGCAAAACACCGAATGCTCTTTCAATGTCTTTTCGGGCAGCCTCTTGCACCCTTGCAAATTCACATTGTTTTTTTTTGTTTTGGGTTCTTTGATGCTCTTGACAAATGTGCACCAAGGAGGATATATACCATCTGCAAGATAGTACCCCTTTGTGTATTCATGCCCATTGATAGTGTAGTTGCAAGCAGGAGCATCACCACTAGCAAGCCTAGCAAACAAATGAGAGCGTTGCAACACATTGATATCATTGAGTGTGCCGGGCATACCAAAAAAGCAATGCCAAATCCATAAATCCTCGGATGCTACGGCCTCTAGCACAATTGTTGCATCACGAGACTTGCCACAATACATTCCTTGCCAAGCCTTGGGGCAATTTTTCCAATTCCAATGCATACAATCAATGCTACCTAGCATCTCAGGCCAACCTCTCCTCTCATTAGCTGCCATCAATTTCTTTGTGTCATCTTCATTTGGTGCCCGAAGATACTCGGGACCAAAGACACGGACAATCACTTTCGCAAATCTACGCACAGACTCAATTGTGCTATCTTCACCAATGCGAAGATACTCATCGGCATAGTCAGCCGGAACGCCATATGCAATCACCCACATAGCTGCGGAGATTTTTTGATATGCACTAAATCCCTTTAAGCCCGCGGCATTCCTTCTCTGAGTGAAATACCGGCAATTTGCCTCGCAAGCTTCAACAATTTTCACAAAAAGGGATCGGCGCATTTGAAGGAAATATGCCCTAGAGGCAATAATAAAGTTATTATTTATTTCCTTATTTCATGATAAATGTTTATTATTCATGCTAGAATTGTATTAACCGGAAACATAATACATGTGTGAATACATAGACAAACAGAGTGTCACTAGTATGCCTCTACTAGACTAGCTTGTTAATCAAAGATGGTTAAGTTTCCTAACCATAGACAAAGGAGTTGTCATTTGATTAACAAGGTCACATCATTAGTTGAATGATCTGATTGACATGACCCATTCCATTAGCTTAGCATCCGATCGTTTAGTATGTTGCTATTGCTTTTATCCATGACTTATACATGTTCCTATAACTATGAGATTATGCAACTCCGTTTATCAAGGAACACTTTGGTACTACCAAACGTCACAACGTGAATCGGGTGATTATAAAGGAGTACTACAGGTGTCTCCAAAGGCGATGTTGGGTTGGCGATTTCGAGATTAGGATTTGTCACTCCGATTGTCGGAGAGGTATCTCTGGGCCCTCTCGGTAATGCACATCACTAAGCCTTGCAAGCATTACAGCTAATGAGTTAGCTGTGAGATGATGTATTACGGAACGAGTAAAGAGACTTGCCAGTAACGAGATTGAACTAGGTATTGGATACCGACGATCGAATCTCGGGCAAGTAACATACCGATGACAAAGGGAACAACGTATGTTGTTATGCGGTCTGACCGATAAAGATCTTCGTAGAATATGTAGGAGCTAATATGGGCATCCAGGTCCCGCTATTGGTTATTGACCGGAGACGTGTCTCGCCATGACTACATTGTTCTCGAACCGTAGGGTCCGCACGCTTAAGGTTTCGATGGCGGTTATATTATGAGTTTATGTATTTTGATGTACCAAGGAGTTCGAGTCCCGGATGTGATCACGGACATGACGAGGAGTCTCGGAATGGTCGAGACATAAAGATTGATATATTGGACGGCTATATTCGGACACCGGAAAGGTTCGGAAGTTTCGGAGAAAACGGAGTGCCGGAGGTTACCGGAACCCCGGGAAGTAATGGGCCTTATTGGGCCAAGAGGGAGAGAGAGGCTGCACCAGGAGGTGGCGCGCCCCCCATGGGGAGTCCGACTGGACAAGGAGGGGGGGCGGCCCCTTCTCTCTCCCTCTCTCTCTTTCCTTCCCCTTCCTTCTTCCTAGTAGGACTAGGAAAGGGAGTCCTACTCCCACTAGGAGGAGGACTCCCCCCCTTGGCGCCTCCTAGGGCCGGCCGCCCTCCCCTTGCTCCTTTATATCACAGGCGGGGGGCACCCTAGAACACACAAGTTGATCCTTGAGATCGTTCCTTAGCCGTGTGCGGTGCCCCCCTCCATCATATTCCACCTCGGTCATATTGTAGCAGTGCTTAGGCGAAGACCTGCGTCGGTAAAACATCAAAATCGTCACCACGCCGTCGTGCTGACGGAACTCTCTCTCCCCGGAGCTTTGCTGGATCGGAGTCCGAGGAGCGTCACCGAGCTGAACGTGTGCCAAGAACTCGGAGGTGCCGGAGTAACGGCGCTGGGATCGGTTGGATCGCGAGGAGAACGTCGACTACTTCCTCTACGTTGTGATCGCTTCCGCTTCGGGTCACGAGGGTGCGTGAGACAACACTCTCCCCTCTCGTTGCTATGCATCACCATGATCTTGCGTGTGCGTGGAAATTTTTGAAATTACTACGTTCCCCAACAAGTGGTATCGAGCCAGGTTTTATGCGTTGATGTCATATGCACGAGTAGAACACAAGTGAGTTGTGGGCGATACAAGTCATACTGCCTACCAACATGTCATACTTTGGTTCAGCGGTATTGTGAGATGAAGCGGCCCGACCGACATTACGCGTGACGCTTACGCGAGACTGGTTTCACCGTTCTAGCAGCACTCGTGCTTAAAGGTGGCTGGCGGGTGTCTGTCTCTCTCACTTTAGTTGAACCGAGTATGGCTACGCCCGGTCCTTGAGAAGGTTAAACGGAGTCTATTTGACGAAGTATCGTTGTGGTCTTGATGCGTAGGTGAGATTGGTTCTTGCTTAAGCCCGTAGCAGCCACGTAAAATTTGCAACAACAAAGTAGAGGACGCCTAACTTGTTTTTGCAGGGCATGTTGTGATGTGATATGGTCAAGACGTGATGCTATATTTTATTGTATGAGATGATCATGTTTTGTAACCGGTTATCGGCAACTGGCTGGAGCCATATGGTTGTCGCTTATTGTATGAAATGCAACGCATACATAATTGCTTTACTTTATCACTAAGCGGTAGCGATAGTCGAGAAGCAATAGATGGCGAAACGACAACGATGCTACGATGGAGATCAAGGTGTCGCGCCGGTGACGATGGTGATCACGACGGTGCTTCGGAGATGGAGATCACAAGCACAAGATGATGATGACCATATCATATCACTTATATTGATTGCATGTGATGTTTATCCTTTATGCATCTTATTTTGCTTTGATTGACGGTAGCATTTTAAGATGATCTCTCACTAAAATTATCAAGTAGTGTTCTCCACGAGTATGCACCGCTGCCAAAGTTCGTCGTGCGAGACACCACGTGATGATCGGGTGTGATAAGCTCTCGTCCATCTACAACGGGTGCAAGCCAGTTTTGCACACGCAGAATACTCGAGTTATACTTGACGAGCCTAGCATATGCAGATATGGCCTCGAACACGGAGACCGAAAGGTCGAGCGTGAATCATATAGTAGATATGATCAACATAAGATGTTCACCATTGAAAACTACTCCATCTCACGTGATGATCGGTTATGGTTTAGTTGATTTGGATCACGTGATCACTTAGATGACTAGAGATGTCTGCCTAAGTGGGAGTTCTTAAGTAATATGATTAATTGAACTTAAATTTATCATGAACTTAGTCCTGGTAGTATTTTGCAGATTATGTTGTAGATCAATAGCTCGCGTTGTTGCTTCCCTGTGTTTTTATATGTGTTCCTAGAGAAAATTGTATTGAAAAATGTTAGTAGCAATATTGCGGATTAGATCCGTGATCTGAGGTTTATCCTCATTGCTGCACGTAAGAATTATGTCCTTGATGCACCGCTAGGTGACAGACCTATTGCAGGAGCGGATGCGGGCGTTATGAACGCTTGGCTAGCTCAATATGATGACTACTTGATAGTTTAGTGCACCATGCTTAAACGGCTTAGAATCGGGACTTCAAAGACGTTTTGAACGTCATGGACCATATGAGATGTTCCAGGAGTTGAAGTTAATATTTCAAGCAAATACCGAGTTGAGAGATATGAAGTCTCCAACAAGTTCTATAGCTAAAAGATGGAGGAGAATCGCTCAACTAGTGAGCATGTTCTCAGATTGTCCGGTACTTTAATCGCTTGAATCAAGTGGGAGTTAATCTTCCGGATAAGATAGTGATTGACAGAATTCTCTAGTCACCATCACTAAGTTACTAGAACTTCGTGATGAACTACGAGATGCAAGGGATGACGAAAAATTCCCGAGCTCTTCGTGATGTTGAAATCGACGAAGGTAGAAATCAAGAAAGAGCATCAAGTGTTGATGATTGACAAGACCACTAGTTTCAAGAGAAGGGCAAAGGAAAGAAGGGAACTTCAAGTAGAAAGACAAGTAAGTTGTCACTCCCGCGAAGAAGCCCAAAGCTGGACCAAAGCCTGAAACCGAAAGTGCTTACAATCAGAAAGGAAATGGTCACCGGAAGCGGAAATGCCCTGAATATTTGGTGGATAAGAAGGATGGCAAAGTGAACAAGGGTATATTTGATATACAGGTTATTGATGTGTGCTTTACTAGTGTTTATAGTAGCCCCAGTATTTGATACTTGTTCGGTTGCTAAGATTAGTAACTCAAACAGGAGTTACGAATAAACAGAGACTAGTTGAAGGGAAGTGACGGTGAGTGTTGGAAATAGTTCCAAGATTGATATGATCATCATCACACACTCCCTATATTTTCGAGATTAGTGTTAAAAGCCAAATAAATGTTATTTAGCGTTTATGCTGAGCATGAATATGATTTGATCATGTTTATTGCGATACGGTTATTCATTTGAAGTTAAAGAATAATTGTTATTCTGTTTACATGAATAAGACCTTCGATGGTTATGCACCCAATGAAAATAGTTTGTTGGATCTCGATCGTAATGATACACATATTCATAATATTGATGCCAAAAGATGCAAAGATGATAGTGCAACTTATTTGTGGCACTCGCCGTTTAGGTCATATTGGTGTAAAACGCATGAAGAAACTCCATGTCGATGGACTTTCGGAATCACTTGGTTATGAATCATTTGATGCTTGCGAACCGTGCCGTTTGGGCAAGATGACTAAAACTCCGTTCTCGGAACAATGGAACAAGCTACTTGACTTATTGGAAATAATACATACTTGATGTATGCGATCCAATGAGTGTTGATGCTCGTGGCAAGTATCGTTATTTTCTGACCTTCACAAGATGATTTGAGCAGATATGGGTATATCTACTTGATGAAACATAAGTCTGAAATAGTTGAAAGGTTCAAAGAATTTCAGAGTGAAGTGGAAAATCATCGTAACAAGAAAATAAAGTTTCTGCGATCTGATCATGGAGATGAATATTTGAGTTACGAGTTTGCTCTTCAATGAAAACAATGTGGAATAGTTTCACAGCTCACGCCACCTGGAACACCACAACGTTATGGTGTGTCCGAACGTCGTAACCGTACTTTATTATGATATGGTGCGATCTATGATGTATCTTACCGATTTACCACTATCGTTTTGGGGTTATGCATTAGAGACAGCTGCATTCACGTTTAATAGGGCACCATCTAAAATCCGTTGAGATGACACCGTATGAACTATGGTTTAGCAGTAAACTTAAGCTGTCGTTTCTTAAAGTTTGGAGTTGTGATGCTTATGTGAAAAGGTTTTCACCTGATAAGCTCTAACCCAAATCGGAGAAGTGCGTCTTCATAGAATACCCAAAGGTTACTATTGGGTACACCTTCTATCACAGATCCGAAGGCAAGTTTTTTCGTTGCTAAGAATGGATCCTTTCTAGAGAAGGAGTTTCTCTCGAAAGAAGTGAGTGGGAGGAAAGTGGAGCTTGATAAGGTAATTTGTACCTTCTCCCGAATTGGAAAGTATTTCATCACGGAAATCAGTTCCAGTGATTCCTACACCAATTAGTGAGGAAGCTAATGATGATGATCATGAAACTTCAGATCAAGTTACTACAAAACCTCGTAGGTCTTCCAAAGTACAGTCCGCACCAGAGTGGTACGGTAATCCTATTCTGGAAGTCATGTTACTAGACCATGATGAACCTACGAACTATGAGGAAGCGTTGATGAGCCCAGATTCCGTGAAATGGTTTGAGACCATGAAATCTGAGATGGGATCCATGTATGAGAACAAAGTGTGGACTTTGATGGAGTTGCCCGATGATCGGCAAGCCATATTATATAAATGAATCTTCAAGAGGAAGACGGACACTGATAGTAGTGTTACTATCTACAAAGCTCGACTTGTCACAAAAGGGTTTTCGACAAGTTCAAGGTGTTGACTACAATGAGATTTTCTCAACTGTAGCGATACTTAAGTCTGTCCGAATCATGTTAGCAATTGCCACATTCTATGAAATCTGGCAAATGGATGTAAAAACTACATTCTTTAATGGATTTATTAAAGAAGAGTTGTATATGATGCAACCAGAAGGTTTTGTCAATCCTAAAGGAGCTAACAAAATGTGCAAGCTCCAGCGATCCATCTATGGACTGGTGCAAGCATCTCGGAGTTGGAATAAACGCTTTGATAGTGTGATCAAAGCATATGGTTTTATACAGACTTTTGGAAGAAGCCTGTATTTACAAGAAAGTGAGTGGGAGCACTACAGCATTTCTGATAAATATATGTGAATGACATATTGTTGATCGGAGATAATGTAGAATTATTCTGCAAAGCATAAAGGAGTATTTGAAAGGAGTTTTTCAAAGAAGGACCTCGGTGAAGCTGCTTACATATTGAGCATCAAGATCTATAGAGATAGATCAAAACGCTTGATAAGTTTTTTCAATGAGTACATACCTTGACAAGATTTTGAAGTAGTTCAAAATGGAACAGTCAAAGAAAGAGTTCTTGCCTGTGTTACAAGGTGCGAGATTGAGTAAGACTCAAAACCCGACCACGGCAGAAGATAGAAAAAGAATGAAAGTCATTCCCTATGCATCAGCCATAGGTTCTATAAAGTATGTCATGCTGTGTACCAGATCTGTTGCATACCCTACCACTAAGCTTGGCAAGGGAGTGCAATAGTGATCTAGGAGTAGATCAATGGACATCGGTCAAAATTATCCTTAGTAGAATAAGGATATGTTTCTCGATTATGGAAGTGAAAAAGGTTCGTCGTAAAGGGTTACGTCGATGCAAGTTTTAACACTAATCTAGATGACTCGAGTCTCAATCTGGATACATATTGAAAGTGGGAACAATTAGCTAGAGTAGCTCCGCAAGAGCAATCGTAGACATAGAAATTTGCAAAATACTTACGGCTCTGAATGTGATGCACCCGTTGACTAAAATTATCTCACAAGAAAAACATGATCACACCTTAGTACTCTTTGGGTGTTAATCACATAGCGATGTGAACTAGATTATCGACTCTAGTAAACCCTTTGGGCGTTGGTCACATGTCGATGTGAATTATGGGTGTTAACCACATATAGATGTGAACTATTGATGTTAAATCACATGGCGATGTGAACTAGATTATTGACTCTAGTGCAAGTGGGAGACTCAAGGAAATATGCCCTAGAGGCAATAATAAAGTTATTATTTATTTCCTTATTTCATGATAAATGTTTATTATTCATGCTAGAATTGTATTAACCGGAAACATAATACATGTGTGAATACATAGACAAACAGAGTGTCACTAGTATGCCTCTACTAGACTAGCTTGTTAATCAAAGATGGTTAAGTTTCCTAACCATAGACAAAGGAGTTGTCATTTGATTAACAAGGTCACATCATTAGTTGAATGATCTGATTGAAATGACCCATTCCATTAGCTTAGCATCCGATCGCTTAGTATGTTGCTATTGCTTTTATCCATGACTTATACATGTTCCTATAACTATGAGATTATGCAACTCCGTTTCAAGGAACACTTGGTACTACCAAACGTCACAACGTAATCGGGTGATTATAAAGGAGTACTACAGGTGTCTCCAAAGGCAGATGTTGGGTTGGCGATTTCGAGATTAGGATTTGTCACTCCGATTGTCTGGAGAGGTATCTCTGGCCCTCTCGGTAATGCACATCACTAAGCCTTGCAAGCATTACAGCTAATGAGTTAGCTGTGAGATGATGTATTACGGAACGAGTAAAGAGACTTGCCAATAACGAGATTGAACTAGGTATTGGATACCGACGATCGAATCTCGGCAAGTAACATACCGATGACAAAGGGAACAACGATGTTGTTATGCGGTCTGACCGATAAAGATCTTCGAGAATATGTAGGAGCCAATATGGGCATCCAGGTCCCGCTATTGGTTATTGATTTGAGACGGTGTCTCGCCATGACTACATTGTTCTCGAACCGTAGGGTCCGCACGCTTAAGGTTTCGATGACGGTTATATTATGAGTTTAT
This sequence comes from Aegilops longissima, assembly GCA_021605205.1. NCBI lineage: Eukaryota > Viridiplantae > Streptophyta > Magnoliopsida > Poales > Poaceae > Aegilops > Aegilops longissima. The sequence goes on along the minus strand of CM038681.1, from coordinate 583,130,421 downwards.
GTATTTTGATGTACCGAAGGAGTTCGAGTCCCGGATGTTATCACGGACATGACGAGGAGTCTCAAAATGGTCGAGACATAAAGATTGATATATTGGGCGGCTATATTCGGACACGGAAAGGTTCGGAAGTTTCGGAGAAAACGAGTGCCGGAGGGTTACCGGAACCCCGGGAAGTAATGGGCCTTATTGGGCCAAGAGGGAGAGAGAGGCTGCACCAGGAGGTGGCGCGCCCCCATGGGGAGTCCGAATGGACAAGGAGGGGGGGCACGCCCCCTCCCTCTCCCTCTCCTCTCTTCCTTCCCCCTCCTTCTTCCTAGTAGGACTAGGAAAGGGGAGTCCTACTCCCACTAGGAGGAGGACTCCCCCCTCCCTTGGCGCGCCTCCTAGGGCCGGCCGGCCCTCCCCCTTGCTCCTTTATATACGGGGGCAGGGGCACCCTAGAACACACAAGTTGATCCTTGAGATCGTTCCTTAGCCGTGTGCGGTGCCCCCCTCCACCATATTCCACCTCGGTCATATTGTAGCAGTGCTTAGGCGAAGCCCTGCGTCGGTAAAACATCAAAATCGTCCTGCCACGCGTCAGGTCGACGGAACTCTCTCACCCCGGAGCTTTGCTGGATCGGAGTCCGAGGAGCGTCACCGAGCTGAACGTGTGCCAAGAACTCGGAGGTGCCGGAGTAACGGCGCTGGGATCGGTTGGATCGCGAGGAGAACGTACGACTACTTCCTCTATGTTGTGATCGCTTCCGCTTCGGTCTACGAGGGTACGTAGACAACACTCTCCCCTCTCGTTGCTATGCATCACCATGATCTTGCGTGTGCGTAGGAAATTTTTTGAAATTACTACGTTCCCCAACAGCATTCGGTACCTTCTGCGGAAGAGGTGTGCATGATATGTAGGATTCTCCGAAAAATAATCTTGCATCAACATCTCGTTTCCAAGATGGCGATTCCGCGGAATGCACAGACGCCCGACAGTAGATCCTCGCCTCCTCTTTTTGTACTCGTCTTCATGCTCCTTCACGGCAAGCGCCATGACCAATGTTTGCTGCCGGAAGGTCGCAATCATGGTCTCCACATCCGAGTCGTCCGAATCGGACGAATCGGATAGCAAGAACTTCTCGCACGGGGTCAACTCCATCTACACGCACGCCGGCGCGTCAATCTACTACACAGCTCGCGAAAATCATAAAAAGGGGACTAACCGGTGGCGAGTGATGCCGGGCGGCGACGAGGGTGATGCGCTCGGCGGTGGTCGATCCCAGCGGCGGCGGCGACTGGGGGGCGGCTCTTCTCGCCGGATCCGGAGGGGTGGTGCAGCGGCTCGGCGCGGGAGGGTGTGGGGCGGCCCCGCGGAGCGATTCCGCCCGCAGATATGGCCAGAATCGCCGGCGGCGGGCGGGCGGAAGCAAGGGCAGGCGGCGGCGGAAGGAATGGGGAAAAGAGCGCAGGCTGAAATGTCCCTCCCGCCAACTGCTTCTCTGTGATGCAGGGCACCGCAGCCGCGAGGGGGAAACCCGCGTTTTCCCGGGTAGGGGCTGGAAATTTGCGGCGCCCCCTAAAAATTTTTGCGGGCCGGGGCGGGATGCGGGGTCTGGTCTGGCAGACTTTCCGGCCTGCACCCGCATTTTGGCGGTTATTTTCCGGGTCAGGGGCGGATGCGGGGTCTGCTAGAGTTGCTCTTAGCCGGCTACATCTTTTGCACAGCCCTCTCGGTCTCTTTTTCCATTACTCAATGTAACACACATACCGGGGACTAGGCACTTATTCCACGCATTCGCACACACACAGCCTAGCCGCCACGAAGGCCGTACAATGCAAGACGCTTAAGGAAGATGCTTAGAAAAATAAATCAGTGTTTCTTTAAACACCAGTGCTTATTTGTACAGGATATATGCTTAATTCGTATCTCCTAAGCACCAATGCTTCAGAAAAAACCGATTTATTTTTCTAAGCACTTCCATAAGCAAGTAGCACTGTACAAGGCGTAAGACCATGATCTCTACGTAGTAGCTCAGGCCACTAACAGAATTAACCTTATCCTTCTCCTAAATCACTCTAGGAGCCTGACTCGACCTCAAACTTGACCGGCTGCTACTAACAAACTGATCGACTAACCTACCTTTTAGCTAGCCGGCTAACTAATCTATGCATGCACGTAATGACTGACTCAACCATGCACACATGCACGGACATCAACACAATGGACGAGACCTCGCCGGATCACCCGGCTTAACCTGTACCACAGCCAGTCACACTCCTGCCTCCGTCGCGTCTCGCCGTTTCTCACGGCGTCACCGTATCACATGGCCTCTTCGGCATCTCGCCGTGCTCGCCGCATCGCTCTGTAGCCCGGCATCTCGCCTCCTCTGCGCACATAGCTGAAGCATCGTTGGCCTACACACGTTCTCCTAGACCATCGAAACTACATGCATACTCAAAACTAAACATGTTGATACATCATGACAAGATTAGCGCTAACACCGCGCCATTGGCGGACAAGCAAACCGCGACCAATGCCATGATAACCAGTCTTAGAGTATAAAGTCTATTCGTATTGTAATCTATCTCTATTAGTCTAGTCTTAAAGCCCAAGCTTTGTAATCTATATAAACAGCTTTTGAGGTCTCAATCAATACAACAATTACTTCTCCAATATCTCAATCTATCATGGTATCGACGCCTAGGTTTTCCAAGACTGGTATGGCTCCGCCACCCGCCCGCCGCCCGGCCGATTCGCCCCTCTTCTCCATGGCGAGTTCCGTGGCGCCGCGCCCCATCCCCTACCTCTTCCTCTACAACTACCCAAACACCTCCCCCCCAAACCCGTCATCCACCGCTCCCGCGCCACCAGCTCCATCGTCATGGCCTCCTCAGTATGATCCTTGGACTGGCCTCGTCCAGGCTTGGTCGATGCCTTGATCGGCCCCCTCGCCGTATGGTGCCCCTCCTGCGTACACGGGCACGTGGAGCCCCGGTCTTCGTTCAGCCACCGGCTCTCCGGGACTCCTTGGACCCAGGCCGCCGGCACACGTCTACACCGCCACTCCCACTCCGCCTACCAGCACGCCAGGACCGCCCTCGCCCTCCAACACCATGCCGGTCTTCTACGACAACATGCATGCCCCAATCGCATACTACCAATCCGCTATCCCCTACGTCAACATGCAAGCTCCTGGCCCCTCTGCTCCTCCCCAACAGCCGGCTTGGGACCAAGCCGCCTTCATCAACGCCATGAACAATTTTGTCCTCAACGACGCAGGTACGGATTGGATTTTCGATTCTGGTGCATCAATGCATATGTCTTCAAATATGAATTTATTGTCAGCTTGTTTTCCTTCTGCTTTTTCCACTATCACCATTGGTGATGGCTCCACCATCCCTGTTTCATGCATCGGTCACTCTTACATCCCTTCCTCTCATGCCAATTTTCTTCTCCGCAATATTCTTGTGGTTCCTTCCATCATCAAAAATCTTATTTCTGTTAGACAATTTTGCATTGACAACAAAGTTATCCTGGCCTTTGACCCTTTTGGTTTGTCTGTGAAGAATCTGACAACGGGGGCGGTCCTCCCTCGGTACAATAGCACGGGCGATCTTTATCCTCTTCATGGCACGCCCACATCCACCCCTCGTGCCATGCTCGCATCCGTTGATCTATGGCATCGTCGCCTCGGTCATCCCAGCAAAAACACTTTGACGTCTTTACTCCAATAATTTTGTATCCCTAGTTCTAGCAGTCCCCATAATCCCTCTCTCTGTAATGCATGTCAATGCGGCAAACATGTTAGATTACCTTTTGGAACCTCTACTACCATTAGTACTTTTCCTTTTGAGTTACTTCACTGTGATTTATGGGCCTCCCCAGTCCCTAGTGTTTCTGGTTATAAATATTATCTTGTGATTTTGGATGATTATTCTCACTATACTTGGACCTTTCCTCTCCGCGCTAAATCTGAAGTACCTGCAATCTTTCTCAACTTTCGACAATATGTAATCACATACTTTGGCTTGCCAATTCGATTTATTCAATGTGATAACGATCGTGAATTTGATAACACCCAAAACCGCACCTTCTTTCTCTCCCAAGGCATTCTTCTTCGCTTTTCATGCCCTTATACATCTTCTCAAAATGGTAAAGCTGAACGCTGTCTTCGCTCTATTAATGATGTTCTTCGCACATTGCTTTTACAAGCCTCTCTTCCTTCCTGTTTTTAGGTTGAAGCCCTTCGCATCGCCACATTCCTTCTTAATATTCGACCAACTAAAACTTGCCCTCTTTATTCGCCTTTCCAATCTCTTTTTCTCTCCCACCCTGACTATTCTTTTCTGCGTGTTTTGGCTGTCTATGCTTTCCCAACATCGCCTCTACCGCCTCCAACAAACTAGAACCACGCCACTACCTTGCATTCACCTTGGTCTTTCGATGATCACAAAGGATATCGTTGTTTCGAACCATCTTCTGGTCGTATCATTCTCTCTCGTCATGTCACATTCGATGAAAATACTTTTCCTTTTTCTGTCACTACAACCACAACACCAATTCCACCACAATCCGCCATCATCAAAACCCCTTCCCTAGTTCGGCCTTCGGTCATCTCTGCTGCCATGGAATCTTGTTCCGTGTCTCAGCCGGAATCGCCCAACGTTAGCTACCCTCCTGCCCCGTCCCCCACCTCTCCCGCAACTGCATCCTCTACCCCAGCCGTCTTTCCCTCACCACATCCTACCACGGCAACCCCCTTGACACCCACCACCTCTGATTCTTCTTCCTCACCGTCCTCTTCAACCGAAAACCCACTGCCATCCAATGGCGTCCTTATACCACCGCTCACCAATGATCATGTCATGTGCACCCGTGGAAAACGAGGATTTCTTCTCCCCACCAAATGTCTCAATCTTACCGCCACCCCAACCATCTCTCCTATTCCAACCAGTTATAAGCGAGCTCTTCTTGACCCTCTCTGGCTTTCTGCTATGCACGATGAATTTGAAGCTCTTCAGCAAAATAATACATGGACTCTTGTTCCCAAACCTCCTGGTGTTAACATTGTTTCTGGCAAATGGGTTTTTCGTCATAAATTTCATTCCGATGACACTCTCGCTCGTTACAAAGCTCGTTGGGTGTGTCGTGGTTTCTCCCAGCAGCCTGGTATTGACTTTGATGAGACTTTTTCTCCTGTTGTTAAACCAAGCACTATTCGTGTTGTTCTTAGTCTTGCTGTTTCCTCTTCTTGGCCTATTCATCAACTTGATGTTAAAAATGCTTTTCTTCATGGCACTCTCAATGAAACTGTTTATTGTCAAGAACCCTCTGGTTTTGAGAATCCTCATCTCTAAATTTTTTGTCTCCTCAACAAATCTCTTTATGGCCTTAAACAAGCTCCTCGTGCATGGTTTCAATGCTTTGCTACTTTTATTCAAACCATAGGCTTTATTCCCTCCAAATCCGATTCTTCTCTCTTTGTTTATCAGTCTTCTACTCACACTGCCTACCTCTTGCTTTATGTTGATGATATCATTCTCACGGCTAGTTCTGATTCTTTTCTTCAACATACCATCTCTTCTCTCAATCGGGAGTTTTCCATGACTGATCTTGGTCCTCTTCATCATTTTCTAGGTATTCATGTTTCTCGCACAAAATCTTCCTCTTTCTTTCTCAACGGTCATACATTTTGGACTTGCTTTCTCGCTCGGTATGTCTGATTGTCAACCCTCTCGTACTCCAGCCGACGTTGGTGCTAAACTGTCGGCTGATGGTGATCCTCTTCTGATCCTACTTTATATCGTAGCATCATCGGCGCTCTTCAATATGCCACTCTTACTCGTCCTGAAATCTCCTATTCAGTTCAGCAAGCCTGTCTCTTTATGCATGATCCTCGTGCTCCTCATCTGGCTCATGTCAGACGCATTCTCCGCTATTTAAAAGGCACTCTTGATCACGGTCTCCTTATTAATTCTTCTTCACCTACAAGCTTGACAGTTTATTCTGATGCAGACTGGGCAGGTTGTCCAGATACTCGATGATCTACATCCGGATTTTGCGTTTATTTGGGTGATAATCTTGTTTCTTGGTGTTCTAAAAGGCAGGTAACAGTTTCCAGGTCTTCTGCTGAGGCTGAGTATAGGGCGGTTGCTCACGCTGTGGCCAAGGCGGTGTGGCTACGGCAGCTTCTCATTGAACTTCATCGTCCGCTCCCACGTGCAACCATTGTTTACTGTGATAACATCTCTGCAGTATACATGGCTTCCAATCCAGTTCAACATCGTCGCACAAAGCACATTGAGATTGACATTCACTTTGTTCGTGAAAAGGTGGCTCTTGGCGAGGTTCGCGTTCTTCATGTTCCTACAAGTGCCCAATTTGCTGACATTTTTATCAAAGGACTCCCGACTGCATCATTCACCGACATACGCTCCAGTCTCAACATTGTTTCACCTGACGTTGAGACTGCGGGGGATCTTAGAGTATAAAGTCTATTCGTATTGTAATCTATCTCTATTAGTCTAGTCTTGGAGCCCAAGCTTTGTAATCTATATAAACAGCCCTTGAGGCCCCAATCAATACAACAATTACTTCTCCAATATCTCAATCTATCAACCAGCACCGAAACTCGCATCCTCGTGCCAGCGACGGTGACCTCCATTGTCATACTACCTCTTTCTAGCTGGATACTGATGCAACTAGTTAGTGCCTAACTGGCCAATCAGCTGCTGCTAATATGGTACTCCACTTGAGTAGTAGTAGTAGTAGTAGTGTATGCTCAGTCTATGAGTGGCTGTACTTATAGACTCTGATTCCGACACCAGCTTCACTTGATCATAACTTTAATCATAATTATAGTGTTTGCAGGGATTGTAATCATCGCGTTCACTTGATCGTAATTTTAATCACTCTGATTCCGATACTAGCTTCACTTGATCATAATTTTAATCATAATTATAGTGTTTGCAGGGATTGTAATCATCGTGTTCACTTGATCATAATTGTAATCTCAATAAGCACCTGGAGTATACATCAAGTTAGTAGTTTATTCAATGAGACACAAGAGGTTACACAAACTATGCTTTGGTCACTTAAATTCATGCTGCGAGCTTGTTGTTTAGCTTTCCAAGATATTTTGATATGTAGCTATTTCTCCTTATGTTATCTAGTCTAAATTCTGAGTGGTAGAATCCTACTCCCTCTGTTCCTTTATATAAGGACATTTTTAGCCTTATAGACAATCTGCTGGAGATGCTCTAAGGGTGCATTTGGTTTATAGGAATTTTACAGGAAGCTTTATATTGTCTATCTTTCATAATTGGACAAGCTGCTGGAGATGCTCTAAGGGTGAGTTGGGTTTTGAGGAATTTTACCGGAAGCTTTGAAGGAAAGATTTCCAAGGATTTTTCATCTTTGGTGCGTTTGGATCAAGGAACTATTGAATAGTAAATCCAAGGAAAGTTTCCCTATTCGTACAGATCACATCTGAAGCCCAAGGTGATGCAATTTGAAAATACTTGAACAGTGCATGGGCCGAGAGAGACACAATATGTAGCCAAAGAGCATCTCTAGCCGATCCCTCAAAACCGGTTTACTCCTTAAAAAAGTTTGTTTTAAGTTGTTAAACTGGACCTAGCCAAATTTTTATCTGGTTTAACTCCTCAAAAAATTTAAGCGCCGCCGCCTATATTTGAGGAGCCCGAGCCAAGTCTCAGGATAATTTCGACCCCCCTCCCCCGCGACGACCCTCTCCCTCACTCACAGCACAACCACGCCACCACGCCAATGCCACCCAAATCCACCCCACAGCTCCTGCCGGCACCCCCGCCCACACTGCAGCCACCCTAATCCACCCCGCACCCCTCCCTCTTCCAATCAGACGAAATGGGTAATGCCTAGTCGGCGTTGCGACCAGAAGGGGCCACGCATCCACCCTGAGCACCCACTGACACGCCCCACTCCCACTCCCGATCCATTTTTGATCTGCCGACGTCGCATAAGAGGAAGTACCACGACGTGCGGGAGTGGCCATGGAGGACTGGTTGTGCGAGATCGAGGATCGGTACATGGGGAAGCTTTACTGGATCGGCTTGTTCTAGTCGGCGGAGCAAGCGTCTCACACTTACGACATGACGGTGGTGTGCTTCCACGACCGTCGTGCGAAGATATTGACATCCACGATGTCCTGAAGCTCATCACCGTCGACCCGCCCGAGTGGTTTCCCACCGCGAGGTGCGGGAGAGTCGGAAGGCCTTCGAGCAAATCGAGGCCCCGCGCACCGACGAGGCGTACATGGTCTCTCCCTGAGCGAAACATCCGGAGCTCGTCGCCGAGGAGCTCCGGGTCTACGAGCTCTACAAGAAGACAACTGATGAGGCTGAGCTGTCCGGTGGGGAGGTCGACGATCGATGAGGCCTGGCCGCTAGTGATCGATCTTTCATCCTGCGACTCCGACTTTAGCTCTGGCGAGGGTGAAGTGGATTGGGAGAAAATCATGGCCGGGGAAGATTAGTTTTATTTAGTTTATGTTCATGTTATGGAGTGTATCGAATTGTGCTACCTTTGTTTAACTTTGTGTTTGAATCGAGTAGTTCTATTTTGAGATTAATTTGTGAGAAAAAAGTTTTTGAAAGTTAAATTTAAGGACCGTTTTTAACTCCTCCATTTTGAGGAGCTAAGGTTTGAGGTCCCGCTCGTTTGAGGGCCTAAATTATAAGAGATCTACTAGAAATGATTTTATGAGTTAAAATTATTTGAAAATTGCTCGATAAACCAGCAGCAAGTAGCCAGATTACGTAGCTTGACGCTGAGACATAAAATCTGCCATTTCGACCATCGATTCTGAGTCACATAACGAGATATTCAGAATCGGAAGACAACATGTGCTGCATGCCTCGATCGAACATCGAAGCCGATATTGATTTCGGTTGCGTTTTATTCTTGCCAGTACCACTGATTTCCCATGCATATTTATTCGCCGCAACGATCGTAGGTATATGCAGCAGCATGCGGTGATCTCGCGCGTGATCAATCCTGGCAGCCGACGAACTGGTAGTCGACGACGAGGTGGCCGTTGGCGACGCCGCCTCCGTCGGTGTCGATCTGCCGGAACACGGCGACGTCAAGGTCGAGCCCGCCGTTGTCGCACTGGTCCACCACCCTCGCCACCGTCCGCGCCCCCGTCGCCCTGTTCGTCACCTGATGACATGACAGTGTCCCGCCGATCAAACAACGCGCGATCCATAACAAGATACACATTTCCTTATTCGAACCATCCAAGATCCAACGACGGAGATAGGCGAGCATATGATATGAGTATGTACCTGGAGGCAGCGGCCGCAGGACGGCTGGCCGTGCGCGCCGGCGGGGCCGCAGAACGCCGTCCAGCCGTACCTCTGCCGCCACGCCAGCGGCATGTCGGCGTCCCACGTCGCGCAGAAGACGCTGGCCACGCGCAGGTCCCAGTTGATCTTCTCTGGGTGGTACAGGTTGTACGTCGCCGCCACGCCGCTCGCCTGCTGCGCCGCCGCGCCGTTGGCGGACAGGCAGACCACGACCAATGCCACGAGAACCAGCATCGACACCGGCATTCTTGCGCCAGCGGCGGCGATCTCTTTTGCCATGGCTCTTTCTAGCTAGTTACTGCTGCAACTAGTTACTAGTGCCAAATTGGCCAATCAGCTGCTGCTAATGAGTAGTAGTGTATTGCTCAGTTTGTGATTGGCCGTATTTATAGACTCTGATTCTGACACCAGCTTCAAGCAGGGATTGTAATCATCGCCTCCACTTATCATAATTTTAATCTCGGTATAAGCATGGACATAAGAGGTTACACAAACTATGCTTTGGTCACTTAAACTCATGATGTGAGCTTGTTGTTTAGCTCTTCCAAGATACTTAGATATATAACTATTTCTCCTTATGTTGCTTCAATGATGTGAGGGCGCCAAATCTTTGCCTTCGTTGACTGTGACCTTTGTCAATTCCAAGTTGCTCATTGGACAATTGTGCTTCAAATAATTTTATGACAATAATTTGTACTCAATGTTGACACGGGCCTCTCAGTTTCTTTCATTTGCAACAGATTCACCTTATGTTCTTCATAAATATCGTTCCAGTCTGCCGAATGTCTTTTACGACGACAAAGAATAATCAACAACCAATTAACTATATTTACATCCTAATGTTACTTCGGCATGTTGTTGTAATTTTGTTTCTTAATGGATGCATTCTTCAATTATCTTAATTTTGTTTCTGTTAAAGAGCTCAGATTAAAACTCGATTCAACTTGTTATTCATCAAGTTTAAGTTGAGTCGAGCCGAGTCACGAGCTACTCGTTTAGCTCGCAAGCTTCCGAGTTTACATTCGGCCCTACTTGAGGTATTGGACTGCATCTCAGTATTAATCGCAACCCTCAAGTATCAATCATTTTTGTGTTGTCTAGGCTTCCACCAGTGTGAAAGAGCCACCACACCATCATCGAAACTGCTTGAGATATAGACGTTTTTGTAATTATTTTGTCAGCTTTCTAAATGTTGCTTTTCTCGTTATGTTTCAACAATGATGATTGTATCTGACAATGATATGTGAATGCCATATCCTTGCTTTGGTTGTTTGTGAGACGTGTTGCCAATTCCAAGTTGCTCATTGGATAAATTGTGTTTCAAACAATTTACGCTAGGAATTTGTAGTCACTGTTGACGTCAGCCTCTCTCTTTCTGTTTAGTTTTGCAGGTGATAGTTAGCACTAAATTTACCGATTCTTAGATGATCCTGCATTTATTCGCCTACTTGTTATTCGGGTTGGAGTTTGCGCTTTGTTGTGGACTATCTGGAATTGCAGAAATGATTTGGTTTTTAACCGAACATCACGGATTCATTTTTTGCAGGTTATTTTCCGAGCTATGGCAGTGATCCGTTCGTGGTCGTTACTCGCTCCGATGGAGGCCAGGGAGCGTTTGGTTACTGGATCTATCCGTTGGGAGATGGTAGCTCGGGATATCTTCAACCGGTTTGGATGGCGGTCATGTAATAGGATAGGCAATTAGTTTACCTATCTATTTTTAGCCAGCCGGTTGTGGCATCTTTTCTTGGCTAGTTTGTGTATCTAGCTTTTTAAGCTCTGTGTGAGATGCCTTTTTCTTTTATCAGCCCGAGACTTTGGAACCTTGTTCGCACTTTCTGCTATTTGGTTAATAAGATGGCCGTATGCATCGCTCTGATGCAGAGGCCAGGGCGCCCCCCCTTTTCGAAAAAAAGAAAAAAAAAGATAGCTAGGCAATGAAAGCTTCCCATCTGTATTTTTCTTGTTACAATATATCGCTGATTAACAAGTAATGATAAGACAGAGAGATGAACCAAATGTGGTTACTATAAGAGTTGAGTAACTCTCAAAAGAAAATATAAGAGTTGAGCTGCCAGTCCGCATCAGCTAAGTAATACACGCTGGCTGTTTGGATCATATATCAACCGCATATGCAAGTAAATATGACACGGTAATCTTAACAAATTTGACTGCAAGTGACCACTGTCTAATCAAAGCAGGACATAAGTTACGGCACCAAGTGAAAGATAAGACGAAATAGGCTCATTGTAAGCGATGTTACCTTCATTAGCAAATTTTAGTTTTTTTAACTTATGTTTTAGTACCAAAAATACCTTACTTGTTTTCTCTCCACAAATGGCAGTTTTGCAATGGAGGTTCACGACGGGGTGAGGTGGCAGGCAGCGAACCGATGGTTGGCGAGGTGCTCCGGTGGGATCCTCAGCTATGCGATGGGCAGCTGCCGTGGCCACGGATTTGACATCCCGGCCAGATCCGTCATGGTTCAGCTTTGGTCGGCCGGCGGCGCATGATGGGGCCGGGGTGGGGAGGCTAGAGGTCCTCAACCGGCTTTCCGACGACGCCGTACGTCTACATGGCGAGGGCGTGCTCGGATTCAGTTAGCGGCGAGATCGTGGTGGCACTACTTCCGATGGAAATCACGCCGACTTCGGTCATGGAGGACGATGATGGCGTCTCTGACGTCATTCCTTTGTTGAGGCATCGTCGTTGCAAGTTGCGTCAACACGATCGGGATGTTCCAGGGAAACCCTAGATCTGGTTCTACGTGATCGGACGATGACGGCGCCTTCGGTGTCGTTTTCCCTCCTGGGGGCATCGTTTTGGAGCAGGTGCTGGCTGGAGGGGACAAGAGGAGGAGCGGTGTTACATCTACCGCAAGGCCGACGACGGATCCGGCGGCACGGCGCTGCAGAGTTCTGGCGACGGATGCGTGTGGATGGATACATACACCATGGTGGCGTTGTCTGCCGCCGTGGTGGCGTCGACGACAGGCCTGGCAAGGTTTGTGCGTCAGTACCTGCTCTGGAGATGGATCGGTGGAAGACGACGGTGGCGGCCTTTGAGAGTGCGCCAGACCGGTGTGTGACCTAGTCCCGCTATTGTGGCTGGGCTAGGGCATCCGACTTTATATGTTATTAGGCTTTGGTGCGATCACTACTAGGGAAAAGCCTATACATGGAAAGTTACTAGTAGCGAGGGTTAAAAACCCGCGCTACTGCTATCAGCTTAGTAGTAGCGAGGTTTAAACCTCGCTACTACTAAGCTGATAGCAGTAGCGCGGGTAACCTCGCTACTACTAAGCTGATAGCAGTAGCGCGGGTTTTTAACCCTCGCTACTACTAAGCGGTCTCTACCGTGCCCCCCGGGACATGCCATAGTAGTAGCGCGGGTTTTTAAAACCTCGCTACTACTAAGTTTGATAGCAGTAGGGTTGGTTCTTAGCCCTCGCTACTACTAAGTGATGCCATAGTAGTAGTGAGGGGGTAAAAAACCGCGCTACTACTAAAGGTTCCATTTTCAAATTCTACCCCCCGATCGCCTTTTCAGTTTAAAAAAAAATAAAAAAATGATGAAAATGTCAAAAAAATAAAAGAAAATAAGTTTCCCATGTGATATGTGGTCTAGTTGTTGGGAAAATTTGCAAATATGAATTTCGACTTTATTTGCAAAATCTCTCGAGAATTTGCAAAATCCCCGTTAAACATTTTCAAAATCCTCAAAAACCAAACAGAAAAAAAAGTTACGGAGCTTTTAAGATCTAGAGTGGAAAAAATCGAAAAAAATTTAAACTGTGTGGTCAAACTGTGGTTAAACAATGGTCAAACTAATTATTCTAGAATATTAGTGTTACTAAATAATTATTTTAGTTTTTGAATTTTGGTCAAATCTGGTCAAACTATGGCCAAACTGTGGTCAAACTAATTATTCAAGAAATATTAGTGTTACTAATTTTTTAGAACAATAGTTTTAAACTCAAATAGTGAAATGTGTGACTTCATGCTCAAGCTAAATTCCCAAGGTTAATAGGATTGACATCTTACTATTGTCAGGAAAACAACAAGTGCATACTTGGAAACGAGGGAGAATAGAACCCGAAAGTTAAGCGTGCTCATGCTGGAGTAGTGGGAGGATGGGTGACCGTTTGGGAAGTTAGATGATTTCGAATGATGAGGGATGATTAGAGATTAAATTGAGCAGCGATGAGGGGTGATTAGAGATTTCAAAAAAACCCGCGCTGGTAGTAGTAGCGCGGATTTTTACCCACGCTACTACTAAAGGACGTAGTAGTAGCGCGGGTGGCACCCGCGCTACTGCTATACGTTAGCTGTAGCGCCTTATTAGTAGCGCCGGCCCCCGCGCTACTAATAGGCCCAAAACCCGCGCTGCTGCTAGGCTTTTCCCTAGTAGTGGATGTCTGTTTGGTATTAGACTCGGACATTCGGCACCATTTCGTTAAGGGGATAGGAGTAGCGACAGGTGTTGCCAAAATGATGGCTTCATACATTGTATAAACATTTGTTTGAATTGGCCCATACATTTTTTTTGACTTGTGATATTTCTTAGATGTCACAAAATATTTTTAGGTTTCAGAAAATGTTTATGTATCAAAAGTGTTCACACTTTAAAATTTTGTTCAGGCTTCAAATTTTTTTTATGTTTCAAAAAGTGTTTGCACTTTCAAATTTTGTTCAGGTTTCAAAAAATGTATATGTTTCAAAAGGTGTTCGCTTTTTCAAAGTTGTTGGTTTTTTAAAAGTATTCAAAATTTCCAAAAAGTGCTTGCACTTTATAAAATATACAAGGATTTCAGAAATAAATACGTTTTCAATACTTGTTTGCCCCTAGAAAATGTTTTCAAAGTTCGACGCTTTGGTTTTTGATTAAATATTTTTGGCCTCTTATTATGTCAGTCATAGTCATTTGGCGTACTGGCTAGCGAAATCAGGTCAACCCTGCCAGGTCCCAAGTTCGACTGCACGGCATGTTTTTTTGGGAACTATTACGTTGCACGTTAAGAAAAAGAAAGAAAGATTTTTTACAATGCGTGTTAAGAAAAAGAATGTGACACAATTTTGAAAATCCGAAACATTTTTCATAGCATGTGAAAAACTGTTGGAATTCTGAACATTTTTTGACAAATGTGATTTTTTTTGAAATCACGAACAGATTTGTAAAACGCGTATAGAATTTTAAAATTCCAAACATTTTCTAAAAACACAAAATGAATTAACCTGCAGTTATTTGCCTACTTGCATGGATAGCTAGGCAAATGAAAGCTTCCCATCTGTATTTTTCTTCTTACATTACCGCTGATAACAAGTAATGATAAGTCTGAGAGAGATGAACCAAATGTAGTTACTATAAGAGTTGAGTAACTCTCAAAAGAAAATATAAGAGTTGAGCTGCCAGTCCGCATCAGCTAGGTAATACACGCTGGCCCTTTGGATCACATATCAACCGCATATGCAAGTTAATATGACACGGTAATCTTAACAAATTTGACTGTCACTGTCCAGCATCTAATCAAAGCAGGACATAATTTACGCCACCAAGTGAGAGATAAGACGAAATAGGCTCATTGTAAGCGATGTTACCTTCATTTGCAAAGTTTTGATTTTTTAACTTATGTCTTAGTACCAAAATTACCTTACCTGTTTTCTCTCTCTCTTCACAAATGGTAGTTTTGGAAAGGAGGTTCACCGGAACGGCATGGTGGCCCTGAACGGCGTGACATACGCGATGGAGCTTGGTCAATGGCATTGCTTCGGACTTTGCTTAGATCTGGCCTCCCATGGTGGCCCTAGGTCTGGCCTCCCGTGGTTGCACCTCACAATGACAATATTTACGTATCATGTCTTTGTTAAAGGCATTGCTTTGGAGTTTGCTTAGATGTGCTCTTCGGGTTGAAAACCCAGATCTCACCCTCAGTGATTGGATCCGACGACGTCAGCGCGTATGCATCATTTCCTTCTAGAGACATTGCTTCCGAAGAACCTTTCTTGTAGTTCGTGTGCTATCAAGGATGATGGGTGAGGTTGTTGCTTATCTGTTGTGAGTTGTTGGTTGTGTGAGCTTTATTTTCCCTTGTTCTTTTAAATCTTTTTGGTTGTGTGCATACTGGTGTTTCAATTTGGTTTCGAGATTATGTTGTTGCAGAGGTCGGATGTAATTGATATATCTTGATATTAATATATTATTCTTTGTAGAAAAATATAGCCGTACTAGAATGGAGGGTGCACACATTGGACGAACTATTGTTAGCATATTCACTTAATCATTTGCTCGAACACTGGAACAAGAACAATGCAGACTATTTGTATAACAATATTATCTTTAATCTGAAGTTCTAAACTACCGAATAAAGTTACAGTGACATGGGAGCCATTTGTATTGATTTTTTTTTGGAGCCACTGAAATATCCACTTGCGCCTAAATTTGATTCCTACTGGATTTTTGTCAAGATACTCAGACTTCTTGTACTAAAATTTACCCTCTAATTGTTGTACTATAATTTACCTTGTTACTAAAATTTCACATTGTTGTACTGAAATTTGCCTTGTTAATGTGGTACTAAAATTTAACTAATGAGTAGGAAGGAAGGCCTCAAGGGAGCAAAAGACACAAGGAGAAAGGAGCGCTCAAGAGAAATTAACTCAAAACTCCAAGATGCGACCTTCACATTGCTCACAAATCTTAACTAGTAACCACTACTTGATTTGTGATGGCATTGGACCAGACATATAACGTCTAGTTCTATAACTGTGTATGTTGTTCCTCTTTAGCTTGTTCGCTGAATTGGTTTGATTTGAATTATACATGATGGAATTTAGTTCTATTTTTTGATAGAGGGTGCTTTATCGAAATTCATTTTCACAATAGTTGCTTGGATTTGTGAGACGAAAATAGTGGTGGAGGAAGACAAGAGCTATTTAGTGGTACAAAAAAGTTGGTTATGTTTTATTAGAATATGTCATCTGATGTGCATGTCCATCCTCCCAAAGATATATGTTTGACATAGTTAATGTTGAATTACTAGAATATTTGTGCCCACGTTGCAAACATAGGAAATGGTACCCTTAAGGTTGCATCGACTTGAAGCTCGCGAGCTAAACAAGTAGCCGTGGAGCGTTTGAAGCCATCCATCTTTTAGGATTTGGGGAAGAAATCTACCTTGTCCTATCTTCTCTTTTGAAATGAGTGGATCGTTTGTACTGATTGAGTAGGCCGTGAGCGTTGTTGACTTGGAATCCAGATTGAGGCTTGCATATCTATAGATGTTTGTTGTCGGTTTGTGCTATTCGAATAGGTTTCACTATTTATCCTTCATTCTTGTTAATTTGCCACTTTTTCCTCCTCCAATCCGTGAAGGACGGTCATCCTTGCCGGAAGTAGATCTCCTTGCACCATTTGGTATAAGCGCACGGATTGCCACAGGTTGGTTCTACTCTCATCACCTCCATCTTGGGCTTTGTTGTGATTTTTCTCACCCAAGTTCAATAATCCCACAAAAAAGGTGCCCCCAATTACTAAATATAAGATTTTCATTTTTTTTTGGAAAATACAAGAATTTCATTACGATGGACGGAAATCTTATATTGGTGCCCTGGAGCGCATTACTTTGTTGTAAAGTCTAATTGTAAAACTGAATAGCAATTGGTGCCCTGGAGCACATCAATTGCACTAGTATATAATTGGTCTTAGCGCACATGTCATGATGTTTTTTAATACAGTATAAATTTAATTTATTTGAAAATAGCGTATAATAAGCCAATAGCAACTTAGCAAATTACTCCCTAGGTAAAGAAATAGAAGAGCGTTTAGATTACTAAGTTGTGATCTAAACGCTCTTTACGGAGGGAGTACATGGCTTGTCGATGTCAATGAGATATATAATTAACCTGCCATTGCGACGATCGATTCTGACTTCTGAGTTACATGAAAAGAGATCCTATTCAGAATCAGGAAACAACATGTGCTGCAGGTCTCGAAGCCGATATACTGATTTTGGTTGCGTTTTATTCTTGCAGGGGCTACTTATCACCATGCATATTTATTGGGTGCAACCAGCATAATTATGTGTAGCATGCGGTGATCTCGAGAACGATCAGTCTTGGCAACCGACGAACTCGTAGTCGACGATGAGGTGGCCGTTGGCGACGCCGCCTCCGTCGGTGTCGATCCGGCGGAATACGGCGGCGTCAAGGTCGAGCCCGCCGTTGTCGCACTGGTCCACCACCCTCGCCACAGTCCGCGCGCCCGTCGCCCTGTTCGTCACCTGGCGACAATGTCCCACCGATCAAACAACGCGCGATCCATAATAAAGCTAACCATTTTCTCATGCAAATCATCCATGGACGGAGATCGGCAAGCATATGAGTACGTACCTTGAGGCAGCGACCGCAGGACGACTGGCCGTGCGCGCCGGCGGGGCCGCAGAACGCCGTCCAGCCGAACCTCTGCCGCCACGCCAGCGGCTTGTCGGCGTCCCACGTCGCGCAGTAGACGCTGGCCACGCGCAGGTCCCAGTTGATCTTCTCTGGGTTGTACAGGTTGTACGTTGCCGCCACGCCGCTCGCTCGCTGCGCCGCCGCCCCGTTGGCGGACAGGCAGACCACGACCAATGCCACGAGAAGTAGCACCGACACCGGCATTCTCGTGCCACCGACGGCGACCTCCATTGCCATGCCTCTTTCTAGCTAGTTACTGCTGCAGCTAGTTATTAGTGCCTAATTGGCCAATCAGCTGCTGCTAATGTGGTACTTGAGTAGTAGTGTGTTGCTCAGTTTGCGATTGGCCGTATTTATAGACTCTGATTCTGACACCAGCTTCAAGCAGGGATTGTAATCATCGCCTCCACTTATCATAATTTTAATCTCGGTATAAGCATGGACATAAGAGGTTACACAAACTATGCTTTGGTCACTTAAACTCATGCTGTGAGTTTGTTGTTTAGCTTTTCCAAGATACTAAAATATACAAGTATTTCTCCTTATGTTGCTTCAATGATGTGAGTGCGCCAAATCTTTGCCTTGGTTGATTGTGACCTTTGTCAATTCCAAGTTGCTCATTGGACAAAGGTGCTTCAAAGTTTATGCCAAGTGTTGACACTGTTCTCTACTCTTTTTTCATTTGCAAATGATTCACCTTATTTTCTTCGTAAATAGCGTTCCAGTCTGCCTAATGTTTTTAGAATATTCACAACCAATTAAGTATATTTACATCCTAATGTTACTTCGCCATGTTGTTGTAGTTTTGTTTCTTAATGGATGCATTCTTCAATCACCTTAATTTTGTTTCTGCTAAAGAGCTTAGATTAAAACTCGACTCAACTTGTTAGTCATCAAGTTCAAGTCGAGTCGAGCCGAATCACGAGCTACTCGTTTAGCTCGCAAGTTTCCGAGTTTAAATTCAGCCTTACTGGAGGTATTTGACTGCATCTCAGTATTAATCGCAACCTTCAAGTATCAATCATTTTTATGTAGTCTAGGCTTCCACCTGTGTGAAAGAGCCACCACGCCATCATCGAAACTGCTTAAGATATAGACGTTTTTGTAATTATTTTGTCAGCTTTCTAAATGATGCTTTTCTCGTTATGTTTCAACAAGGATGATTGTATCCGACAATGATATGTGAACGCCAAATCCTTGCTTTGGTTGTTTGTGAGACGTGTTGCCAATTCCATGTTGCTCACTGGTTAATTGTGTTTCAAAAAACTTATGCTGGGAATTTTTAGTCATTGTTGACGTCCGCTCTCTCTTTTTGTTAGTTTTGCAGCTGATCCTTAGCACTAAAATTTACTGGTTCTTATATTAACCTGCATTTATTTGCCTACTTGCATGGATAGCTAGGCAAATGAAAGCTTCCCATCTGTATTTTTCTTCTTACGTTACCGCTGATAACAAGCAATGATAAAACTGAGAGAGATCAACTAAATGTGGTTACTATAAGAGTTGAGTAACTCTCAAAAGAAAATATAAGAGTTGAGCTGCCAGTCCGCATCAGCTAGGTAATACACGCTGGCCCTTTGGATCACATATGAACCGCATATGCAAGTAAATATGACACAGTAATCTTAACAAATTTGACGGTCAGTGACCAGCATCTAAGCAAAGCAGAACATAAGTTACACCACCAAGTGAAACATAAGACAAAATAGGCTCATTGTAAGTGATGTTACCTCTATTAGCACACTTTTTTTTACCAAAATTCCCTTATTTTTTTTCCTCCGATCCACGAATGGTAGTTTTGGAAAGGAGGTTCACTTGTTCGTTAGGCTGTGAGTGTAGTGGTCATGTTGCCATAACAGGAGGCTTCTAATTAGAGTGACCCAACCTCGGTCGCTCTGGGGGAGGTGAGTGTGCGGCCCTCTCTTCTCCCCTCCTCGCTGTCGCCAGAGGACGGCGACAGCGGGGCTGCCTTCTCGTGCGAGGAGCGCTCCTGATCATACGCCTCTGATGTACGAGATGGGGCTTGGATGCCAAGATGGTAGCCCTGAGCACTCAAGGAGGTGGTCGTGCCACAGTGTCGCGTGGGCAGCGGCAGATAGCGTGGATGGCCTTTGGCGCCTAGATGTAGTTTTTTTTAGGGCTGTCTATGTGTAGTCATCGATCGTTAGCTGCGGCTCGGAGGTTGATCGGTGGCCTAGTCAGCGGTGATGTGGTAGCGATGGTGGCGACATGAAGTGATGCAGTGATAGTGCGGGGTGGTGCAGCTATGGCCTGTGACGGCCAGGAAGTTTACGTTGTAATCATCGGCCTCTACCAAAGTGGCTTTGTGGGGGACATTGTATCGTTCTTGAAGACATTTCTTTGGAGTCTACTGAGACATGCTCTTCAAGGTGAAAACCGAAACTATGACCCTTAGTGGTGGGATTCGACGACACTGGCGCCTGCAGATCGTTTCTTTCCTGGAGGCGTTGCTTTTGATAAACCTTTTCATACTCCCTTCATTTCACAATGTAGTGCCTATAGATTTTTGTAAAGTCAAACTTTACCAACTTTAACCAAGTGTATAGAGAAAACTGTCCTACATCTACAATACCAAACATGTACATTCCAAAATATAACTCATGATGTATTCAATGATGTTCATTTGGTATTTTAGATGTACCTACTTTTCGCTATAAATATGGTCAAAGTTGTAATGTTTGACTTTTGCAAAAATCTATAGGCACTACATTATGGAACGGAGGGAGTAGTCCGTGTTATATAGGACTATAGTTGTTATTTTTGCTTATCTGTTCTAAGTTGCAAGCTGTGCCGAGTTTTTCTCCTTCCTCTTCTTTTTAACTTTTTTGATTGTGTGCATCTTTGATGTCTCGATTTGATGTTGATATATTGTGTCTTTGGCGGGCCAGCTATAATTGGTATCATCTTGACATTAATATATTATACCCTTTACTGGAAAATATGACCGTGGTAAAAAGGAGGGTGCACGCATCGTAAACGAACTGTTATTAGCATGTCCACTGAATCATTTGCTCGAACAATGAACGATGGAACAAGAACAATTTGTTTGGTTAGAGATGTTTAATCTGATTCTGAACTACAACCTCCATCTGGAATTAACCGTGGCAATTCCAAATGGAGGGACCGAGGGAGTACTAAATAAAGTTACAATGGCTGCTCGGCTAGCTCCAGCGGCCCGAACGACGCCGCCCCGAGCCTGGTGGCGTTCACATAATCCTGCGGCGCGTGCGGCGGCAGCCCCGGCATCACCAGCGCGGCGACCCTGGCGAGCCGCATCAGCCACCCCTCGGCGTACTCCGGCCCCTCCGCGTAGCCGATGAGGAAGCTCCGGGCGAGCTCCCACCAGGCGTTCACTAGCTTGGGCGCCACCGCCAGCACCGAGAAGTAGTTCTTATTGGGCTCCTCCGCGGTCACCTGCTTTTCAAAATTCAAACCTGTCTGTCAGGTACAGTCTTAGTGGGATCCACCAAGAAAATGAATCTGTGGTCTCTTCTCTCCAAAAGTGCAGTGATATGAGGTTCTTGCTTCTAAGCCATGCTTTGCTTGCCTTGCCTTGAAAGTTTAATCCTGTTACAGCATCACATGCATTCCTTCTAGTATCTATCTATCCATCTTAAGTATTACCTTCTTCTCAAAAACACGTGTCTAGATATATCTGTATCTAAACAAATCTAAGACAAATAATTAGGGACGAAGGGGGTATAACTTTTTTTTTCTGGTAGTATCTTGGTAGAGAAATGATACATTTCCTTGTTGCAAAACAGAAAAAATCGATTTTGGAAAGAAAAAAAGAGATCCTTAAAGAAAATGAAGTGAGTGACTGGACAGACCTGTCCTCTGTAGAAGCTGTCGAAGTAGAGGCATGTCCCGAAGTGCTTGAAGAGGAGCGTGGAGTCGTCGTAGGGCACCCGGGGCACGATGTCGTTGCAGTAGACGAACCTGAAGTACCTGCTGGGGTTCTCCAGGTGCGGCGCCATGAACTCGCCGAGCCGCTCGTCGCCCACGCGGGGCTGCCCGAACGTGTACACGCCCTGGAGCCTGCCCAGCACGGCCGCCTCCCCGTGCAGCGCCAGCACCGTCGGGAACAGCACGGCCAGCGCGCCGCCCAGGCTGTGCCCGGCCACCGCGAACCGGGCGCCCGGGTTGCCGTCCAGGAAGCTCTTGAGCTTCTCCCTGATGGCGTAGTAGGCGAACAGCCTGCCGTCGCCGGCGCCGGTGGGGTCGGCGACGTCCCTCGGCCAGCCGCCGCGCCGCTGCAGGCCCAGTGCCTTCATGAAGCCGCCGTGCACGCGGCAGCCGGCGCCGGCGCCCGGGAGCTCGTACCAGGAGAAGTCCACGTCCGTGCACCACTGCTCCGTGTCGAACGGCTTGGTGCCGCAGAAGGCCACCACGGCCAGCGTCGCGTCCGGCGCGGGCGCGTCCGCCAGTATGAACGCCTGCGTCGTGTAGTCCCCCTCGAAGTCTGCAATGACGATGGATCCATATCAACCACAGCGCGACACGCCATTAAGCAAGCCACGCACGCATGCATCGTCAATCGTCATGCATGCATGCGACCGAGGATGGCGGAGTTGTTGGCTGTCTTACCGTTCCAGCAGTTGTAGAAGCCCAGGAACTCCATGTGCCAGTGGTTCTGGACGACGCTGCTGATGACGAGCTCGTTCTCGTAGGCCAGCTTCGCGGCCATGATCGACAGCGCGGCGTGGTAGTTGCTGTCGCCGGGTTTGATCTTCTTGTCCAGCTCGATCCTCGTGTCGAGTAGCCCGATGCAGGATCGGTAGTTCAGGGACGCTCTGTCTGGCATTTTCACCTTCCCTGCAGCAAAGAGTTGGCATTACTTGTCATTTTGTCACACGCAACTGGCTTTGTGAGTGTGTGACAATGTATACATGAGGGCAATAATTCTCAGAACAGGTGCTCAATCAATCAATCAATTAGGCTTGTCCTCTTCAGGACGCAATCATCGACATTCGGAATAGTAAGCTGGACTGCTACAGCAGAATAGTATGATTCATCAGTTTCAAGTATGAAAAACGACCTTTTATCAGCTTTTAGAAAACGACCTCTGATTTCTGGAATTATGGTAGGCAGTCTCTAGTCAAAGACTAGTCCTGAAAATATATGTTCTTAATTCGTTGAAGAATCAGCGGTTCACCGGCACACAAGATACATATTAGCAGCGTCCATTAGGTCAAAATCCAACATACTCCCTCAGTTTCTATTTACTCTATGATACTCCTAATTGATAACTACGTATGACTTTCCACCCGTATACCAAGAACTATTATTTTTAGAAAAATAGGGAGTGATCCCGGCTCCATTAACCAGAACGAAACCACGAGTGACCATATATACCAAGAGTGCTAAAATAAGCATGAACTCATAAATCTGCAAGGAGATATTAGTAGCCGCTAGCTTAGAGTATTGAGACAGTACTCCTTTTCTTAGTTTGCATGGAGTAGCATCAAATTAATATGCAAGTTAGGTAGGTTGGTTGATCGCATCGCCGCAGGTAAAATTGCAGCATACGATTGCCCGAGGCTGCCGGAATGAATGTTCATGTCCATCCTCCGAACAAAATCAGCGGACCACAGTAGTTGAAAGCGAAAGCATCATAAATGCAATCAATCCATGAGGTCAAGAGACAACAGTTCGATCGATCCACCGGCCGTCCTTCCACGGGACGATCGATCGATGTTGATGACTGATGAAGAACAACGTACGCGAAATCAAACGCTCGCTCGCTATACGTACCATGCAGGGCGTTGGCGAGGAGGGCGAGGACGCCGCCGCCGTTCTCGTTGAGGAGGTTCATCCAGTACTCGGCCGCCCGGCCGAGCAGCGCCACGGGCCGCTTGGCCCACAGCAGCAGCATCTGCGCCACCAGCGACACGAACACGGCCCACCGCCGCCGCGCCGACCCGATCTCCGTGCCCGCGGGGCAGTCCACGGCGCCGTTCTCGGCGACGTTGGGCGACCAGAGGAGGTGGACGAGGTCGCGCACCCTGCCCTTCTCCGGCCGCAGCTCCATGAAGTCGCTGTTGCAGAAGCCTCCTCCTCCTCCGCCGTCGACGCCATCGCCGTCGGAGGCCATGCCTAACTGACGTCGTCGGCACGGCCGGAGCCGAGGACCTATCGATCGACGGTGCGTGGGAAGGTGGGACGCGCGCGCGGTCGAAATACTGGTTGCTGTTCCGGCACGTCGGAGCACTGCGGGAGAGGGTATATATAGAAGCAGTGTGGCAGATGGATGAAATTAATTACCTGACCATTTTTTTATGGGAAACCCGACTGGTCAATCCATATCCTCGTTCAATAAATATGGGACTACTATATTGCGAGAAATGGGCAGCTAGGTGGCCTGGCCGTGTTGCAAAGACCACACAAAGTTATGAAAGCAAAAGAGAAATTCCGATTGGTTGGCATTGTTATATCATTGTCTATGTCCATTATCATTGCCGACGTATAATCGGACGTACACTGGCTGTCAGAGGTACACACGAACACGATGGCGACAATGGAGTAGAGCCTTTGACTGGACGCGGACGCGAGGACGCAGCAAATGGATGGATGGACGCGCATGGAAGCAAGAGCATGGGAGTGGAAAGCTTATGCTTGGAAGCCACCTCCATGTCCACGACTAGCAAGCTAGCTAGCGGCTCTTGCTTGATTCCCTCACTGGTTGTTACGTGAGAGTTGGTACATGGAATGATGAATGATCGATGGGAATGTGGTCATTGTGGTGGGGCATGCATAGCCATGGCGAGCTACTAAGCTACAATTATATGCGCCTCTCCTTGGCGTGCAATTCGCGGGCTCCTGACGTGGAGAACATTTCGTCAGATATGGTGTGCGAGGGAAGGCCGTGGGAACGGGGAACATTCGTTGAGTCGATATATACAAAAAGTTTATAAGATATTTTTGTTAGGCTCGTAGATATTAAGTACATGTTTGGTTTGGTTCATGATTAATAATATTGCCACAGCTAGGTATAGAAGAAATGTCCCTCACATGCAAAGTGGGATGAACGAGATGGCCTCCGCAAACGTGGCAGATTGGCGAAATACTCCTATAAAGGATGCTTGAGTACCTGCCTCCTGGAGGCTTGGCCGCGTGAGAGTGCCCTCCGTGACGTCCATTCTGCGTCGGCCTCGTGCCGCTAGCTCCCTGGGGAATTCTGCGCCGTCCGATCTGTCCGAACGTGCGACAGTCGACCATCTTTCTGGGGTCCATGACACGTGGGCCGCGGGCGTGACTGAAGATACCTCCCAGTAGTCATTTTCGTCGCGCCCGCATGCGCCCTCTCGCGGGCTGCCCCGTGCAAGATGGAGAGGTTGGGTCACGTCTGCGTCCTTATGGACGACTTTGCTCGTAGGCATGGGTTATTAGGTCGGTGGTGTCTTACTGGGCGAGGCGCTGCACGGCGAGGGCGACCTTGAGGTGGACGTTCTCCGGTGCAACAACAACAGTCGCAGGGCCACTAGTGCGTGGAAGAGGTTATCGCCGTAGAGGTTAGTGAGGGTGGCGGGCAACATGGAACCTAGGTGCTTGGGCTGAAGGCGTATGCTAGGTCGTCCACGAGCTTGGTGACGACGGTAAATTTGTCGAAGAAGGTGACGAAGGCCTCGTGGAACCAAGAGACGAAATTGACATTGAAGAGGCCTTTCATCCTGGCGGCCGCCAGCACCATGCGGAGGCGTTGCTCGGTGTCGGGTTGTAGCCTGGCGTCATGGACCATCTGGCACAGCCGCCTGCTGCTTGCGATCGAGGATCTCCTCCATGTGTCTGAATCCTGGGCACTTGATCTTGAGATTGGAGGAATCACTCTTTCCCTTGGTCTAGGTGTGTAGGTGCATGCAATTTTGTAAATTGATTCCAGTGGAGGGGCGCCTTATATGAGAGTGCAAGCTACGTCGTGTTCACATGTGTGTTCACCATGTCGCTGAGGAGACTGCTCCTTGATCCATGCTATCCGGAATCGACTGGCTAAATGCTGGTTCTCCCATCAGTTCCCTCGACATGCAGCCATTGTACGTATCAGGAATTGTTTCTCCTCGACTTCTTCACCCTCTCTTTCGTTTGAATTCAAACTGCAATCGTTTCACACTCTTTTCAAATTTCACATCCTCCTTCAATAATCATGCTACTTTCACTCAAACTAGCCACGTACTCCTACCCATATAAGATATTCAATATGTGTCATTTGTTTATGTTAACTATTATCCATGACATTATGTGAATGTGGACTACACAACATTTAGCCCCTATAGACTTCAAGGATGTTAATATCATCGTGAAGCGGGGGAGTTGATGTATTATGGTCGCATAAGCTAAATTTGACTAGGAGTTGATTGAATTGAGTGAAATTATGGCTCAAATAAATATTGGCATTATTCATAACCCTAAATTGTCATTTAGGGATTATTCTGAAACCAAAATTGAGCGACAAAAATAGGTGCTACATCATGTTTAATGTCATAAACTCCAAATATTGTTCAACCCTATAGTTAAATTGGGAACTAAAATTGAATCCTAAAAGAGTTAGGAATAGAATAAATATCCCAAAATAGGGTCACATTTATTTAGTTAATTTGGGCTGAAAATTATGTTCCGGAGTGCCAAATATCCTTTAAACCTTTATAAATTTTTCCCAACAGGATTCGAGTGAATTTAATTTTTGAATCAATTCAAATTTAAAAAGGGAATAGTTGAAATATTCCAAATAAGGCAACAAAATTATTAATATTTTGGGGGAAAATAATTTTCCCTTAGTCGTCAATATTATCTTGAGTCTGTGTAAAATTCCCAAAATGAATTGAGGCACTTTGGTTTTTTGAATCAATCACAAATTCAAAAGGGAAACAAAACATAAAAAGGAAAGACAAATAAAAACGTAAACCTATCTAGCTCTAGCCACTAGGCCCAGCCCATTAGGCCTACCCCTACCTAATGCCTACCGTA
Source organism: Aegilops longissima (assembly GCA_021605205.1). Lineage (NCBI taxonomy): Eukaryota > Viridiplantae > Streptophyta > Magnoliopsida > Poales > Poaceae > Aegilops > Aegilops longissima. Next base: position 583,103,659 of record CM038681.1, on the reverse strand, counting down.
TCTAGCCCTAGCCACTAGGCCCAGCCCACTAGGCTTACCCCTACCTAATGCCTAAGTGCGCAGCGCGACAACAATAGCGCAATGGTCGAGCCCATTTAACTCGGTTGAGTCTAACCGGCACAGAGGCATGACAGTTGTCCAATTTAAGCAATGATCAGCGGCTCCAAGCATTTATCCTATCCCTCTCGCCTTTGGGACACTGACCAGTAGGACCCACGCGCCAGGGTCATCCCTGACCTCCCGCAATGGTCACGTGCACGACCAGGGCGCCCACAGATTGTGCATGCCCCACTATCCCCATGATTTCGAGCACGACAGGCCACACCTCCATGCCCATTTAAATTATCAGCCCCCCCACTGATACGTCCATTTTGCATCATGCTTTTATATCGATATTTATTGCATTATGGGCTGCTATTACACATTATGTCACAATACTTATGCCTATTCTCTCTTATTTTACAAGGTTTACATAAGGAGGGAGAATGCCGATACCGAATGAATTCGGGCTGGAAACAAATATTAGAGACCTATTCTGCACAACTCCAAAAGTCCTGAAACTCCACGAAAGTTATTTTTGGAAATAATAAAAAATATTGAGCGGAAGAAATACATCAGGGGGCCTCCACCTGGCCACGAGGGTGGGGGGCGCGCCCCCCTGCCTCGTGGGCCCCCTGTTGGCCCTTCGGTGCCCATCTTCTGCTATATGAAGTCTTTCGTCCGAAGAAAAATCATAAGCAAGCTTTCAGGACGAGACACCACCACCACAAGGCGGAACCTTGGCGGAACCAATCTAGGGCTCCGGCAGAGCTGTTCGGCCGGGGACACTTCCCTCCGGGAGGGGGAAATCACCGCCATCGTCATCACCAACGCTCCTCTCATCGGGAGAGGGCAATCTCCATCAACATCTTCACCAGCACCATCTCCTCTCAAACCCTAGTTCAACTCTTGTATCCAAGTCTTGTCTCTAAGTCCGGGATTGGTACTTGTAGGTTGCTAGTAGTGTTGATTACTCCTTGTAGTTGATGCTAGTTGGTTTATTTGGTGGAAGATCATATGTTCAGATCCTTTATGCATATTAACACCCCTCTGATTATGAACATGAATATGCTTTGTGAGTAGTTACGTTTGTTCCCGAGGACATGGGAGAAGTCTTGCTATTAGTAGTCATGTGAATTTGGTATTCGTTCGATATTTTGATGAGATGTATGTTGTCTATCCTCTAGTGGTGTTATGTGAACGTCGACTACATAACACTTCACCATTATTTGGGCCTAGAGGAAGGCGTTGGGAAGTAATAAGTAGATGGTGGGTTGCTAGAGTGACAGAAGCTTAAACCCTAGTTTATGCGTTGCTTCGTAAGGGGCTGATTTGGATCCATATGTTTCATGCTATGGTTAGGTTTACCTTAATACTTTTGTTGTAGTTGCGGATGCTTGCAATAGAGGTTAATCATAAGTGGGATGCTTGTACAAGTAAGGACAACACCCAAGCACCGGTCCACCAACATATCAAATTATCAAAGTACCGAACGCGAATCATATGAACGTGATGAAAACTAGCTTGACGATAATTCCCATATGTCCCCGGCCGCTTTTCTCTATATAAGAATTTGTCCAGGCTTGTCCTTTGCTAAAAAAAGGATTGGGCCACCTTGCTGCACTTTATTTACTTTTGTTACTTGTTGCTCGTTACCAATTATCTTATCACAAAACTATTTGTTACCTATAATTTCAGTGCTTGCAGAGAATACCTTGCTGAAAACCGGTTATCATTTCCTTCTGCTCCTCGTTGGGTTCGGCACTCTTACTTATCGAAAGGACTACGATAGATCCCCTATACTTGTGGGTCATCAAGACTCTTTTCTGGCGCCGTTACCGGGGAGTGAAGCGCCTTTGGTAGGTGGAATTTGGTAAGGAAAAATTTATATATTGTGCTGAAATTTACTATCACTTGTTACTATGGAAAGTAATCCTCCGAGGGGCTTGTTCGGGGTATCTTCACCCCGACCAGTAGAGCAAATAGTTGCTCCTCAACCTACTGAACCTACTGAAAATTAAAATGTCCACTTTGAAATTCCTTCGGGTATGTTAGGAAAACTGCTAGCTAATCCTTTTGCAGGAGATGGAACAAAGCATCCTGATGAGCACTTAATATATGTGGATGAAGTTTGTGGATTATTTAAGCTTTCAGGTATACCCGGTGATGTTATTAAGAAGAAGGTCTTCCCTTTATCTTTGAAGGAAGATGCATTGACATGGTATAGGCTATGTGATGATACGGGGTCATGGAACTACAAATGATTGAAATTGGAATTTCATCAGAAGTTTTATCCTATGCATCTTGTTCATCGTGATCGCAATTATATATATAATTTTTGGCCTCGCAAAGGAGAAAGCATCGCTCAAGCTTGGGGAGGCTTAAATCAATGTTATATTACATGCCCCAATCATGAGCTTCCAAGAGAAATAATTATTCAAAGTTTTTATGCTCGGCTTTCTGATAACAATTGCACCATGCTCGATACTTCTTGTGCTGGCTCTTTTATGATGAAGAATATTGAATTCGAATGGGATTTATTGGATAGAATTAAACGCAACTATGAAGATTGGGATCTCGATGAAGGTAAGGAGTCAGGTATGACACCTAAGTTTGATTGTGTTAAATCCTTTATGGATACCGATGTTTTCCGTAAGTTTAGCACTAAATATGGACTTGACTCTGAGATAGTAGCTTCTTTCTGTGGATCTTTTGCTGCTTATGTTGATCTCCCTAAGGAGAAGTGGTTTAAATATCATCCTCCCATAGAAGTAAAAGTAGATGCACCTATTAAAGTTGAAGAAAAGACTATCACTTATAATGATCCTATTGTTCCTACTTCTTATGTTGAGAAACCACCTTTCCCTGTTAGGATAAAGGATCATGCTAAAGCTTCAACTGTGGTTCGTAAAAGCAATATTAGAACTTATACGCCTCCTGAGCAAGTTAAAGTTGAACCTAATATTGCTATTGTTAAAGATCTCTTAGCTGATAATATTGATGGGCATGTTATTTATTTCTGCGGTGAAACTGCTAGAATTGCCAAACCTTGTGCTAAAGATAAACATAGACATGTGGTAGGCATGCCTGTTATTTCTGTTAAAATAGGAGATCATTGTTATCATGGCTTATGTGATATGGGTGCTAGTGCTAGTGCAATACGTTTTGACTTATACAAAGAAATTATGCATGATATTGCACCTGCTGAGATAGAAGATATTAATGCCACAATTAAACTTGCCAATAGAGATACTATATCACCAATGGGAATTGTTAGAGATGTTGAAGTCTTGTGTGGGAAAACTAAATATCCTGCTGATTTTCTTGTTCTTGGTTCCCCACAAGATAGCTTTTGTCCCATTATTTTTGGTAGACCCTTCTTGAACACTGTTAATGCTAGGATAGACTGCGAAAAGGATGTTGTTACTATAGGCTTGGGTGATATGTCTCATGAGTTTAATTTCTCTAAATTTAGTAGACAACACCGTGAAGAGGAATTGCCTAGTAAGGATGAAATTATTGGTCTTTCTTCTATTGCCGTACCTCCTAGTGATCCTTTAGAACAATATTTGCTAGACCATGAAAATGATATGTTTATGAATGAAAGAAGGGAAATAGATGAAGTATTCTTTAAAGAGGAACCTATCCTGAAACACAATTGCCTGTTGAAATCCCAGGGGATCCTCCTCCACCCAAGGGTGATCCCGTGTTTGAGCTTAAACCGTTACCTGATACTCTTAAATATGCTTATCTTGATGAGAAAAAGATATATCCTGTTATTATTAGAGCTAACCTTTCAAAGCATGAAGAAGAGAGATTATTGAAAACTCTGAAGAAGCACCGCACTGCTATTGGATATACTCTTGATGATCTTAAGGGCATTAGTCCCACTCTATGTCAACATAAAATAAATTTGGAGGAAGATGCCAAACCAGTTCGTGATCATCAACGACGGCTGAATCCTAAGATGAAGGAAGTGGTAAGAAAAGAAATACTAAAGCTCCTTGAGGCAGGTATAATTTATCCCGTTGCTGATAGTCAGTGGGTAAGTCCTGTCCATTGTGTCCCTAAGAAGGGAGGTATTACCGTCGTTCCTAATGATGAAGATGAATTGATTCCGCAAAGAATTATTACAGGTTATAGGATAGTAACTGATTTCAAATTAAATAAGGCTACTAAAAAAGATCATTACCCCTTACCTTTTATCGATCAAATGCTAGAAAGACTATCCAAACATACACACTTTTGCTTTCTAGATGGTTATTCTGGTTTCTCTCAAATACCTGTGTCAGCCAATGATCAATCAAAGTCTACTTTTACTTGCCCTTTTGGTACTTTTGCTTATAGACGTATGCCTTTTGGTTTATGTAATGCACCTGCTACCTTTCAAAGATGCATGATGGCTATATTCTCTGACTTTTGTGAAAAGATTTGTGATGTTTTCATGGACGTCTTCTCCGTTTATGGATCCTCTTTTGATGATTGCTTAAGCAACCTTGATCGAGTTTTGCAGAGATGTGAAGAAACTAATCTTGTCTTGAATTGGGAAAAGTGCCACTTTATGGTTAATGAAGGTATTTTCTTGGGGCATAAAGTTTCTGAAAGAGGTATTGAGGTTGATAAAGCCAAGGTTGATGCTATTGAAAAGATGCCATGTCCCAAGGACATCAAAGGTATAAGAAGTTTCGTTGGTCATGCCAGTTTTTATAGGAGGTTCATTAAGGACTTCTCAAAAATTTCTCGGCCTCTGACTAATCTATTGCAAAAAGATATACCATTTGTCTTTGACGATGATTGTGTAGAAGCATTTGAAATACTTAAGAAAGCATTGATCTCTGCACCTATTGTTCAGCCACCTGATTGGAATTTACCCTTTGAAATTATGTGTGATGCCAGTGATTATGCTGTAGGTGCTGTTCTAGGGCAAAGAGTTGATAAGGAATTAAATGTTATTCAATATGCTAGTAAAACTCTACACAATGCCTAGAGAAATTATGCTACTACTGAAAAAGAATTCTTAGTAGTCGTATTTGCTTGTGATAAGTTCAGACCTTATATTGTTGATTCTAAAGTAACTACTCACACGGATCATGTTGCTATTAAATATCTTATGGAAAAGAAAGATGCTAAACCTAGACTTATTAGATGGGTTCTCTTGCTAGAAGAATTTGATTTGCATATTGTTGATAGAAAGGGAGCTGAGAACCCTGTTGCAGACAACTTGTCTAGGTTAGAAAATGTTCTTGATGACCCACTCCCTATTGATGATAGCTTTCCTGATGAGCAACTAAATGTCATAAATACTTCTCGAACTACTCCCTGGTATGCTGATTATGCTAATTACATCGTTGCTAAATTCATACCACCTAGTTTCACATACCAACAAAAGAAAAAGTTCTTCTATGATTTGAGACATTACTTTTGGGATGACCCACATCTTTATAAAGAAGGAGTAGATGGTGTTATTAGACGTTGTGTACCTGAGCATGAACAGGAACAGATCCTATGCAAGTGTCACTCCGAAGCTTATGGAGGACACCACGCTGGAGATAGAACTGCACATAAGGTATTGCAATCCGGTTTTTATTGGCCTACTCTCTTCAAGGATGCCCGTAAGTTTGTCTTATCTTGTGATGAATGTCAAAGAATAGGTAATATTAGTTGATGTCAAGAAATTCCTATGAATTATTCACTTGTTATTGAACCATTTGATGTTTGGGGCTTTGATTATATGGGACCTTTTCCTGCCTCTAATGGATATACACATATTTTAGTTGCTGTTGATTACGTTACTAAGTGGGTAGAAGCTATTCCAACTAGTAGTGCTGATCATAACACATCTATTAAAATGCTTAAAGAAGTTATTTTTCCGAGGTTTGGAGTCCCTAGATATTTAATGACTGATGGTGGTTCACATTTTATTCATGGTGCTTTCCGAAAAATGCTTGCTAAGTATGATGTTAATCATAGAATTGCATCTCCTTATCACCCACAGTCTAGTGGTCAAGTAGAATTGAGTAATAGAGTAGTCAAATTAATTTTGCAAAAGACTGTTAATAGATCTAGAAAGAATTGGTCCAAGAAACTTGATGATGCATTATGGGCCTATAGAACTGCATATAAAAATCCTATGGGTATGTCTCCATATAAAATGGTTTATGGAAAAGCATGTCACTTACCTCTCGAACTAGAACATAAGGCTTATTGGGCTATTAAAGAGCTCAATTATGATTTCAAACTTGCCGGTGAGAAGAGGTTATTTGATATTAGCTCACTTGATGAATGGAGAACACAAGCCTATGAAAATGCCAAATTATTTAAAGAAAAAGTTAAAAGATGGCATGACAAAAAGATACAAAAGCGTGAGTTTAATGTAGGTGATTATGTATTGCTATACAACTCTCGTTTAAGATTTTTTGCAGGAAAACTTCTCTCTAAATGGGAAGGCCCTTACATTATCGAGGAGGTCTATCGTTCCGGTGCCATAAAAATCGACAACTTCGAAGGCACAAACCCGAAGGTGGTGAACAGTCAAAGAATCAAATATTATATCTCAGGTAATCCTATAAATGTTGAAACCAATGTTATTGAAACCGTAACCTCGGAGGAATACATAAGAGACACTTTCCGAAACGTTTCATACTCTGAAAAGGAATAGGTATGTGGTACGGTAAGTAAACCTACTTCAAAACAGTTCTAATGGCAATATTTCTCCGTTTTGGAATATTTAGAAAAATAGAAAAATAAGAAGCAGTCTGGGAAGGACACGAGGCCTCCACGAGGGCGGAGGGCGCGCCCTACCCCCCTGGGCGTGCCCCTACCTCGTGGGCACCTCGTGTGCTCTCCGGACTCCGTTTTCTTGCACGATTCGTATTTTGGTCATTAAAAATTCATTATATAATCTCCCGAAGGGTTTGACTCCCATGTCACGCAATTGTCTTCTGTTCTTGTTTCGAGCTGTTGCTGCTGCAGATTAGAGCAAGATGTCTTCTCAAGAGTCAGTCGTGGAGAGCCGGGTGTCTCATCCGGCATCAAGACCAAGGACAAACAGCGATGCTGACCATTTTGGGCCAGTAACGGAGGAAGAGATGGAGGCTGATTTGATGAGGATAGATGCCATGGAGGAGGATCAAGAAGTCACTTCTCGCTTCCGGGCTGGATTTACGATGGGGGAACTACAGAGCTCAGCTATTCCAACTCGGTTATCCCTTCCAATGTTAGATTTCTTTCTTATGAAAATATGAAGAAGAGTGTCACTTGTTCTCCCGCAATTATGCAACACCCTTGGGTGCAAGGAGCTTTAGCCGTTACAGGAAAGCTTTAAGGAAATAATGGACCTCAAGCAGCAACTCAATAAGCTCGAGGAAGAGAATCGTATCCTGAGGGGCATTATCGCCAAGAATATGACATCACCATCCCCGAAGAAGGAGACATAATCACATGGGTATGGGCACTCCCCTTGGCAACTGCCAAGCTTGGGGGAGGTGCCCCGGTATCGTATCACCATCACACTCCTATATTTACCATTTTTCTTAGTTCGATCCTATTTAGTAGTATCTTGATCTAGTAGAATAAAGTTTTGGTATGATCTAGTTTTGAGTTTTGCTTTATGATCTCCCTATGTAATCGAGTCCGTGAGCTATATATAATAAAGATTAGTGTTGAGTCAAGGGCTTGATTATTTTGCCATGATCTTGAGTGAATAAAAGAAAAGAGAAAAGAATAAAAAGAAATAAAAAGAGATCATATTGATCTTATGGAGAGTAATGACTTCACATAGAAAGAGTATGATGATTAAAAGTTGTTGAGAGTTGACAAACATAGCTTTGGTCATCGTTGCAATTAATAGGAAGTAATAAAGAAAGAGAGGTTTCACATATAAATATACTATCTTGGACATCTTTTATGATTGGGAGCACTCATTAAAATATGACATGCTAAAGAGTTGATGTTGGACAAGGAAGACAACGTAATGGGTTATGTTTTCTTATATCTGAGATAAACTATATTGTCATGGATCATCCAACATGTTGAGCTTGCCTTTCCCTCTCATGCTAACCAAATTCTTTGCACCAAGTAGAGATACTACTTGTGCTTCCAAAAACCCTTAAACCAGTTTTGCCATGAGAGTCCACCATATCTACCTATGGATTGAGTAAGATCCTTCAAGTAAGTTGTCATCGGTGCAAGCAATAAAAAAATTGCTCTCTAAATATGTATGATTGATTGGTGTGGAGGAAATAAGCTTTATACGATCTTGTGATGTGGAAGAAATAAAAGCGACGGACTGCATAATAAAGGCTCATATCACAAGTGGCAATATAAAGTGACGTTCTTTCACATTAAGATTTTGTGCATCCAACCCTGAAAGCGCATGGAAACCTCTGCTTCCCTCTGCGAAGGGCCTATCTTTTATTATTATCTTCTACCTTATGCAAGAGTCATGGTGATCTTCACCTTTCCTTTTTACATTTTATCCTTTGGCAAGCATAGGGTGTTGGAAAGATCCTGATAGATATATCTAATTGGATATGGGTTAGCATGAACTATTATTGTTGACATTACCCTTGAGGTAAAAGGTTGGGAGGCGAAACTATAAGCCCCTATCTTTCTCTGTGTCCGATTAAAACTCCGTAACCACAAGTATTGCGCGAGTGTTAGCAATTATGAAAGACTAAATGATAGTTGAGCATGTGGACTTGCTAGAAGCTCTGACAGAGACTCTTTCTGATGTTATGATAAATTGCAATTGCTTCAGTGACTGAGATTATAGTTTGTTAGTTCTCAATAAAGTTTCTGATTCATACTTTGCATTGTGAATAGATTATTACTTGAGCATAAGAAATCATATGACAATATCCATATATGTGCTGTTATGAGAATAATCATGATGCCCTCATGTCCGTATTTTATTTTATTGACACCTCTACCTCTAAACATGTGGACATATTTATCGTTATTGGCTTTCACTTGAGGACAAGCGAGGTCTAAGCTTGGGGGAGTTGATACGTCCATTTTGCATCATGCTTTTATATCGATATTTATTGCATTATGGGCTGTTATTACACATTATGTCACAATACTTATGCCTATTCTCTCTTATTTTACAAGGTTTACATAAGGAGGGAGAATGCCGGCAGCTGGAATTCTAGGCTGGAAAAGGAGCAAATATTAGAGACCTATTCCGCACAACTCCGAAAGTCCTGAAACTCCACGAAAGTTACTTTTGGAAATAATAAAAAATATTGAGCGGAAGAAATACATCGGGGGCCTCCACCGCCACGAGGGTGGGGGCGCCCTACCCCGTGGCGCGCCCTCTGCCTCGTGGGCCCCGTTGGCCCTCCGGTGCCCATCTTCATTATATGAAGTCTTTCGTCCAAGAAAAATCATAAGCAAGCTTGGGGCGAGACTCACCGCCACGAGGCGGAACCTTGGCGGAACCAATCTAGGGCTCCTGCAGAGCTGTTCGGCTGGGACACTTCCCTCGAGGGGGAAATCATCGCCATCGTCATCACCAATGCTCCTCTCATCGGGAGAGGGCAATCTCCATCAACATCTTCACCAGCACCATCTCCTCTCAAACCCTAGTTCATCTCTTTTATCCAATTCTTGTCTCTAAGTCCGGGATTGGTACTTGTAGATTGCTAGTAGTGTTGATTACTCCTTGTAGTTGATGCTAGTTGGTTTATTTGGTGGAAGATCATATGTTCAGATCCTTTATGCATATTAATACCCCTCTGATTATGAACATGAATATGCTTTCTGAGTAGTTAAGTTTGTTCCTGAGGACATGGGAGAAGTCTTGCTATTAGTAGTCATGTGAATTTGGTATTCGTTCGATATTCGATATTTTGATGAGATGTATGTTGTCTATCCTCTAGTGGTGTTATGTGAACATCGACTACATAACACTTCACCATTATTTGGGCCTAGAGGAAGGCATTGGGAAGTAATAAGTAGATGATGGGTTGCTAGAGTGACAGAAGCTTAAACCCTAGTTTATGCGTTGCTTCGTAAGGGGCTAATTTGGATCCATATGTTTATGCTATGGTTAGGTTTACCATAATACTTTTGTTGTAGTTGCGGATGCTTGCAATAGAGGTTAATCATAAGTGGGATGCTTGTGACGCCCCCGATTCAATCATACACTAATCATACACGCAAACGTGTACGATCAAGATCAGGGACTCACTGGAAGATACCACAACACAACTCTAAAAATAAAATAAGTCATACAAGCATCATAATACAAGCCAGGGGCCTCGAGGGCTCGAATACAAGTGCTCGATCATAGACGAGTCAGCGGAAGCAACAATATCTGAGTACAGACATAAGTTAAACAAGTTGCCATAAGATGGCTAGCATAAACCAGGATCTGAGATCGAAGAGGCGCAGGCCTCCTGCCTGGATCCTCCTAAACTATTCCTGGTCGTCGTCAGCGGGCTGCACGTAGTAGGCACCTCCGGGGTAGTAGTCGTCATCGACGGTGGCGTCTGGCTCCTGGGCTCCACCGTCTGGTCACAGCAATTGAGTAGAGATAGGGGGAAAAGGGGGAACAAGGCAACCGTGAGTACTCATCCAAAGTACTGCAAAGCAAGGAGCTACACTACATATGCATGGATATATGTGTAAAGGCCATATCGATGGACTGAACTGCAGAATGCCGTAATAAGAGGGGATATCTAATCACGTCAAGACTACGCTCAGCAGCCTCCGTCTTGCAACATGTAGAAGAGAGCGGTCGACGTCCTCCAAGTAGCATCGCATAGCATAATCCTACCCGCGATCCCTCCTCGTAACCACGAGAGAGCGACCACCGGGTTGTATCCGCACTTGGAAGGGTGTGTTTTATTAAGTATCCGGTTCTAGTTGTCATAAGGTCAAGGTACCACTCCAAGTCGTCCTGTTATCAAGATCACGGCTATTTGAATAGATTAACTTCCCTGCGGGGTGCACCACATAACCCAACACGCTTGATCCCATTTGGCGGACACACTTTTTCGGGTCATGCCCGCCGCCGCGAAGATCAACACGTCGCAGCCCCACCTAGGCATAACAGAGGTCAGACGCGGTCTAAACCTAAGCGCCTGAGGGTCTAGGCCCATCGCCCTTAGCACACCTACACGCTGCGGGCGGCCGAAGCGAACCTAGCCTAGTGGCGTTCGGTCCAATCCGGCGCGCCGCCGGCCGTGACGTCACGAAATGCTTGGTGATACCACGGCGGGGATACCCATAACTACTCCCACGTAGATGGTTAGTGCGTATAGACCAAATGGCGGACTCAGATCAAATACCGGATCTCGTTAAGCGGGTTAAGTATCCGCGAACGCCCGAACAGGGCGGCCCGCCTCTCTCTAGGTGGTCTCAACCTGCCTGCTCGCTCCGCCATAAAGTAACGATCGGGGCCGTCGAGAACCCAGGCCCACCTCTACGGGATGGAGCCACCGTCCTTTCAGCCCCATCTCCGAACAAGATCACAGGTAATGTAACGATGTAAAGTATATAGTATATGCCCGTGATCACCTCCGAAGTGATCACAGCCCAAGAGTATAGCATGGCGAGCGGACAAGAGTGTAGGGTCACTGATGGAACACTAGCATCCTATACTAAGCAATAGGATAGCGGGTAAAGGTAACAACGATGAGTAGCAAGGACATGCTATGCAGCAGTATAGGAATAACTGAAAGAAGTAACATGCTACACTACTCTAATGCAAGCAGTATAGAGAAGAGTAGGCGATATTTGGTGATCAAAAGGGGGGGCTTGCCTGGTTGCTCTGGCAAGAGAGAGGGGTCGTCAACTCCGTAGTCGAACTGGGCAGCAGCAGCGTCGGTCTCGTAGTCTACCAGAGAGAAGAGGGGGAAGAAACAATGAACACCATGCAAACAGATGCATATCGATGCATGACATGACAAGCAACTATGCTAGGGGTGCCCAATCGCGGTAGTAGGTGATACCGACGAATGGGGAAAACATCCGGGAAGTATTCCCGGTGTTTCGCGTTTTCGGACAGATGAACCGGAGGAGGAAAGTTGCGTGTTTGCTATGTTAGGGATGTGTGGCGGACGAACGGGCTGCGTATCCGGATTCGTCTCGTCGTTCTGAGCAACTTTCATGTTGAAAATATTTTAATCCGAGTTACGGATTAAAATATATGATTTTCTATAGATTTTATTAATTTATGGAATTTAATTAATTATTTAATTTAATTCGAAATTAGATTTATGACATCAGCATGATGTCATGCTGACGTCAGCAGTCAACAGAGTTGATCGGTCAACTGAACCAGTGGGTCCCACCGTCGATGACACATTCTAGTTAAACAGGTTAATTAAACTAATCACAATTAATTAGGGGTGGGCCCCACTGTCATACTAATTAATTAGCTAATTAACATTAGTTAATTAGGTTAATTAATCATCAGGTTAATTAATCTTAATTGGTTAATTTAATCAGAATTAATTAAGTCAATTAATTAATTAATTATTTTTATTATTTTTTAATTCCTTTTTTTTAAATTTTCGTTCTGGGGCAGGGGCCCCACATGTCATAGGGCCATAGGGGCCTAACGGATCGGGTGCACCCGATCGGGCGGTTTTGGGCGCTGGTTGCGGGCATAGCCCGAACGGGCCACGGGCGCAACGGGTGGGCGCCGGGTCCCGGCTGGGCATCCGAGCGGGGCAAGTCGGCGCGGCCATCTCCGGCGATGGCTGGAACGGAGGGTGGGCTCGGCGAGGCGCCGCCATCGCGGAACTGCAAGCGGGCAGGCGGAAGCGGACGGGCGGTGGGCGCTCGGTGGTAGCGATAGGGGGCGGCCACGGTGGCGCCTGAGGGGAGGCGCGTGCTAAGCGCGGCCACGGTGGCGCGTCGGGACGTCGGTCCATCGCGGCCTGGGGGAAGGCTGCGACCACGGGTAGCATCGAATGGGGCGGCGCGGCGATCGGCGGCGCGGCGGGCACGACGGCTGCTGCGGTCGTCGGAGCCGACGGGCACGACGGATCGTGCGTGCAAAGGCCGCGCTGGGTGCGCCCAGCGCGTCTGGCGAGGAAGGAGGAGCGGGCGCTGCGCAGGGAGGCCAGCAAGCGGTGGGCTCGCTGGCCAGCACCAGCAGTGCGACGAGGGGTTGGCCAGCGTGTCGGGACGAGGCGGGACACGGGAGAGAGAGGGAGCTCACGGGGGGTGTAGGGTCGAGGCAGCGGGGCTCGGGGTGGATGCCGGGACGACGTCTGGCGGGAAGCAAGCGGCGGAGAGGAGGAAGCAGGCCCGGCGGGGGGGCTCCGGTGGCGGCGTTCTCCGGCGCTGCGGCGAGGTCGTCATCAAGCGACGGGCAACGGATCGGGGTTTGCCCGATCCAGATCCAGCCGAGGAGGGGAGGAGGCCGGGAGGATGCGCCGCGAGGTGGCGCTATGCGGAGGAGGATGGAGGCGCGGTGGGTGCGGCGATGGGAGGCGTCGGGGCAAGGGCGTGGTCGCCCGATCCCGATCTGCATCAAGGGAGTGGGGGGGGGGGAGCGAGCGAGTCGTGGGGGGGGGGGGAGTGCGTGGTGGTAGTGGGTTAGGGTTTCGGGGTTGGGGGTTATGGGGAGGCCGGTTGGGCAAGGGGGAGCTGGGCGGCTGGCAGGTCGTGGCTGATTGGGCGGTGGCTCACGGGCGAGCCCCGGGGTTTCTTTTCCTTTTTTTGTTTTTTTATTTGTTTTATGTTTTACTGCATTTTACAAAAATGTGTTTACTGCACTATAATTACCTATGCCATTTTTGGCACAGCCCGAACATTTTAGTTTAATATTTTGAAAACTTTTATTGTTTGTTTGATTTTGAATTTGAATTCGAACCGGTTTCGAACTAACATGAGATTAGCAACAGTAATCGAGGTGACGTGGCATCATTAGTAGAGGTTCACTGTAGCTTGAATATCCGGGCGTCACAATGCTTGTCCAAGTAAGGACAGCACCCAAGCAACGGTCCACCCACATATCAAATTATCAAAGTACCGAACGCGAATCATATGAACGTGATGAAAACTAGCTTGACGATAATTCCCATGTGTCCTCGGGAGCGCTTTTCTCTATATAAGAATTTGTGCAGGCTTGTCCTTTGCTACAAAAAGGATTGGGCCACCTTGCTGCACTTTATTTACTTTTGTTACTTGTTGCTCGTTGCCAATTATCTTATCACAAAACTATCTGTTACCTATAATTTCAGTGCTTGCAGAGAATACCTTGCTGAAAATCGCTTATCATTTCCTTCTGCTCCTCGTTGGGTTCGACACTCTTACTTATCAAAAGGACTACGATAGATCCCCTATACTTGTGGGTCATCACCCACCTTCTCCGAAAGGTCCTTGGAAGCGCACAAAATCGCTGCCAGGACACTATGAATCAACCTCACGACACCACCTCTGTCACCGTCATCTACCAACTATTCTGACAACTCCTTTCCTCGACCATTCACATATGTTTAATGTACTCTGCATGCCTAGGAATGCTAGTGAGCACATTCTCAACCTCACCCGAACACTGCATCATCACGCTGACGATTCAGACGAGGTGAGATCTCCCCTGCCCTTTCTATTGCATTTCGACTTCTCGATGGCGCGTCGCATCCTCCTGACCACCTAATCTACCCGAGGGAGCCATAACTGTCGAATTCGACTTAGTCCCAAAGCTCGTCGGAGCTAGCACCGCTCCAACAGGTCACCCCTGTCACCTGAGGACGCACTCGACGCATCCTAGGTCACCTCCAGACACGCCGCATCGCTCCACAGACAGCCTTGCCTTTCCTGTCACTGAGGATCACTAGAGAGGAACCCACGACGAATCTCGATCGTCATCACCACCGCCCACGTCGTCTCCAAAGAAGTTTTGCCGCCCGGTGAGCTCTCGCTGCCTCAGTCGTTCGATCATGCATGGACGACCAGGATTAGAAACTGGCTGAACCTGTATGAGCCAATAAGGCATCGATAGGTGGCTGAAGCGGCAACGTCCAATCAGGATGTCCCACGTTGCCCACTAATCCGGGCTCTCCGAGGCTCATTAAATCTGAAGGCTGAGATTCATTCCCTTCCGAAAGAACTAGTGGATTTAAAATAAATAAAACAATGAACCCTAACACTTTTGCAGACTAGCCCCTTCTCTTAGAAATATCATAACTTTTTATCCACAACTCATATTGAGGTGATTTTTTTACATACTGAACCTCATGGAGTGCTCACCAGAACCAGTTACATTAAATTTTCCACATTTAAAACATGAATCTATTCAAATTGAATCAAAACCTTTAGTAGGCACTAATTTGTAAGTTATGAATCCAATTTGAGTGAAACCTTTTGCACTATGTTTACATTGATCAGTAGTATCCAGCAGAATAATAGTTTCACAAATTTTAACCTTTGAAAATAGAATTTATTCAAATTTGAATTCAAACTTCAATTGAACCTATTGAAAATCACAAACCCAAATGGGTGAAACTTTTTGCAAACTGGTCCTTATAACTTCAAATTTTAAACGGACTCACTGAAATAAAAATGGGACAAACTAAATCTAAATTTAAATAAAACTGAAGCAGCGCAAGTGAAAAGTGGTGCTATAGCATAGGTTTTAGAATCAAATCAAATTGATATTTAAGTTGATTATAACTTTTGATTTATGAATCTAAAATTAATGATTATTTTTTCTTTGTATTCCAAAAATTCAAAACATATTTTAGAACTAGTTTGACCCAAATTTGATTTAAGAAATTTAAACTTATTTGAATTCAAATTCAAACTTAATTTCAACATAGAATGCAAACCACAAGTCCAGATCAATTGAGACTTCTTGGAAATGAATTTCACAAGTCAACATTGATCAAATCTATCCATTTGAAGCTAAACTCAACTTTTGAAATTTCAAATGCAAACTTAAATTGAATTAAAACTAAGTTTGAACCATAACTTTAAATCAAGTTTAAATTCAACTCAAACCTTGAATATGAATTCAAATGTGAGAATCCAAATAAAAAATTTGAATCATTTGAACCAATTAAGATTTATCAAATTGGAACCAAATTTAAATAAGAAGTTCAATTTTGAAACCAAATTAAATTTAAATATGAAATTCAAATTTTAATTAAACTTTAGTTGAACTTAAACCTGAAAGTGCGTTATATCGACTAGAGGGGGGGTGAATAGGCGATTTTTATGAATTCTTCACTGATGAATTTGCCGGTGAGGAAATTCCTTAGCGAAGAACTACTTGCAGCGGAATAAGTACTCAGAAGTAAGCATAACATATTACAAGCATTGTCATCATGATGAAATGAAGACAATCACAGAGCACAGAAAGCGTAATCACAGGATAACACAGGATGAAGACAAACAGACTGAAGAAATTGAACTGAGGAAATTGAGAAAGTCTTCAGTCAAAGTCTTCAAACACAGATATGAACAAACACTCAACACAGTAATGAGGAAATGGAAGGGTTGAGGAAATAGAACCAGTTGGGTTGGTGAAGACAATGATTTGGTAGACCAGTTCCAGCTGCTGTCTCGATTATACGTCTGTTTGGAGCGGTGAGTATTTAAACTCGAGGACACAGTCCGGACACCCGATCATGAGCACGCAGCTCAGACACCAAGTCCTCACCGTATTCTCCTTGAACTAAGGTCACACAGACCTCGTCCAATCACTCGTGGTAATTCTTGAGCGACTTCCAAACCTTCACATACTTGGTCACTCGGCGATCCACAATTCCTCTTGGATGCTCTAGACCTTGGCGCCTAACCGTCTGGAAGAAGCACAGTCTTCAAAGGTAACAAGCGTCGATCCACGCAGATCAATTTCTTGATGATGCTCAATCACTTTGGGTTTGTTGGAGTTTGGTTTTTGGGTTTTTCCTCACTTGATGATTTTCGCTCAAAGTCCTCAGAGGATGGGTTGCTCTCAAATGACAAGTGTCAAGTTCTCTTGGAGCAGCCAACCAACTAGTGGTTGTAGGGGGCGGCTATTTATAGCCTAGGGAGCAGCCCGACATGATAAGACCTAAATGCCCTTCAATGATATGACCGTTAGGTGGATAAGATATTTTGGGACAGCTGGCGTGCAGCATAGCAACGGCCGGAAATCTGAATATCAAATTCCTCAGGGCTATCATGTTCCTCACTGTGTAGGCAATTCGCACTGGCGAATTCCTAACTCCTCAGTCAGAAAAAATTCCTCAGTGACTAGAAGAGCTTCGTCTCATCCTCAAGAAATTGACTGAACTGTATGAGATTTCAAAAGCTTCACTCGAAGGGATTGGTAGGTGTAGGATTTTGAGTTGAGCATCAAATGGAAATTTTTCCTTAGTATTTCCTCGACCCCTTTAACGATGACGTGTTTCCTATGACTCAAGAAAGAGAAATGAAACTACGAAAACAAAAGTCTTCACGCTTCATGTTCCTCAAATGAATACCAAGTCTTCAAGGTTACACCAATTTCTTCACTTTCAAAGTCTTCAGAAAGTCTTCAGAATATCAAAGTCTTCGATGAAGAACTTCATTTTTAGGGTCGACTTTCACTTTGTAAATATCAAACTCCTCATAGACTTATAGACACTGTGTACACTCACAAACGCATTAGTTACTTAACCTATAAGTCTTCAATACACCAAAATCACTAAGGGGCACTAGATGCACTTACAAAACCATAACACAAACACCAAATGAGATTAATTTATTTGCACCTACATTATACACCCAACTTAGTTATGTTATTGTTGGTTGATTTGAATGGTATAGAATGGTTGTTTATGTGATATCTTTTTTACGATATATTGTTTGGAGAGGGAAGTGTAGCTTTGCCAAAAATCGTGAGAGCAAAGGACTTCATCATTTGCTAGGATTGTGTGTGTGTGGGTGGGTGGGTGGGTGCGTGCATGCGTGCGTGTGTGAAGAACTTTAATTTCCAGTCAAGTTGCACTTGTGATAATACTTTCCCCATATTTCACTATGTTGCAATGATATGTTGAACCTAGTGTAGGATAGCCACATGTTTAGCATGATTTTGATGATCCTTGTTGCCACTTGGGAATCATTAATTTGTGTGATTATGGTCCCAGCTTTGCTACGGGATACGAGATTGAGTTTCGGAGTGATTCGAGAAACTGGTGAGTCTACGTTTTAACTGTAGGCTTCAAGATTTTTTTTGTCAGGTGAAAGCTTCGTCGGATTGATGCGCTTTGGAGTCTCCATTGAATGAATTGATGCTTGATTGCCAGCACTTGTATTTGTTGGGACTTTTTTATTTCAAGTGATATGCGTCGACGATTACCAAACTGACGTTGTGGTTTTTCTTCAGGTAGTAGTGGTTTTTCTTCACTGCATTGTGTGTTGAGGTCATGTTGTAAAGAAGAGTACCAAACTGACGTTTGACCCACTTATGATTGCGATCAACCTTGATGAAGACGAGGAGTAATTCACGATCGATCATCACCACAGGTGCTTGATAGCTTGAGGACTTTGCTTGGTGAGGTATTTGCTGCTTGAGTCATGTGTGGCGAGTCATCATTGGTGGAGTAGGATGCTGCTTTTAAACTGTCCATCCAATGGACGAATGCCTTCATCTATCACAGCAGTAGCCTTGCCCTTTTCATCAGCGAGGTAATTGTCCGTTTGAGGACTTCAATCGGGGGGTAGCTGCAGTGGTTCAAAGTATCAGCCTTGTAATTTAGTGAAGACCTTGACCTGATGAATCTCATAATCCAAGGCGCATAAGGCTTCAGCTCAAAAGGTGACATGGCAATGTTAGCCAGAGTCCTCATGAAGAAATCATGGAAATTGACGGGAACGCCATGGATGATGTTGAAAAGCATATTCTTCATGATGCCAACGACTTCTTCATCGTTCGAGTCGTGGCCTTTGATAGGACTCATAGTCTTCGTCAAAATTCGATAGACTGTCCGAGGCACATATAATAATTCCTTGACGAGGAATTTGGTTCTTGGGGCCTGCCTTGGCTTCAAAGGCTTCATCAGCACTTGCATATAGTGATTTGAAAGTTCTTTTCTTCGAGATCTGACGTGCACCATCAAGCGGAGGACTGAGTGGTAGGGCACGAAGCAATTCACTTCTGGTTCCTTGTAGTGAGTGTTTTCATCATCCAATCTAAGACCCATGAATTTACGTCTTGGCGTCTCCGATGATGTGCAGGTTGCATAGAACTGAAGAATTAGCTCTTCATTCCAGTCACAAATATCAATGCGAAGTTTAGAAGTCTGCGTCGTGAAGAACACCGAGGACTGGCTCAAAGCTCGGCAGCGACTCCATATCCACATGAGGAATATGAGCATGATCGAAGATTTTGTCCTTGTTGAAAAGCACCGAGGAATAGAAGTTGGCTTGGTGGCAGTCCGTAAGCGCCTCTTCCTAATGCGAGCAGAATCATAAGGATTATATTCGATGAAGAACACGTGCTCGCAAAGAAATCTTCAGCCTTGAACTTTTGCTTGGTTGAGAACGGATTCTTTTGCTTGGGCGAGGGGTGTCGATGAGTTGCATCACCACCTCGGAATCACAAGTTCAGGTTCTTCACTGAGGAATTCCTTTTTCCTCAACAGTAGCATCGAGGATTAGCAGCAGCAGCAGTTTCATCAAGACTAGCGGCTGGAATTTCTTCATGCACGTAACCAGATGGGTTGATTTTCTTGAGTCCATTTGGACTGTTTGAGCAGGAGACGAGGAACTTGTTGGAGCGGGGTGAAGAGAGGAGTATTGGGATGCTGACTTTCCCAAAAGTCATCATTGATCACTGGTGTGGTGCATCCAATATCCACATCTTCATCTTCAATTTCCTCAGCACCAGCCTAAGGAATTTCATAGTCTGGTGAGGGAATAACTGGGGTTGAAGGGATTGCTTCCACTTCAATTTCTTCATCAATTTTCTCTGACGAAGCAGCAGACTGATGTTCTTCATCAGATCCGATTGGGATCTCATAGTCTTCTCCAAAAGGAACAACTTCCTTTGATGGTATGGAGGAAATTGGAACAACATCAATTGGGTTTTCAAATGAGCTGGTCATTGGCTTCATTTTCTTCGCAGCCGAAGAATCTGACGCAGCTGATGCTTTCCTTTTCTTCACAACAGCTCGTTCTGCAGCCTTGGTTTTCTTCACATCAGAAGCAGATGGAAGAATTGGAGTTGGAGTTGGTGCAGGAGGAGCTGAGGAATTTGGTGCAGTTTCTTCAGGAGCAACTGATGCAGTTCCCCTGTCTTGAGCAATTTCTTCAGGCGCACCACTAGTGGGTGCCACGGCAGTTTCTTCGGTGGTGGAATGGGATCATCAGCCACAGGAATCAGCATTTTCTTCAGCAGTTGAATGTCATCAGCGATGCTGGCATTTTCTTCAATGAGGCTGAGCCGAGGCTCCACTGAGGAATTTTATGTTGCATTGGGCAGAAACACTTGTGAATTTCTTCGTCGGGTTGATTTAATCTGGTCTTTACACCTTGCCAATCAGCATAGTGGGTATCGAAGTTTTCTTTGAGGTCTTGAATTTCAGTTTGAATTTGGAGAAGTTCCTCAGGTGTCATCTTGACAACGTTTTTCTTCAGGAACTTCTTTCCTGTATTGAGCCTTCTTGATTTCCCTCGCCTTCTCAAACTTCCATTTTTCTTCAGCGATGAAGTGAGTCAGCGCATGACTTTGACCAGGTGTCAGATGAAGATTAGGCGAGAGGGTATTGGGATCATTGTGCGAGAGATCAATAAAGTCGAGGACTTTCTTGGATCCAATAGCGATGGGCACGATGTACCTTTGGCTCTAGCGGCCTTCACTTGATGGTCTCTGATGATTTCTTCAAGTTCTTCATCAGATGCCTCATCATCGGATGGCACATGGAGTACAACCTGTTTCGTCCTTGGACTAGGCCGTGGACCTCGTCCAGCTGTTGCTTTGGTCTTCAGCTGAGCCGGGCCAGATGATGAAATGGGGGCAGCTGAGGAACTTGCAGAGATGCCTGAGGCAATTGAAAAACCAGTGGTCCTTTGACATGTAGCTAGGTGCACAGGAACTGAGGGTTTTGACAGAGCTGTTGAGGACTTTGGTGGAACGGCAGCAGTGTGAGGAAATTGCTTGGAAGGTGCTGCTGAGGAACTTGGCCGTGAGGGCGCAGATGATGAAGCACTTGGCTTATTAGCAGGCTTCTTTTGCATTGATTTCCTCGGTTTGACCGAGACCTCTGTGGCAGTAGCAGCGGCAGAATCCTCATTGAATTTCTTCACTGCCTCCTTTGCTTGCTTTGCCAATTTTGCTTGGCGTTTAGCCCATTCATCAGGAAAGTCCTCACCTCGTTTGATGCTTGTGGGATCAGCTACTTGGCCAGGTGCCAAAGGAGCTCTTGGGCATGGAGGATTTAAAGCGAATTTCTTCATGTACTTAGGAGTTACATATCTGTATTCCTTCCATTCCCGTGCCCATCTCCGTTCAATCTTCTGAATACGCACCTTGCGTTGATTTTTGCTTTCTTCATCCGGTGTGCAATAGTCAGCATATATTTCCTCAGGGATTTCAAACGCTGTCATAACCTCAGGTTTCTTTCCTCCGTTCTGCGGCTTCTTACCGTCTGCCATTTTCTTCAGTTGAGGAAATTGAACAATTGAGTTTTCTGAAGAAGTATGCAGTTTTTCTTCGAGGAACGCTGCAAATGAGTTAAGTTGATGAGAACCTAGGGATTCAGCAGCGGACATTTGTACCTGTGAACAGAGTATAGGTGCGAGGAATTTGGAGAGGTCATATCGTTCTCGTAAGGTTTTCAAAAGAACAAGTTTTGAGGATTTTGACCAGATGAGCCTTGAAGAATTTCACTAAGCGTTCTTTATCTTAGGTTCCAGAGTTGTATAGATCGAGGATCCACACAATTGAGGAATCTTGAAGAAAATCATTGCTTAGAGAACCGAATCAAGAGATTTGAGGTGTTCATATATGTGAAGAATTTGAAGGATAAACACCTTTGAAGAATTTGAAGAAGATTTGAGAATCAAAGCGAGTAATAAAAGTAACTTTTAATTTACCCGAAGTGAAGAACACGACGAACTGAGAAGAACAGTTGGGAAGTTCGTCCGTTTAGATCTTCCACGCCCTAACTTGGCAGAGGAAATCAGCTACGGCGACGGCGGAGTGAAGATTTCAGCGATCGGCGAGATCGTCGGCGACGAGGTCAAGGCGATGAAGCTTTTCCTCACCGGCGACGATGGAGTAAGCGGCGCTAGGGTTTGAGGAGCTCGGCGGGAGAGAGGTCGAGCAGAGTAAAAGAGTGAGGAAGGGAGAGGGTATTTATAGACACGGTGAAAAGCGGATCGCTCAAGATTTAGGACGAACATGCCCCTGACCATTTCCCTTCTCACGACATGTGTCACCCACGTACTGTGTAGTGGAGATCGTGTACGATCGTGGGTGAATATAATAATGCATCATGGGATGCGGAACGGTTTGAGCGGTAAAAGCGAAGGTTTGGATAAGATTTGTTTTATAAGTTCCGTTGCAATTTCTTCAGCTGTCACACAGTGAAGATTTTGAACGAGTTTCAAAGTAGAACGCACATGAAGAATTTGTGAATGGATTGGGTTGAGTATAGCATAGAGGGGGAAGGGTCCGATCACATTCACTTAGCAGAACAAGCGACTTGAAGAAATAGCCATAAGTGAATGCTGTAGAGGACATAAACCCATATATATATAGTCAATGAAGAAAGACGACGGAAACAGTGAAGATTTTGCAAAGTTGAAGAATTTGAAAAACTGAAGAATTTCAAAACTGAGGAAAAACTCAAATTGAAGATTTTCAACTTTGGTGGTGGCGTGACCCACGGTATAAGAATGATGATTTCAGACACGCGTACAATTGTCGAGGGTTACGAGAATCAATTTCTTCATTAATTTCTTCACACTTAGAGTGTTATTCTTCATTGATTGAAGAAAACGTTTCTTCATGTGTTGCACATCTAAGTCATCAATTTTGCATAAGTGTTAGGATGTGTGTCCTCTTCAAAGAACATTCAAGATTCTAAGATATTTAGCTCACACCGCAACTTGCTAAATTTCTTCTCATCCAAGGGCTTAGTGAAGATATCAGCTAGCTGTTCTTGATCTTCACGTGCTCGATGGAGATGTCACCCTTCAACACATGATCACGAAGAAAATGATGACGAATTTGAATGTGCTTTGTCTTGAGTGCTGAACTGGGTTGTGAGCAATCTTGATGGCACTCTCATTGTCACAATGAGGGCACATTCTTCACGTTGATGCCGTAGTCCTTGAGGGTTTGCTTCATCCATAGTAATTGAGCACAACACGAGCCAGCAGCAATGTATTCAGCTTCCGCAGATGGACGGTGATACGCAGATTCTGTTTCTTCGAGGACCAACGGACCAAAGATCGTCCGAGGAAATGACAAGTCCCAGATGTTGACTTGCGATCCACACGATCACCAGCATAGTCGAGTCGTAATATCCAATGAGATCAAAAGTAGAGCCCTTGGGGTACCATAATCCTAGTGTTGGTGTGTGAGCTAGATATCGAAGAATATGCTTCACAGCCTTATGGTGTGATTCCTTGGTGTAGCTTGAAATCGGGCACACATGCAAACACTAAGCATTATATCTGGCCTAGATGCACATAGGTACAATAAAGAACCAATCATGGAGCGGTATACCTTGTGATCGAAGTTAATACCATTTTCATCGATTGCATAGATGGCCTTTTGTGGGCATAGGAATTTTGACACCTTTGCAATCTTGCATGCGAATTTCTTCGTGACATCTTTGAGGTATTTCTCTGAGATATGAATATGCCATTGTGTTGTTGATTTAATTTGAAGACCTAAGAATAATTTCAACTCTCCCATCATAGACATTTGATATTCTTCACTCATCATATAGGCAAATTCATCACTATAATGTTGGTCAAGACAGCCAAAGATAATATCATCAACATATATTTGGCACACAAATAGTTCACCATCATAAGATTTAGTAAAAAGAGTAGGATCGAGTGAACTGGTGTGAAGCCATTCTTCACGAAGAATTCCTTCAATGTATCATACCACGCCGAGGGGCTTGCTTGAGGCCATAGAGGGCCTTATTTAGTCTCAAGACTTTGTCGATTCTTTGGATCTTCAAAACACGGGGTTGAGCAACATATACTTCTTCCTCAAGCTTACCATTGAGGAATGCACTTTTCACATCCATTTGATATAAAGTGATATTGTGATGGTTAGCATAGGCGAGTAATATGCGAATAGACTCAAGTCTAGCAACAGGTGCAAAAGTTTCATCGAAATCAATTCCTTCAACTTGCGTGTAGCCTTGAGCTACTAGTCGTGCCTTATTCCTCACCACAAGACCATTTTCATCTTGCTTGTTGCGATAGATCCACTTTGTGCCAATGATATTATGCTTGCGAGGATCTGGACGTTTGACCAGTTCCCGACGTTGTTGAGCTCGAATCGATGTAATTCTTCTTGCATGGCCTGAATCCACTCCGGCTCGAAATGCTTCATCTACCTTAGTGGGCTCTGTGATAGAGACAAAATCATAGTGCCCACAAAAGTTAGATAAATGTGAAGCTTTTGGCGTGTGAGAGGACCCGGCGCTTTAATGTCATCGATGATCTTCTCCACTTGTACTTCTTTTGCAACGCGAGGATGAGCTGGTTGTCTTGAGGAATTTGATCATTTTCCTCAAAGCACCATTTTCTTCACATTATCTTCAGTG
The DNA here is from genome assembly GCA_021605205.1 of Aegilops longissima. NCBI lineage: Eukaryota > Viridiplantae > Streptophyta > Magnoliopsida > Poales > Poaceae > Aegilops > Aegilops longissima. Next base: position 583,078,898 of record CM038681.1, on the reverse strand, counting down.
CATCAGCTCGACGTTCTTCACGTCTGAGGAATGAATTCTTCAGCAGTTTCTTCAGTAGGAATGACATCCTCAGTTGCCTTGAACCTGATAGAATCCTCAGGTGCTGGTTCATCTAACACAGAAGGTAGGTGCTCTCTTTGCGAGCCATTAGTTTCATCGAACCGCACATCTACAGTGTCAACAATCTTGTGAAGAGCGATGTTGAAGACTCTGTAGGTGTGCGAGTCCTTTCCGTAACCAAGCATAAAACCTTCATGTGCTTTCGGTGCAAATTTAGAGTTGTGGTGAGGATCTCTAATCCAGCATTTAGCACCGAAGACTTTGAAATAACTTACATTGGGTTTCTTGTCAGTGAGGAGTTCATAGGCAGTCTTCTTGAAGAATTTGTGAAGATATACTCTGTTGATGATGTGGCACGCAGTGTCAATTGCTTCAATCCAGAAACGACTAGGCGTTTTGTATTCATCAAGCATAGTGCAAGCCATCTCAACCAGAGTTCTGTTCTTGCGCTCCACTACGCCATTTTGCTGAGGAGTATAAGGAGCAGATAACTCATGAGTAATACCAAGTTCATCAAGATAATCATCAAGACCGGAATTCTTGAACTCAGTTCCATTGTCACTCCTGATGTGCTTGATCTTCACACCAAAGTTGGTTGAAGCCCTCGAGGAAAATCGTTTGAAGATTTCCTGCACTTGATTCTTGTAAGTAACAATGTGTACCCATGTGTAACGAGAGTAATCATCAACAATAACAAAGCCATATAGTGATGCTTCATTAACGACGGATGAATAATGATTGGGACCAAAGAGGTCCATGTGAAGCAATTCAAGGACGAGTAGTGGTCATGATAGTCTTCACTGGATGCTTGGCCTTGGTCATTTTTCCAGCTTCACAGGGCTCCACATAGGTGATCCTTGAGGAATTTGACATTCTCAATGCCAATGACATGCTTCTTCTTCATGGCGTGTGCAAATTCCTCATGCCTGCGTGACCAAGTCGTCGATGCCATAGCCAGCCTTCTCGAAGCTTTTGCAAGTAGGCACACGGCTGGTCGTGGTCCTGTAGAGAGTCAACAATATACAAGTCTCCTCTCCTAAAGCCTTCAAGACTTTGGAATTGTCGACTTCCATAATCACAACATAACGATACTTGCCAAAGATAACAACCATATCAAGATCACAAAGCATTGAGACCGACATGAGGTTATATCCTAAAGACTCAACAAGCATGACTTTGTCCATGTGCATGTCCTTAGAGATAGCAACCTTACCAAGTCCCAATACGACTTTTGCCTTTGTCGGCAAAGATGATATGCTTCAGATGTGACGGTGATAAGGAGCATCCATCAATAGATTCTTGTCACCACCATGTGATTTGTACATCCACTATCGAGAACCCACTCGGTGGCTTTGGGTTGATCATCCTGCGGATGAATTACTACAACTTACGATCTCATATACTTCATCGGTGAAGAATATGATTTCAAGTTCATCGATGAATTTCATCGACCGAGATTCAGATAAGCAAGATGAGGACGTGTGAAATGAAAGTTCATTTCATCATGATTAGCCTGCGTCCTTCGAGCAATTTTGTCGGGCCCCACAAAATTCTTCAGACGTTGAGGCACGCCCGAGACCTGACCTGCTGAAGAGATTAGTTCTTTTCTTCACCACCCACATCTGAAGGGGTGGCAAAGAGTTCATCATTCTGCGAGCACCATACGAGAATGGTGGCATAGAGGCCAAACCATTTCGTTTCACATAAGAGGGGTTAGGGTAAGCGTATGAATAAGCAGAGAAATTCTTCGAGGACTTATGAACATATTGGTTTGAAGAATAATGCACATATTCATAGCCCTTAGCTCTACCCTGCGAAACAGAGTTGTTAGCACGATGATAATCATATGAGGAATTTTGATCCTTTTGAGGAATTTGATCCAGGTGAGGAATTTGGTCCATATGAGGACTTGGATCCATATGAAGAATTTGGTCCATATGAAGAATTTGATCTGGGTTCCTATTCTTCACGGTGGTGTCATGAGGACATTCACCGAAGACTTTCAAGGCACTTCTTGGGAACCCAGATTTTCTTCATAGGGGAACCGCTCTGCAGCTTAGTGCCAACATATCTAGCAAATACTTCACCATTCCGATTTTTGAACAGTTTATAGTTGAGTCAAATGACTCATCAATGTAATGAGGAAATTCGCATGTGAAGCCAGATAAGGTAGATGGATCAATCTGGAGGTCCCTTTGCAGCAACCCATGAGGTTTTGGGATACTTGCTCAGGCTTCCAAAGACGCTCCATCGAGCATTGAGTTTCCTCTCAAAGGCAATACCCTCTTTCCTAGGGTTCTGTTGAGGATCTGCTTTTAAGCACATCACAAAGAGTCGATGCCCTTTGAGGCTTTTGTACATGCTGTCATGTACAATTCCTTCGATCCTGCATCGTCAAGGATACTAGCAATGTCCTCGGATGAGGAATTAGTGATAGCAGAGGCAGGTGAAGAATTTGTAACAGTTGAAGCATTTGAACATTCAGGTGAAGAATTAGCAGATTCACGTTCAATGCACTTTGAGCATGGAGGAACAAATTCTTCTTGAGAAGCGCTGATTTGTTGAGCAAGTAATGAATCGCGCTCCTTCTGAAGATCCTCATAACTCGCCCTTAGTTTCTCAAGATCTTGATTTCTTTGAAGAAATTCATAAGAAAGTTTCTCATGATCAGATAAGAGAGTGTTATGATGACCTTGAAGGTTGTCAAGCCTAGACTGAAGTTTCTGAAGATTTTCAGTCAGGGCTTGAGTGCGATCCATTTCTTCACCTAACATATCATCACTCTTATCTAGCATGTTTTGAACCTTTTCAAAAGCCCTTTGTTGTTTTATAGCAATCTTAGCAAGTTTAGAGTAGCTGGGCTTGAGATCCTCATCAGATTCATTTTCACTATATTCAGAGGAGGTGAAATTTAGTACCTTGGCACCTTTTGCCATGAAGCAATAGGTGGGGCGTAGTCATCATTTTCCTCATCGGGCTTGTCGGTGAGTCAGTTTCTTGATGTTGAAGATGGACTTGCTAACATTAGCGATAGCAAGAGCCAGACTAGCCACACCAGATTCGGATTCTTCAGACTCCTCCTCTTCCTCATTTTCCTCAGATTCAGCTTCAGAGTCCATTTCCTTGCCAATGAATGCCCGAGCCTTTTTGGAGCTGCTCTTCTTGTGAGAAGAAGGTTTTGAGGATTTTGATGATGAAGATTTTGATGGTTTCTTCTTCTTCTTCACGTCATCAGAACTGTAATCCTTGTGTTTCTTCTTCCTTAATTCCTTTTCCCACTGAGGACAATCTTGGATATAGTGACCAGGTTTCTTGCATTTGTGACAAAGTCTTCTCTTATAGTCACTAGATGAGGAATCACTGCTTCTTGAGGATTTTCCAAAGCGACCACGCCTTGAGAATTTCTGAATTTCTTCACGAGCGATGCTAGCTCTGGCCAAATTCTTCAGATCTCCTAGGCTACTACGAGTCTTCACTCTCGAGAATCGGACACAGCCTTGGCCTTGTGGCACGTGTTTTTCCATAGCCGAACCATAGAGATCTCTCTTTTGACAAGTGGAACTCGTGAGTATTTAGCCTTCGAGGATATCGGCAGGATCAAGAGACTTGTAGTCAGCTCGTTCTTGTATCATCGCGCGAGTATCAAATGAGGAATCAAGCGATCTTAGCAATTTCTTCACCACCTCATGGTCGGTGATGTCGGTGGCACCAGTGCTTGAAGCTCATTTGAGATGTCGGTGAGGCGATCGAAGGTTTGTTGAACATTTTCGTTGTCGAGTCTTTTGAAGCGGTTGAAGAGATTCGAAGAACATCAACTCGAGAGTCACGCTGAGTTGAAACACCTTCATTTACTTTGGACAGCCTGTCCCGGATGAGTTTGGCGATTCCAAAGCACTCACTCTTCCATATTGACCTTTGCTCGATGGCCACATATGATATTCTCCGCTTGAGAATCGAGTTGCTTGAATCTCTTCACATCAGCATCATTCGAGAGAAGGTGTGACTGAGGAAACACCTTTTGTCACAACATACCAGAGATCGTTGTCAATTGCTTCAAGATGCATTCGCATTTTGTTCTTCCAGTAGGGTAGTCCGTCCCATCGAAGGTAGGACACCCTGCTGAGACCTTGATCATACCTGCGGTCGACATAACTAAAACTCCAGGTGGTTAAACCAAAATCACACAGAACAAGGGAGTACCTTGCTCTGATACCAATTGAAAGTGCGTTATATCGACTAGAGGGGGGGTGAATAGGCGATTTTTATGAATTCTTCACTGAGGAATTTGCCGGTGAGGAAATTCCTTAGCGAAGAACTACTTGCAGCGGAATAAGTACTCAGAAGTAAGCATAACAGATTACAAGCATTGTCATCATGATGAAATGAAGACAATCACGAGCACGAAAGCGTAATCACAGGATAACACAGATGAAGACAAACAGATCAAGAAATTGAACTGAGGAAATTGAGAAAGTCTTGATCAAAGTCTTCAAACACAGATATGAACAAACACTCAACACAAGAATGAGGAAATGGAAGGGTTGAGGAAATAGAACCAGTTGGGTTGGTGAAGACAATGATTTGGTAGACCAGTTCCAACTGCTGTCTCAGTTGTACGTCTGGTTGGAGCGGCTGAGTATTTAAACTCGAGGACACACAGTCCGGACACCCAATCATCGAAAGCACGCAGCTCAGGACACCAAGTCCTCACCGTATTCTCCTTGAACTAAGGTCACACAGACCTCGTCCAATCACTCGTGGTAAGTCTTGAGCGACTTCCAAACCTTCACATACTTGGTCACTCGGCGATCCACAATTCCTCTTGGATGCTCTAGACCTTGACGCCTAACCGTCTGGAAGAAGCACAGTCTTCAAAGGTAACAAGCGTCTGATCCACGCAGGATCAATTTCTTGATGATGCTCAATCACTTTGGGTTTGTTGGGGTTTGGTTTTGGGTTTTCCTCACTTGATGATTTTCGCCAAAGTCCTCGGAGGATGGGTTGCTCTCAAATGACAAGTGTCAAGTTCTCTTGGAGCAGCCAACCAACTAGTGGTTGTAGGGGCGGCTATTTATAGCCTAGGGAGCAGCCCGACATGATAAGACATAAATGCCCTTCAATGATATGACCGTTAGGTGGATAAGATATTTTGGGACAGTCAAGCTTGACAAAGAACGGTCGGAAATCTGAATATCAAATTCCTCGGGGCTATCATGTTCCTCATCGTGTAGGCAATTCAAGACTGGCGAATTCCTAACTCCTCGATCGAAACAAATTCCTCAAGGACTAGAAGAGCTTCGTCTCATCATCAAGAAATTGACTGAACTGTATGAGATTTCAAAAGCTTCACTCAAGGGATTGGTAGGTGTAGGATTTTGAGTTGAGCATCAAATGGAAATTTTTCCTTAGTATTTCCTCGACCCCTTTAACAATGACGGTGTTTCCTATGACTCAAGAAAGAGAAAATGAAACTACGAAAACAAAAGTCTTCACACTTCATGTTCCTCAAATGAATACCAAGTCTTCAAGGTTACACCAATTTCTTCACTTTCAAAGTCTTCAGAAAGTCTTCAGAATATCAAAGTCTTCAGATGAAGAACATCATTTTTAGGGGTCGACTTTCACTGTATATATCAAACTCCTCATAGACTTATAGACCTATGTACACTCACAAACGCATTAGTTACTTAACCTATAAGTCTTCAATACACCAAAATCACTAAGGGGCACTAGATGCACTTACAAAACCATAACACAAACACCAAATGAGATTAATTTATTTGCACCTACATTATACACCCAACTTAGTTACGTTATTGTTGGTTGATTTGAATGGTATAGAATGGTTGTTTATGTGATATCTTTTTTACGATATATTGTTTGGAGAGGGAAGTGTAGCTTTGCCAAAAATCGTGAGAGCAAAGGACTTCATCATTTGCTAGGATTGTGTGTGTGTGTGTGGGTGGGTGGGTGCGTGCATGCGTGCGTGTGTGAAGAACTTTAATTTCCAGTCAAGTTGCACTTGTGATAATACTTTCCCCATATTTCACTATGTTGCAATGATATGTTGAACCTAGTGTAGGATAGCCACATGTTTAGCATGATTCTGATGATCCTTGTTGCCACTTGGGAATCATTAATTTGTGTGATTATGTGCCCAGCTTTGCTACGGGATACGAGATTGAGTTTCGGAGTGATTCGAGAAACTGGTGAGTCTACGTTTTAACTGTAGGCTTCAAGATTTTTTTTTCTCAGGTGAAAGCTTCGTCGGATTGATGCGCTTTGGAGTCTCCATTGAATGAATTTATGCTTGATTGCCAGCACTTGTATTTGTTGGGACTTTTTTATTTCAAGTGATATGCGTCGACGATTGATGCCCTCTGGAGTCCCCATTATTGCAGCATTGATTAATCACGCTTGAAACATATATAACATTTGATCATCTCAATCTGGGAAATCTGAGGGTTTCCATGGGTGAATAGACATGGGAGACGGAACATCTTAGTCTTTGGTCAATTTAGACGATTGATACTTGTATTGAAAGTAGATTTAGATGAAAACAGTTTGCTGCAAAATAGAACAGAAGCTCACCTTTTATTTATAATGAATGATATGTTGTTATTAATTAGGTGTGAAAAGCCAATGTATTCAATTTATTGACCTTTGCGGCTGCAAACAAGTATGGATTGTGATTTAGGATTACGATGCTATACTCAACTTTTGTGTGTGAGTGCATGACACCACAAGATAATATTGTATTTCTGCTACATGACATTATAAATAGCCTTGAGCTAAGCAGGTCTGTAATGTAAAAGAGACTAGATCTGTGATGTAATATTATGACATGTGACATTTCCTGGTATTTCATCGTGTATTGTGCGTGCTAGCAATGGTGGGGAACGTAGTATTTAAAAAAACTTCCTACGATCACGCAAGATCTATCTAGAAGAATCATATCAACAAGCGGGGAGAGTGTGTCCACGTACCCTCGTAGACCGAACGCGGAAGCGTTTAGTAACGCGGTTGATGTAGTCGAACGTCTTCGCGATCCAACCGATCCAAGCACCGAACGTATGGCACCTTCGCGTTCAACACACGTTCAACTCGATGACATCCCTCGAGCTCTTGATCCAGTTGAGGATGAGGGAGAGTTCCGTCCGCATGATAGCGTGGCAACGGTGATGATGAAGTTACCGGCGCAGGTTTTCGCCTAAGCACTACAACGATATGGCCGAGGTGTGTAACTGTGGAGGGGGGCACCGCACACGGCTAAGAGAAGACTTGGTGTATCTTTGGGGTGCCACCCGTCCACGTATATAAAGGAGGGGGGGAAGAGGAGGCCGGCCCTAGAGGGGGCGCGCCAAAGGGGGGGAGTCCTACTTGGACTCCCGGTCCAAGTAGGATGCGCCCCCCCTTTTCCTATTCCAACTAGGAGAAGGTGGGAAAGGGGAAGAGGGGAGAAGGAAGGAGGGGGGAGGGGGGGGCGCCGCCCCCTCCTAGTCCAATTCGGACCAGCCCATGGGGGGGGGGGTGGTAGCCACCCCTTGAGGCCCCTTTCTCATTTCCCCTAAAGCCCATTAAGGCCCATTACTCTCCCGGGGGGTTCCGGTAACCTCCCGGTACTCCGGAAAATACCCGAAACACCTCGGAACCATTCTGGTGTCCTAATATAACCTTCCAATATATCTATCTTTACCTCTCTACCATTTCGAGACTCCTCGTCATGTCCGTGATCTCATCCGGGACTCCGAACAAGCTTCGGTCATCAAATCATATAACTCATAATACAAATCGTCATCAAATGTTAAGCGTGCGAACCCTACGGGTTCGAGAACTATGTAGACATGACCGAGACACATCTCCGGTCAATAACCAATAGCGAAACCTAGATGCTCATATTGGCTCCTACATATTCTATGAAGGTCTTTATCGGTCAAACCGCATAACAACATACGTTGTTCCCTTTGTCATCGGTATGTTACTTGCCCGGGATTCGATCATCGGTATCTTCATACCTAGTTCAATGTCATTACCGGCAAGTCTCTTTACTCATTCCGTAATGCATCATCCCGCAGCTAGCTCATTAGTCACTTGCAAGGCTTATTATGATGTGCATTACCGAGAGGGCCCAGAGGTACCGCTCCAATACTCGGAGTGACAAATCCTAATCTCGATCTATACCAACCCAACAAACACCTTCGGAGATACCTGTAGAGCATCTTTATAATCACCCAGTTATGTTGTGATGTTTGATAGCACACAAGGCATTCCTCCGATATCCGGGAGTTGCATAATCCATAGTCAAAGTGTAACATCCCAAAATTCTAAATTTTGGAATGTTAATATAATTAATTGAATTGTTTGTTTGTTTGCTTGAGTGAATTAAACTTGAGTGAAATTTGAACCTTTTCAAAAACTTTTGAATGAGAGGGAATAAAATGACTTTCCCCTTCTCCGGTAAATTCAAATTCATCCTATTAAAATCAATGAGAGAAGATGACATGACTTCTTCAACTATAAAGAATTTGAACGGAGTTTTGCAATTTAATTCTTTCAAATATTTGCACTTGCTTCTCTATTTTCTTCCCGAGAAATACCCGAAAAAATAAATTCTTGCAAGCAAGAAAGAGCGGAGGAAAATGACCCTCAAAATCAGGGGCATTTTGAAAATATTTGAGCCAAGAAAACCAAAGTTTTTATTTAAAATTATTTGCAAAAAGAAATAAAGCCTTTAGGGATTTTCTGAAAACATTTTTTTAAGTTTTTATTTTGGCCGTGGAATAATGCTCATCATCTACATTTTATTTTTCTGATAATTTTAGTATATAAAACTCTTTATTCAATTGATTTGATTTCCTTTTATTGTTTTAGTTTCCTAATTTTAAAAATAGGAATGGAATCGTTTTTATTAGGAAAAACCTGCTGGCCCATTAAGCACTTTCCTATTCTAGCCCAACAAGAGATCATCTCCTTCCTCTGTTTCCTCTCACGTTACAGAAGCTTTCCATGTCCATGGAGACAGGAAATCTCCACCTTCCCGATCTCCCTCGTCTTTCCATCCCAGCGCCTCCCGAGACCGCCTATAAAACCCCCTCCCTCTCCTCGTTCCATTTTTCCCATCACCACGCCTCCCTGCCCGTAGCCTTCTCGCCACCGTCCTCCTTTTCCTGCCTAGAACGCCACCAGAGCTCTCCTGAACCTCCCAATCGACCAGCGCCACCTCCCCAAGCGCCGACCCCCTCCTCCGCCACCCCCACCCTCGCCGGCGACCTCGCCCCCTCGCCGGAGCAGCCCTCCACATCGCCATCTCCTTCCTGCCATCTCTGCCTCACGTACAGGTAACTCCGTTTTCGTTTTTCAGATTTATTTCCGTAACAGATTTAGTTCCGTTCTTGTTTAGCTTATAACTTTTGATCTAGAAGTCCAATGATGCTGATTCTTTTTGCGTTAGATCACAATTTTCTTGTAGTTTCCAAAAATATATAATTTGTCTATGTTTGGATTTATAAAAATTGAGTTAGATCAGATTTGAATTAAAGCTTGTTTTGCTTATTCCGGGAGTTTCATAATAGATTTTTATTTAATTCTTTTTGCTCCTAGTTGCTTAATGAAATATTTTCTGTTTAGTTAACATAAAACCATGATTAGATGATGTTAAGAAATTTTGTTATATAAAACTATTTTTGTTGTTATTTGAAGTAGGAAAACTTTGAGTTGTTTTTTCTTTAAGTTTTCCCTTTGGGTTTTGCTTTGTTGGTTTTGGTGTGTTACTTTGTTATGTTATGTTATGCTATGTGCTTATTATAGTTATTGTTTGCCTCGGTAGAATTTCTGGAGTGCGAAGATTGCTACTACGAAACCCTAGTTTTCGAAGATCGTCAACAAGGCAAGTTCACTTTGACCATGCTTTCATACCTATGTTTTATTGCATATAGTGGCACCTTTGCAACAATCCCTCCAGTAGTGATATTGAATCCTTGTAGTTGAGTAGTATGCATGAGGTAGGAACCCACCCCCCTGTTACCAAGCCCGGGACGATATTTTATTTAATGCTACGCTATAGTAGACGGGTTTGGTATGAGTACTCGGGAGTGGTGTGAGAATGGAGGATCTACGTCAATGACGACAACACCATGATGAAAGCTGCAAGGACTGCATCTTCAAGGCCTCAAGACTTCAAGACTCGAGACAGGAATTCAATACACACTACTGGGTGAAGGACGGTTGACGGGCACCCTGGAGAAACCAGTGGTTGGCCGGGATGCATGGAGAAGCGCCATGACATCTTGCGGAAAGCTTCACCCAGACTCAAAGAGACGGAAGAATACTTCATGCCCGGAAGCTTACCTGTGCAACCGCAAGTCATTATGGGCTCTGGCTTGGTTGACCTTAGTTGTGACTCTGGCTGGGACGGTACTAGCAGATGTAGAACTACGGTAGGATGGGTTGAGTACGGACAGTGGTCGAGGAACTCTTGGAAGACCATGTTTCGGTCATCTTGTTCTCAAACACCTGAAGTGCGAGAACGTAAAAGAGGGATCGAATCTTGCGGGTAAAGTGTACAAACCTCTGCAGAGGGTTTAAACCTAATCGATTAGCCGTGTCCCGATTCGGACAATTTGAGCATCTGGACTTGGATCTATTTCGAACTCTCAACACGGATTGATAACTTAATTGTGGGCAACTTATGATGATTTTGGGCTATGAGACATCGGTTGGCGGAACCATGTCATGACAGAAAAAACTCCATAGTACAGGCTTCATTTTATTCCTTTGATGTAGGTAAAATAAAACCAGCTTTTACGCAAACAAAATTCAGATACAGAGCCATAAAGCCATATTGCATATAGTATAGTTTTATCATCCGTTTTCTCATGTTGTGATCTTGCGGTACATTCAATGTACTGACCTACGGCTGCAACGTATCATGTTGCAGATATTTCCTCGACGAGTAAGAGTTACGATACAGGGTTACGGTCTACACTCAACCTGCCGATGGCGTTGATGGGACTCCACACCCGTTTGATTGTTTCCGCTGATTATTATGAGGTATATATCATTTTACGTTATTTATACATGTGATTGCACTTTGATATATACATTGATGTACTGTGTGTGCCAGCATACTGATCCAGGGATGGTACAGTAACACAGAGGCTTGACCGTCTGAGGTCGGGTCGCTACACAAAGGAATATGTATATGACATGAAGAAAGATATATCAATAAAACTGAACGATCATTATGCTAAGCTAACGAATGGGTCTTGTCCATCACATCATTCTCCTAATGATGTGATCCCGTTCACCAAATGACAACACGTGTCTATGGTTAGGAAACTTAACTATCTTTGATTAACGAGCTAGTCTAGTAGAGCCTTACTAGGGCCACGGTGTTTTGTCTATGTATCCACACATGTATCAAGTTTCCGGTTAATGCAATTCTAGCATCAATAATAAACATTTATCATGATATAAGGAAATACAAAATAATAACTTTATTATTGCCTCTAGGGTATATTTCCTTCAGTCTCCCACTTGCACTAGAGTCAATAATCTAGATCACATCGCCATGTGATTTAACACCAATAGTTCCCATCACCATGTGATTAACACCCATAGTTCACATCGCCATGTGAGAAATGATACGCCTCCAATGTATCTATAATTTTTGATTGTTCCATGCTGTTTTACTATCAATCTTGGATGTTTTATAATCATTTTATAGTTATTTTATATCATTTTTTGGTACTAACCTATTGACATAGTGCCACGTGCCAGTTGCTGTTTTTTCCATGTTTTTTACATTGCAGGAAATCAATATCAGATGGAGTCCAAATGCAACGAAACTTCACGATTATTTTTTATGGACCAAAAGGAAGAAGTTTGGCCCTTGTTCCACCTGGGGGAGTCCCGAGGAGGGGACAACCCACGTGCGCCCTGGTGGGTTTTGCCCACCTCGGGTGCCCCCGGACCGCCTCTTTGCTCTATAAATACCCCAAAAATACCAGAACCCTAGGGGAGTCGACAAAATATTCATCCAGCCGCCGCAGAGTCTAGAACCACTAGATCCAATCTAGACACCATCTCGGATGGGGTTCACCACCTCCATTGGTGCCTCTCTGATGATGCGTGAGTAGTTCTTTGTAGACCTTCGGGTCCGTAGTTAGTAGCTAGATGGCTTCCTGTCTCTCGCTAAATTCTCAATACAATGGTCTCTTGGAGATCCATATGATGTAACTCTTTTTGCAGTGTGTTTGTTGGGATCTGATGAACTTCGAGTTTATTATCAATTATATCTTTTCATATCCATGAAAGTTATTTGAGTTTCTTTGATCTCTTATATGCATGATCTCTTATAGCCTCGTATTTCTTCTCCGATATTCGAGTTTTTTTGGCCAACTTGATCTATTTATCTTGCAATGGGAAGAGGTGCCCGGTAGTGGGTTCGATCTTACGGTGCTTGATCCTAGTGACAGAAAGGGAACCGACACGTATGTATCGTTGCTACTAAGGATAAAAATATGGGATCTATATCTATGCAATAAGATAAACGGATCTTGTCTACATCATGTCATCGTTCTTATTGCATTTCTCCATTTTTCCATGAACTTAATACACTAGATGCATGCTGGATAGCGGTCGATGTGTGGAGTAATAGTAGTAGATGTAGGCAGGAGTCGGTCTACTAATCTTGGACTTGATGCCTATGTAATGATCATTGCCTGGATATTGTCATAATTATTTGAAGTTCTATCAATTGCCCAACAGTAATTTTTTTACCCACCGTTTGCTATCTTTCTCGAGAGAAGCCACTAGTGAAACCTACCGCCGCCGTGTCTTCTTCCTCATATATTTGGTTGCGATCTACTTTTCCTTTGCATTTTTGTTCAGAACTATTAAACCAAAAATACAAAAATACTTTGCTGCACTTTATTTTATTTGCGATCTATTATTTAAATCTAATACCATTTTCTGGCATCGTTACCCGAAAGGGATTGATAACCCCTTTAACACGTTGGGTTGTGAGGTATTGTTATTTGTGTGCAGGTGATGTTTACGTTGTGTTGCTTGGTTCTCCTACTGGTTCGATAACCTTGGTTTCTTCACTGAGGGAAATACCTACCGTCACTGTGCTGCATCATCCCTTCCTCTTTAGGGAAATACTGACGTAGTCCTAGCAGACATGAGCTTTTCTGGCGCTATAGTCAGAGAGAGATCAAAAGGAATTTCTGGCGCCGTTGCCGGGGAAGATCTTCAACATAACCGGGTTCCTAATCACAAATCTCATCTCCCCGCAATTTACATTATTTGCCATTTGCCTCTCGTTTTCCTCTCCCCCACTTCACAAAAATTTGCCTTTTTATTCGCCTCTCTTTTTTGTTCGCCGTTTTCTCGTGAGATCTATCTTCTTGGTTGCAATCTTGTTTGCTACCTTTGCTTATGTTACCATGTGCCTTCTATTTGCTTGCATCTTCGCTTGCTAAAAATATATTTTTATGGATCCTCATCCACTTGCTAATCTTTTCAAAAGATCTGAATATGTTTAACCAATTGCAAGTAAGTTGAGTTAACTGGATTATCTTTATAATGTTTTGCTTGAGATTCGTGAATCTAAAATTGTGATAGAGAAAATTATGAAGTGATTCATGATAGCTCTTTGAATGAAAAGCATGATTGCAATGATTTTACTATAAATTATATTAATGTCAGCTGTGCTAATTTTATGAAAAACCCCAAGCTTGGGGATGCTAATTTTGCTATGTCCACTATTTGTTGCAATGATCATGATTGGGGTGATTCTTCTTATGATCTTGAAAATTTATTTAAGCCTCATGATGAGTATGTTATCGATAATAATGTTTGCAATAATATTGAAAGTGGGTTTGGAAGAGTGTCAACTTTAGGTAGAAATAATCCCACATATTTGAAGAATGTTCAATCTTGTGATTTTTTTGATAAAAGTGGGCTTGGAGAGGTCATGACTTTATTTGATGATAATCCCACTATTTTGGAAGAGTGTCAACTTTGCATGCATGTGGATCATAAAGAGAAAATTTTATATGATAGTTATATTATTGAATTTGATTATGATCCTACATATAATTATTATGAGAGTGGAAAATATGGTTGTAGAAATTTTCATGTTATTAAATTTCCTCTCGTTGTGTTGAGATCGTCAATGTTTTATTCCTCTCCTTTGCATATGCTAGATGTTTCTTGTCTTGATAATTTGTTTTCCTATAAAATTCCTATGCATAGGAAGTATTTTAGACTTAAATGTGTTTGTCACATGTTTCATGATGCTCTCTTTGTGTTTCGATTATTATCTGTTTTGTGAGCATCGTTGAAATATTATGCCTAGCTACGGGCGTAAAACTATAGCGCTTGTTGGGAGGCAACCCAATGAATAAATTTTATTTTTCCTTTTTGTTCTTGAGTGTTTACACAATTATTATACTATTATGATTGTGTTTTTTATGTTTTAATTAGTGGTTTTTGCCAAGTAAAGCCTATAGGATCTTCTTGGTTGATAGTTGTTTGATCTTGCTGAAAAAGACAGAAACTTTGCGCTCACGAAAATAATTTTCATAAATCACAGAAAAGTGATTTTCCCTGATTATTTTTGCATAAGATTAATACACAAATTACCCTGGTCTTCCTAATTTGGTAGAATTTTTGGAGTTCCAGAAGTATTCGCAAAAGTCAGATTGCTACAGACTGTTCTGTTTTCTTTGTCTTGTGTGCTTATTTTGATGGCTCTATGGTTTTCTTTGATGAGTTTTTGCCATAGAAAAGTTGGAATACAGTAGATATAAAACAAAATAAGAATTGGTTTGATACACCACTTATAGTAGTAATTTATTTTTCTTACACTAACGGATCTCACGAATATTTTGTTGAGTTTTGTGTGATTGAAGTTTTCAAGTTTTGGGTTATCTTACGATGGATGAAAGAAGGATAGAAGAGCCTAAGCTTGGGGATGCCCTGGCATCCGAAGATATTATCCAAGAACGAGCAAACAACTAATCTTGGGGATGCCCCCGAGTGGCATCCCCTCTTTCTTCTAACGATCATCGGTATTTAACTCGAGGCTATATTTTTATTCGTCACATGATATGTGTTTTGCTTGGAGCGTCTTGCATGAAATGAGTCTTTGCTTGTTTTGTTTTGTGTTTAAGTCATCAATCCTTACTGGACACACCTATTTGAGAGAGCCAAAAATTATATCATGACTAGTTAGAATTGCTCTATGTGCTTCACTTAAATCTTTTATGAGCTAGGACTTGCTCTAGTGCTTCACTTGTATATTTTTTAGCACGGTGTGCTTAGTATTTTTGAAGAAATGCTCTCTTGCTTCACTTAGATTTATCTTAGAGTTAGTAAAAATTTAAATAAATTCTCTCTTGCTTCACTTAAATTATTTTGAGAGAAAGAAAAAGAATTATGCTCATGATATTCACTTATATTTGTTTGAGCTTATGAAAAGCAACACATGAAAATTAGTCCCAAAGTGATAGATATCCAAGAAGGATAAATAAAAAGAAAATAAAAATGTCATGAAGATCATTGGAAAAAATAAACTTGATTCTTAGTAATAGTTTTGAGATATGATGATGTGATATCTGAGTTTTGTTGACGAGTAATTGTGCTCTAGTAAGAATATTGGTGTTAAGGTTTGTAATTCCCTATACAAGTACTAAAGTCAATAGTCATGCAATGAAAATTATATCCTACTTGTGGTGTATTATTTGGTGTTAATTATGCTTAATGCTTCCTTATGAGATTATTCGTTTCTTGGTTGGTCGCTTCTTAATCTTTTTGCTAGCCTTCATTTTGCACTAAGTATGATCTCTACTTGTGCATCCAAAATCCTTTAAACCAGTTTTGCCACATGAGTCCACTATATCTACCAATATGCGGTATTCTTTTGCCGTTCTAAGCAAATTTGCATGTGCCATCTCTAATTTTCAAAATAAACCTCTCTTTTGTGTGTTTGTTTCGCTCGCGGAACGGTAACGGGTGGCTAATATTTTCCATGCTGGATGTGTTATTCTCACAATGAGTGTTTATTCACTTGTCATTGCACAAGAGTAAGGCAAAGGTTTTAGGGATGCCCAGTCCCAAAATGCAAAAATGAATTTACTTTATGCTGTCAAATAATAAATTCCTTGGAAAGTGTTGGTATGGATGGCACCCGTGGATACGGTTAGCCATGGAAAGTGAAAGTATGATGGAAAAAGGAATAAAACTTATTTTCTGTTTGGGAACCGCATATGGCATATCTAGCATGGAAAGTGTTCGGAACTCTGAGTCGTTTTCGTTGGTGGGATGGATACACCTCCCAAAATGTTTTTATCTCTAATTTTTTTTCGCTTTGAGCTCTGGCACCTCTACAAATCCCTACTTCCCTCTGTAAAGGGCCTTTCTTTTACTTTTTTGCAATTTTTATTTTGGATTTGAGTCTCCATCCTCTCTTACAAAAGCACCAAATAGTGTTGGGTAACATAGTAATTTCAAAATTTTCCTACGCACACGCAAGATCATGGTGATGCATAGCAACGAGAGGGGAGAGTGTTGTCCACGTACCCTCGTAGACCGTAAGCGGAAGCGTTATGACAACGCGGTTGATGTAGTCGTACGTCTTCACGATCCGACCGATCCAAGTACCGAATGTACGGCACCTCCGAGTTCAGCACACGTTCAGCTCGATGACGATCCCTGGACTCCGATCCAGAAGGGTGTCGGGGATGAGTTCCGTCAGCACGACGGCGTGGTGACGATGATGATGTTCTACCGACGCAGGGATTCGCTTAAGCACCGCAACGATATGACCGAGGTGGAATATGGTGGGGGGGGGGGGCACCACACACGGCTAAGGAACGATCACGAAGATCAACTTGTGTGTCTATGGGGTGCCCCCTGCCCCTGTATATAAAGGTGCAAGGGAGGAGGAGGCCGGCCCTAGGAGGGGGCGCACCAAGTGTGGAGTCCTACTAGGACTCCCTAGTCCTAGTAGGATTTCACCTCCCATATGGAATAGGAAAAGGAGAAGGAAGGAAGGGGGCGCCCCCCTTCCCTAGTCCAATTCGGACCAGACCAAGGGGAGGGGTACGGCCACCCTTGAGGCCCTTTTCCTTCTTTCCCGTATGGCCCAATAAGGCCCAATACGTATTCCCGCAACTCTTCGGTACTCCGAAAAATACCCGAATCACTCGGAACCTTTCCGATGTCCGAATATAGTCGTCCAATATATCGATCTTTACATCTCGACCATTTCGAGACTCCTCGTCATGTCGCCGAAGTCATCCGGGACTCCTAACTCCTTCGGTACATCAAAACTCATAAACTCATAATAAAACTGTCATCGAAACCTTAATCGTGCGGACCCTACGGGTTCGAGAACTATGTAGACATGACCGAGACACGTTTCCGGTCAATAACCAATAGCAGAACCTGGATGCTCATATTGGCTCCCACATATTCTACGAAGATCTTTATCGGTCAAACTGCATAACAACATACATTGTTCCCTTTGTCATCGGTATGTTACTTGCCCGAGATTCGATCGTCGGTATCTCAATACCTAGTTCAATCTCGTTACCGGCAAGTCTCTTTACTCGCTCAGTAATACATCATCCCGCAACTAACTCATTAGTTGCAATGCTTGCAAGGCTTAAGTGATGTGCATTACCGAGAGGGCCCAGAGATACCTCTCCGACAATCGGAGTGACAAATCCTAATCTCGAAATATGCCAACTCAACATGTACCTTCGGAGACACCTGTAGAGCTCCTTTATAATCACCCAGTTATGTTGTGAAGTTTGGTAGCACACAAAGTGTTCCTCCGGTAAACGGGAGTTGCATAATCTCATAGTCATAGGAACATGTATAAGTCATGAAGAAAGCAATAGCAACATACTAAACGATCAAGTGCTAAGCTAACGGAATGGGTCGAGTCAATCACATCATTCTCCTAATGATGTGATCCCGTTAATCAAATGACAACTCATGTCCATGGCTAGGAAACTTAACCATCTTTGATTCACGAGCTAGTCAAGTAGAGGCATACTAGTGACACTATGTTTGTCTATGTATTCACACATGTATTATGTTTCCAGTTAATACAATTCTAGCATGAATAATAAACATTTATCATGAAATAAGGAAATAAATAATAACTTTATTATTGCCTCTAGGGCATATTTCCTTCAGTCTCCCACTTGCACTAGAGTCAAAATCATCATGTGATTCAACACCAATATTCACATCTGTATGTGATTAACACCCATAGTTCACATCGTCATGTGACCAACACCCAAAGGGTTTACTAGAGTCAATAATCTAGTTCACATCGCTATGTGATTAACACCCAAAGAGTACTAAGGTATGATCATGTTTTGCTCGTGAGAGAAGCTTAGTCAACGGGTCTGTCACATTCAGAGCCGTATGTATTTTGCAAATATTATATGTCTACAATGCTCTACACGGAGCTAATCTAGTTAATTGCTCCCACTTTCAATATGTGTCCAGATTGAGACTTAGAGTCATCTGGATCGGTGCAAAAAGCTTGCATCGATGTAACTCTTTACGACGGGCTCTTTTATCACCTCCATAATCGAGAAATATTTCCTTAGTCCTCACTAAGGATGTTCTTGACCAATGTCCGGTGATCTACTCCTAGATCACTATTGTGCTCCCTTGCCAAATTCAGAGCAAGGTATACAATAGGTCTGGTACATAGCATATCATACTTTATAGAACCTATGACTGAGGCATAGGGAATGACTTTCATTCTCTTTTCTATTTTCTGCCGTGGTCGGGATTTGAGTCTTACTCAATTTCACACCTTTGCAACACAAGCAAGAACTTTTCTTTGACTGTTCCATTTTGAACTAATTCAAAATCTTGACAAGGTATGTACTTATTGAAAAACCTTATCAAGCGTCTTGATATATCTCAATAGATCTTGATGCTCAATATGTAAGTAGCTTTACTGAGGTCTTTCTTTTAAAGAACTCCTTTCAAATACTCCTTTATGCTTTCCAGAAAAATTCTACATCATTTCTGATCAACAATATGTTACTCACATATATTTATCAGAAAGGCGGTAGTGCTTCCACTCACTTTATTGTAAATACAGGCTTCACCGCAAGTCTGTATAAAACTATATGCTTTGATCAACTTATCAAAGCGTGTATTCCAACTCTGAGATGCTTGCACCAGTCCATAGATGGATCGCTGGAGCTTGCACATTTCGTTAGCACCTTTAGGATTGACAAAACCTTCTGGTTGCATCATATACAACTCTTCTTTAAGAAAACCATTAAGGAATGCAGTTTTGACATCCATTTGCCAGATTTCATAAAATGTGGCAATTGCTAACATGATTCAGACAGATTTAAGCATCGCTACAGTTGAGAAAATCTCATTGTAGTCAACACCTTGAACTTGTCGAAAACCTTTTTGCGACAAGTCGAGCTTTGTAGATAGTAACACTACTATCAGCATCTGTCTTCCTCTTGAAGATCCATTTATACAATATGGCTTGCCGATCATCGGGCAACTCCACCAAAGTCCACACTTTGTTCTCATACATGGATCCCATCTCAGATTTCATGGCCTCAAGCCATTTCACGGAATCTGGGCTCATCATCGCTTCCTCATAGTTCGTAGGTTCATCATGGTCTAGTAACATGACTTCCAGAACAGGATTACCGTACCACTCTGGTGCGGACTGTACTTTGGAAGACCTACGAGGTTTTGTAGTAACTTGATCTGAAGTTTCATGATCATCATCATTAGCTTCCTCACTAATTGGTGTAGGAATCACTGGAACTGATTTCTGTGATGAACTACTTTCCAATTCGGGAGAAGGTACAAATTACCTTATCAAGCTCTACTTTCCTCCCACTCACTTCTTTCGAGAGAAACTCCTTCTCTAGAAAGGATCCATTCTTAGCAACGAATGTTTTGCCTTCGGATCTGTGATAGAAGGTGTACCCAATAGTTTCCTTTGGGTATTTTTTGAAGACGCACTTCTCCGATTTGGGTTCGAGCTTATCAGGTTGAAAACCTTTTCATATAAGCATCGCAACTCCAAACTTTAAGAAACGACAGCTTAGGTTTCTCGCTAAACCATAGTTCATACGGTCTCGTCTCAACGGATTTAGATGGTGCCCTATTAAACGTGAATGCAGCTGTCTCTAATGCATAACCCCAAAACGATAGTGGTAAACCGATAAGAGACATCATAGATCGCACCATATCTAGTAAAGTATGATTACGACGTTCGGACACACCATTACATTGTGGTGTTCCAGGTGGCGTGTGTTGCGAAACTATTTCACATTGTTTCAAATGAAGACCAAACTCGTAACTCAAATATTCGTCTCCACAATCAGATCGTAGAAACTTTATTTTCTTGTTACGATGATTTTCCCCTTCACTCTGAAATTCTTTGAACTTCTCAAATGTTTCAGACTTATGTTTCATCAAGTAGATATACCCATATCTGCTCAAATCATCTGTGAAGGTCAGAAAATAACGATACACACCGCGAGCCTTAACACTCATCGGATCGCATACATCGGTATGTATTATTTCCAATAAGTTAGTAGCTTGTTCCATTGTTCCGGAGAACGGAGTTTTAGTCATCTTGCCCAAAAGGCACGGTTCGTAAGCATCAAATGATTCATAACCAAGTGATTCTGAAAATCCATCTTTATGGAGTTTCTTCATGTGCTTTATACCGATATGACCCAAACGGCAGTGCCACAAATAAGTTGCACTATCATTATTAACTTTGCATCTTTTGGCATCAATATTATGAATATGTGTATCACTACGATCGAGATCCAACAAACTATTTTCATTGGGTGTATGACCATTTGAAGGTTTTATTCATGTAAACAGAACAACAATTATTCTTTGATTTTAAATGAATAACCGTATTGCAATAAACATGATCAAATCATATTCATGCTCAACGCAAACGCCAAATAACATTTATTTAGGTTTAACACTAATCCCGAAAGTATAGGGAGTGTGCGATGATGATTATATCAATCTTGGAACTACTTCCAACACTCATCGTTACTTCCCCTTCAACTAGTCTCTGCTTATTCTGTAACTCCTGTTTCGAGTTACTAATCTTAGCAACCGAACAAGTATCAAATACTCAGGGGCTACTATAAACACTAGTAAGACACATATCAATAACATGTATATCAAATATACCCTTGTTCACTTTGCCATCCTTCTTATCTACCAAATATTCAGGGCATTTCCGCTTCCAGTGACCATTTCCTTTGAAGTGTAAGCACTCAGTTTCAGGCTTTGGTCTTCTTCGCAGGAGTGACAACTTGTTTGCCATTCTACTTGAAGTTTCCCTTTTCTTTCCCTTTGCCCTTTTCTTGAAACTAGTGGTCTTGTCAATCATCAACACTTGATGCTCTTTCTTGATTTCTACCTTCGTCGATTTCAACATCACAAAGAGCTCGGGAATCGTTTTCGTCATCCCTTGCATACTATAGTTCATCACGAAGTTCTAGTAACTTAGTGATGGTGACTAGAGAATTCTGTCAATCACTATCTTATCTAGAAGATTAACTCCCACTTGATTCAAGCGATTGAAGTGCCCAGACAATCTGAGCACATGCTCACTAGTTGAGCGATTCTCCTCCATCTTTTAACTATAGAACTTGTTGGAGACTTCATATCTCTCAACTCGGGTATTTGCTGGAAATATTAACTTCAGCTCCTGGAACATCTCATATGGTCCATGACGTTCAAAACGTCTTTGAAGTCCCGATTCTAAGCCGTTTAAGCATGGTGCACTAAACTATCAAGTAGTCATCTTTTTGAGCTAGCCAAACGTTCGTAACGTCTGCATCTGCTCCTGCAATAGGTTTGTCACCTAGCGGTGCA
Source organism: Aegilops longissima (assembly GCA_021605205.1). NCBI lineage: Eukaryota > Viridiplantae > Streptophyta > Magnoliopsida > Poales > Poaceae > Aegilops > Aegilops longissima. Next base: position 583,056,911 of record CM038681.1, on the reverse strand, counting down.
TCAAGGACATAATTCTTCTGTGCAGCAATGAGGACAAACCTCATATCACGAATCTAATCCGCATCATTGCTACTAACATCTTTCAACACAGTTTTCTCTAGGAACATATCAAAATAAACATATGAAAGCACAACGTGAGCTATTGATCTACAACATAATTTGCAAAATACTACCAGGACTAAGTTCATGATAAATTTAAGTTCAATTAATCATATTACTTAAGAACTCCCACTTAGAAAGACATCCCTCTAATCTTCTAAGTGATCACGTGATCCAAATCAACTAAACCATAACCGATCATCACGTGAAATGGAGTAGTTTTCAATGGTGAACATCACTATGTTGATCATATCTACTATATGATTCATGCTCGACCTTTCGGTCTCAGTGTTCCGAGGCCATATCTGCATATGCTAGGCTCGTCAAGTTTAACCTAAGTATTCTGCGTGTGCAAAACTGGCTTGCACCCGTTGTAGATGGGCGTAGAGCTTATCACACCCGATCATCACGTGGTGTCTGGGCACGACGAACTTTGGCAACGGTGCATACTCAGGGAGAACACTTCTTGATAATTAGTGAGAGATCATCTTAAGATGCTACCGTCAATCAAAGCAAGATAAGATGCATAAAGGATAAACATCACATGCAATCAATATAAGTGATATGATATGGCCATCGTCATCTTGTGCTTGTGATCTCCATCTTCGAAGCACCGTCATGATCACCATCGTCACCGGCGCTTTGATCTCCATCGTAGCATCGTTGTCGTCTCGCCAATCTTATGCTTCTACGACTATCGCTACCACTTAGTGATAAAGTAAAGCATTACAGGGAGATTGCATTGCATACAATAAAGCGACAACCATATGGCTCCTGCCAGTTGCCGATAACTCGGTTACAAAACATGATCATCTCATACAATAAAATATAGCATCACGTCTTGACCATATCACATCACAACATGCCCTGCAAAAACAAGTTAGACGTCCTCTACTTTGTTGTTGCAAGTTTTACGTGGCTGCTATGGGCTTAGCAAGAACAGTTCTTACATACGCATCAAAACCACAACGATAGTTCGTCAAGTTAGTGCTGTTTTAACCTTCGCAAGGACCGGGCGTAGCCACACTCGGTTCAACTAATGTTGGAGAAACTGACACCTGCCAGCCACCTGTGTGCAAAGCACGTCGGTAGAACCAGTCTCGCGTAAGCGTACGCGTAATGTCAGTCCGGACCGCTTCATCCAACAATACCGCCGAACCAAAGTATGACATGCTGGTAAGCAGTATGACTTGTATCGCCCACAACTCACTTGTGTTCTACTCGTGCATATAACATCTACGCATAAAACCAGGCTCTGATACCACTGTTGGGTAACGTAGTAATTTCAAAATTTTCCTACGCACACGCAAGATCATGGTGATGCATAGCAACGAGAGGGGAGAGTGTTGTCCACGTACCCTCATAGACCGTAAGCGGAAGAATTATGACAACGCGGTTGATGTAGTCGTACATCTTCACGATCCGACCGATCCAAGTACCGAACGTACGGCACCTCCGAGTTCAGCACATATTCAGCTCGATGACGATCCCCGGACTCCGATCCAGCAGGGTGTCGGGGATGAGTTCCGTCAGCACGACGGCGTGGTGACGATGATGATGTTCTACCGACGTAGGGCTTCGCCTAAGCACCGCAACGATATGACCAAGGTGGAATATGGTGGAGGGGGGCACCGCACACGGCTAAGGAACGATCACGAAGATCAACTTGTGTGTCTATGGGGTGCCCCTGCCCCCGTATATAAAGGAGCAAGGAAGGAGGAGGCCGGCCCTAGGAGGGGGCGCACCAAGTGTGGAGTCCTACTAGGACTCCCTAGTCCTAGTAGGATTCCACCTCCCATATGGAATAGGAAAAGAGGAAGGGAAAATGAGAAGGAAGGAAGGGGGCGCCCCCCTTCCCTAGTCCAATTCGGACCAGACCAAGGGGAGGGGTGCAGCCACCCTTGAGGCCCTTTTCCTTCTTTCCCGTATGGCCCAATAAGGCCCAATACGTATTCCCGTAACTCTCCGGTACTCCGAAAAATACCCAAATCACTCGGAACCTTTCCGATGTCCGAATATAGTCGTCCAACATATCGATCTTTACGTCTCGACCATTTCGAGACTCCTCGTCATGTCCCCGATCTCATCCGGGACTCCGAACTCCTTCGGTACATGAAAACTCATAAACTCATAATAAAACTGTCATCGAAACCTTAAGCGTGCGGACCCTACGGGTTCGAGAACTATGTAGACATGACCGAGACACGTTTCCGGTCAATAACCAATAGCAGAACCTGGATGCTCATATTGGCTCCCACATATTCTACGAAGATCTTTATCGGTCAAACCGCATAACAACATACGTTGTTCCCTTTGTCATCGGTATGTTACTTGCCCGAGATTCGATCGTCGGTATCTCAATACCTAGTTCAATCTCGTTACCGACAAGTCTCTTTACTCGTTCTGTAATACATCATCCCGCAACTAACTCATTAGTTGCAATGCTTGCAAGGCTTAAGTGATGTGCATTACCGAGAGGGCCCAGAGATACCTCTCTGACAATCGGAGTGACAAATCCTAATCTTGAAATACGCCAACTCAACATGTACCTTCGGAGACACCTGTAGAGCTCCTTTATAATCACCCAGTTACGTTGTGACGTTTGGTAGCACACAAAGTGTTCCTCCGGTAAACAGGAGTTGCATAATCTCATAGTCATAGGAACATGTATAAGTCATGAAGAAAGCAATAGCAACATACTAAACGATCAAGTGCTAAGCTAACGGAATGGGTCGAGTCAATCACATCATTCTCCTAATGATGTGATCCCGTTAATCAAATGACAACTCATGTCCATGGCTAGGAAACTTAACCATCTTTGATTCACGAGCTAGTCAAGTAGAGGCATACTAGTGACACTATGTTTGTCTATGTATTCACACATGTATTATGTTTCCGGTTAATACAATTCTAGCATGAATAATAAACATTTATCATGAAATAAGGAAATAAATAATAACTTTATTATTGCCTCTAGGGCATATTTCCTTCAAATAGGAGGCAATATGATCATACTTAAGTATTGGGTGTAGCTAATATTCGAGTGTGTTTCATGAATGGATCAATGTTTGAGCCTGATGGGCTAGGGATAACTTGTTTTAGCGTTGATATTTTGAAAGACATGGTTGCTTGTTGATATGCTTGAGTATCTAAATTATTATGTCAAAACTAGACCATTGCTTTGAATCACATAAAAGTCCAAATGTCCAAGCTATAAAGAAAATAATATGATATGACAAGATAAACAACACTCCACATAAAAAGTTCTGTTTTTGTCACTTACCTACTTGAGGACGAGCAGGAGTTAAGCTTGGGGATGCTGATACGTCTCCAACGTATCTATAATTTTTGATTGTTCCATGCTGTTTTATTATCAATCTTGGATGTTTTTTAATCATTTTATAGCCATTTCAAATCATTTTTGGTACTAACCTATTTTCATAGTACCAAGAGCCAGTTGATGTTTTTTTTCATGTTTTTTACATCGCAGGAAATCACTATCAGACGAAGTCCAAATGCAACAAAACTTCACAATGAGTTTTTATGGACCAAAAGGAAGAAGTTGGGCCCTGGTTGCACCTGGAGGGAGTCCCGAGGAGGGGACAGCCTACCAGGGCGCGCCAGGAGGCCCACACGCGCCCTGGTGGGTTGTGCCCACCTCGGGTGCCCCCTGGACCGCATCTTTGCTATATAAATACCCCAAAAATACTAGAACCCTAGGGGAGTCGATGAAATATTCATCCAGCCACTGCAGAGTCCAGAACCACCAGATCCAATCTAGATACCATCTCGGATGGGGTTCACCACCTCCATTGGTGCCTCTCTGATGATCCGTGAGTAGTTATTTGTAGACCGGGTCCGTAGTTAGTAGCTAGATGGCTTCCTCTCTCTCGCTAAATTCTCAATACAATGATCTCTTGGAGATCCATATGATGTAACTCTTTTTGCGGTGTGTTTGTTGGGATCTGATGAACTTTGAGTTTATGATCAGTTATATCTTTTTATATCCATGAAAGTTATTTGAGTTTCTTTGATCTCTTATATGCATGATCTCTTATAGCCTCGTATTTCTTCTCCGATATTTGGATTTTGTTTGGCCAACTTGATCTATTTATCTTGCAATGGGAAGAGGTGCCCGGTAGTGGGTTCGATCTTACGGTGCTTGATCCTAGTGACAGAAAGGGAACCGACACGTATGTATCGTTGCTACTAAGGATAAAAAGATGGGATCTATATCTACGCAATAGATAACTGGATCTTGTCTACATCATGTCATCGTTCTTCTTGCATTACTCCGTTTTCCATGAACTTAATACACTAGATGCATGCTGGATAGCGGTCGATGTGTGGAGTAATAGTAGTAGATGCAGGCAGGAGTCGGTCTACTAATCTTGGACATGATGCCTATGTAATGATCATTGCCTGGATATCGTCATAATTATTTGAAGTTCTATCAATTGCTCAATAGTAATTTGTTTACCCATCGTTTGCTATCTTTCTCGAGATAAGCCACTAGTGAAACCTACCGCCCCCGGGTCTTCTTCCTCATATATTTGGTTACAATCTACTTTTCCTTTGCATTTTTATTCAGATCTATTAAACCAAAAATACAAAAAAATACATTGCTGCACTTTGTTTTATTTGCGATCTATTATTTCAATCTACTACCATTTTCTGGCATCATTACCCGAAAGGGATTGACAACCCCTTTAACACGTCGGGTTGCGAGGTGTTGTTATTTGTGTGTAGGTGTTGTTTACATTGTGTTGCTTGGTTCTCCTACCGGTTCGATAACCTTGGTTTCTTCACTGTGGGAAATAACTATCGTCGCTGTGCTGCATCATCCCTTCCTCTTTGAGGAAATACCAACGTAGTCCTAGCAGACAAGAGCTTTTCTGGCGCTATAGTCAGAGAGCGATCAACCAACACCCAAAGGGTTTACTAGAGTCAGTAATCTAGTTCACATCGCCATGTGATTAACACCCAAAGAGTACTAAGGTGTGATCACGTTTTCCTTGTGAGAGAAGTTTAGTCAACGGGTCTGCCACATTCAGATCTGTATGCATTTTGCAAATTTCTATGCCTACAATGCTCTGGATGGAGCTACTCTAGCTAATTGCTCCCACTTTCAATATGTATCCAGATTAAGACTTAGAGTCATCTGGATTGATGTAAAAGCTTGCATCGACGTAACTCTTTACGATGAACTCTTTATCACCTCCATAACCGAGAAATATGTCCTTAGTCCTCTTAGGTAACTAAGGATAACTTTGACGTTGTCTAGTGATCCACTCCTGAATTACTATCGTACCCCCTTGCCAAACTCATGGAAAGGTACCACAATAGGTCTGGTACACAGCATAACATACTTCATAGAACCTATGACTGAGGCATCAACATAGGGAATGACTTTCATTCTCTTTATATTTTCTGCCGTGGTCGGGTTTCGAGTCTTACTCAACTTCACACCTTGCAACATAGGCAAGAACTCCTTCTTTGACTGTTCCATTTAGAACTACTTCAAAATCTTGTCAAGGTATATACTCATTGAAAAATCTTATCAAGCGTCTTGATCTAGATCTTGATGCTCAATATGTAAGTAGCTTCACCAAGGTCTTTCTTTAAAAAACTCCTTTCAAACACTCCTTTATGCTTTCCAGAGAATTCTACATCATTTCCGATCAACAATATGTCTTTAACATATACTTATCAGAAAGACTGTAGTGCTCCGACTCACTTTCTTGTAAATACAGGCTTCACCACATGTCTGTATAAAACTATATGCTTTGATTAACTCATCAAAGCGTATATTCAAACTCCGAGATGCTTGCACCGGTCCATAGATGGATCGCTGGAGCTTGCACACTTTGTTAGCACCTTTAGGATTGAGAAAACCTTCTCGTTGCATCATATACAACTCTTCTTTAATAAATCTATTAAGGAATGCAGTTTTGACATTCATTTGCCAGATTTCATAAAATGCGGCAATTGCTAACATGATTCGGACAGACTTTAAGCATCGCTACGAGTGAGAAAATCTTATCGCAGTCAACACCTTGAACTTGTCGAAAACTTTTTGCGACAATTTGATCTTTTTAGATAGCAACACTACTATCAGCGTCCGTCTTCCTCTTGAAAATCCATTTATTCTCAATGGCTCACCGATCATCAGGCAAGTCAATCAAAGTCCATACTTTGTTTGTCATACATGGATCCCATCTCAGATTTCATGGCCTCAAGCCATTTCGCGGAATCTGGGCTCATCATCGCTTCCTCATAGTTCGTACGTTCCTCATGGTCTAGTAATATGACTTCCAGAACAGGATTACCGTACCAGTCTGGTGCGGACCATACGCTGGTTGACCTACGAGGTTCGGTAGTAACTTGATCTGAAGTTTCATGATCATCATCATTAGCTTCCTCACTAATTGGTGTAGGGATCACTGGAACTGATTTCTGTGATGAACTACTTTCCGATTCGGGAGAAGGTAGAATTACCTCATCAAGTTCTACATTCCTACCACTCACTTCTTTCGAGAGAAACTCCTTCTCTAGAAAGGATCCATTCTTAGCAACGAATATCTTGCCTTCGGATCCGTGATAGAAGGTGTACCCAACAATCTCCTTTGGGTATCCTATGAAGACGCATTTCTCCGATTTGGGTTCGAGCTTATCAGGTTGAAGATTTTTCACATAAGCATCGCAGTCCAAATCTTTAAGAAACGACAGCTTAGGTTTCTTGCCAAACCACAGTTCATACGGTGTCTTCTCAGCGGATTAGATGGTGCCCTATTTAACGTGAATGCAGTTGTCTCTAATGCATAACCCCAAAATGATAGTGGTAAATCGGTAAGAGACATCATAGATCGTATCATATCTAATAAAGTACGGTCACGATGTACGGACACACCATTACACTGTGGTGTTCCAGGTGGTGTGAGTTGTGAAACTATTCCACATTGTTTTAAATGAAGGCCAAACTCGTAACTCAAATATTCGCCTCTGCGATCAGATCGTAGAAACTTTATTTTCTCGTTATGATGATTTTCCACTTCACTCTGAAATTCTTTGAACTTTTCAAATGTTTCAAACTTATGTTTCATTAAGTAGATATACCCATATCTGCTCAAATCATTTGTGAAGGTCAGAAAATAACGATACCCGCCGCGAGCCTCAACACTCATCGGACCGCATACATCAGTATGTATTATTTCCAATAAGTCAGTTGCTCGCCGCATTGTTCCGGAGAACAGAGTCTTAGCCATCTTGCCCATGAGACATGGTTCGCAAGCACCAAGTGATTCATAATCAAGTGATTCCAAAAGCCCATCAGCATGGAGTTTCTTCATGCGCTTTACGCCAATATGACCTAAACGGTAGTGCCACAAATAAGTTGCACTATCATTATTAACTTTGCATCTTTTGGCTTCAATATTATGAATATGTGTATCACTACGATCGAGATTCAGTAAACCATTCACCTTGGGTGTATGACCATAGAAGGTTTTATTCATGTAAACAGAATAACAATTATTCTTTGACTTAAATGAATAACTGTATTGCAATAAACATGATCCAATCATATTATGCTCAACGCAAACACCAAATAACATTTATTTTAGGTTCAACACTAATCCCGAAGGTAAAGGGAGTGTGCGATGGTGATCTTATCAACCTTGGAATCACTTCCAACACACATCGTCACCTCGCCCTCAACTAGCCTCTGTGCATTTTTTAACTCCTGTTTCAAGTTACTAATCATAGCAACTGAACTAGTATCAAATACCCAGGGGCTACTATGAACACTAGTGAAGTACACATCAATAACATGTATATCATATATACTTTTGTTCACTTTGCCATCCTTCTTATCTGCCAAGTATTTGGGGTAGTTCCGCTTCCAGTGACCATTTCCTTTGCAGTAGAAGCACTCGGGAATCATTTTCGTCACGACGTTCCAGTAATTTGGAGATAGTGACTAGAGAACTCTGTCAATCACTGTCTTATATGGAAGATTAACTCCCACTTGATTCAAGTCATTGTAGTACTCAGACATTCTGAGCACATGCTCACTAGCTGAGCTATTCTCCTCCATCTTGTAGGCAAAGTACTTGTCAGAGGTCTCATACCTCTTAACTCGGGCATGTGTTTGAAATACCAATTTTAGCTCTTGGAACATCTTCTATGCTTCATGGCATTTCAAAACATTTTTGAAGTCCCGGTTCTAAGCCATAAAGCATGGCGCACTAAACTATCAAGTAGTCATCATACCGAGCTTTGTCAAACGTTCATAACGTCTGCATCTGCTCCTGCAATAGGTCTGTCACCTAACGGTGCATCAAGGACATAATTCTTCTGTGCAGGAATGAGGATAATCCTCAGATCACGGACCCAGTCCGCATCACTGCTACTATCATCTTTCATCTTATTTTTCTCTAAGAACATATCAAAAATAAAACAGGGGAGTTATACGAGAGCTATTGATGTATAACACAGATATGCAAAAACTATCAGGAGTAAGTTCATGATAAATTAAAGTTCAATTAATCATATTACTTAAGAACTCCCACTTAGATAGACATCCCTCTAGTCATCTAAATGATCATGTGATCCATATCAACTAAACCATGTCCGCTCATCACGTGAGATGGAGTAGTTTTCAATGGTGAACATCACTATGTTGATCATATCTATTATATGATTCATGCTCAAGTTTTTGGTCTCAGTGTCCCAAGGCCATATATGCATATGCTAGGCTCGTCAAGTTTAACCCGAGTATTCTGCGTGTGCAAAACTGGCTTGCACCCGTTGTATGTGAATGTAGAGCTTATCACACCCGATCATCACATGGTGTCTCGGCATGACGAACTGTAGCAACGGTGCATACTCAGGGAGAACACTTATAACTTGAAATTAGTGAGGGATCATCTTATAATGCTACCGCCGTACTAAGAAAAATAAGATGCATAAAATATAATCATCACATGCAATCAAAATATGTGACATGATATGGCCATCATCATCTTGTGCCTTTCATATCCATCTCCAAAGCACCGTCATGATCTCCATCGTCACCAGCTTAACACCTTGATCTCCATCGTAGCATCGTTGTCGTCTCACCAACTATTGCTTCTACGATTATCGCTATCGCTTAGTGATAAAGTAAAGTAATCACATGGCGATTGCATTTCATACAATAAAGCGACAACCATATGTTGGGGAACACAGTAATTTCCAAAAAATTCCAACGCACACGCAAGATCCATCTAGGTGATGCATAGAAACGAGCGGGAGAGTGTGTCCACATACCCTCATAGACCGAAAGCGGAAGCGTTATGACAACACGGTTGATGCAGTCGTACGTCTTCATAATCCGGCTGTTCCTAGCACCGAACGTACGGCACCTCCGCGATCTGCACACGCTCAGCTCAGTGACGTCCCACGAACTCTAGATCCAGCTGAGGTCAAGGGAGAGTATCATCAACACGATGGCGTGATGACGGTGTTGATGAAGTTATCGACGCAGGGCTTCGCCTAAGCACTACAACGATATGACCGAGGTGGAAATCTATGGAGGGGGGGGGCACCGCACACGGCTAAGACAATTGTCAACTTATGTGTCCTAGGGTGCCCCCTGCCCCCGTATATAAAGGAGCGAGGGGGAGGCCGGCCGGCCCTCCTGGGGCGCGCCCCAAGTAGGATTCCTACTAGGAATCCTATTCCTAGTAGGTTTCCAACAAGGGAAGAGAGGGGGAAGGAAGGAAAGGGAGAGAGGGAGAAGGAAAGGGGGCCGCCACCCCCCTTCCCTAGTCCAATTCAGAACCAAGGGGGAGGGGGTGCGTGGCCTGCCCTAGCCGCCCCTTTCTCTCCCCACTAAGGCCCAGGTGGCCCATTAGTTCCCCCGGGGGGTTCCCGTAACCCTCCGGCACTCCGGTTTTATCCCCCGGGGGGTTCCCGTAACCCTCCGGCAGTCCGGTTTTATCTGAAACTTCTCCGGAACATTTCCGGTGTCCGAATATAGCCGTCCAGTATATAAATCTTTATGTCTCGACCATTTCAAGAATCCTCGTCATGTCCGTGATCACATCCGGGACTCCGAACAACCTTCGTTACATCAAAACACATAAACTCATAATATCGATTGTCACCGAACGTTAAGCGTGCGGACCCTACGGGTTTGAGAACTATGTAGACATGACCGAGACTCACTTCTGGTCAATAACCAATAGCGGAACGTGGATGCTCATATTGGTTCCTACATATTCTACGAAGATCTTTATTGGTCAAACCGCATAACAACATACGTTGTTCCCTTTGTCATCGGTATGTTACTTGCCCGAGATTCGATCGTCGGTATCTCAATACCTAGTTCAATCTCGTTATCGACAAGTCTCTTTACTCGTTCCGTAATGCATCATCCCGTAACAAACTCATTAGTCACATTGCTTGCAAGGCTTATAGTGATGTGCATTACCAAGAGGGCCCAGAGATACCTCTCTGAAACATGGAGTGACAAATCCTAATCTCGATCTATGCCAACCCAACAAATACCATCGGGGCCACCTGCAGAGCATCTTTATAATCACCCAGTTACGTTGTGACGTTTGATAGCACACTAATTGTTCCTCCGGTATTCGGGAGTTGCATAATCTCATAGTCATAGGAACATGTATAAGTCATGAAGAAAGCAATAGCAATAAACTAAATTATCATAGTGCTAAGCTAACAGATGGGTCAAGTCAATCACATCATTCACTAATGATGTGATCCCGTTAATCAAATGACAACTCATGGCAATGGCTAGGAAACTTAACCATCTTTGATCAACGAGATAGTCAAGTAGAGGCATACTAGTGACACTCTGTTTCTCTATGTATTCACACATGTACTAAGTTTCCGGTTAATACAATTCTAGCATGAATAATAAACATTTATCATGATATAAGGAAATATAAATAACAACTTTATTATTGCCCCTAGGGCATATTTCTTTCAGTCTCGCACTTTCACAAGAGTCAATAATCTAGATTACATTGTAATGATTCTAACACCCATGGAGTCTTGGTGCTGATCATGTTTTGCTCGTGAGAGAGGCTTAGTCAACGGGTCTGCACCATTCAGATCCGTATGTATCTTGCAAATCTCTATGTCCCCTTACAACACTTGATGACAGATGGAATTAAAGCGTCTCTTGATGTGCTTAGTTCTCTTGTGAAATCTGGATTCCTTCGCCAAGGAAATTGCTCCAGTATTGTCACAAAATATTTTCATTGGACCCGATGCACTAGGTCTGACACCTAGATCGGATATGAACTCCTTCATCCAGACTCCTTCATTTGTTGCTTCCGAAGCAGCTATGTATTCCGCTTCAGACGTTGTAGCGACCAGAGCTCAAATATCGATCTCTCGTACATCGTTGTCATCCTCGATCAAGAATGTTGACACGCACAGTACTTGAAGGATTTATAATAGAGTAGCAATCACACACTTATTACATCGAATGTCTCAAAAGAGAACTTATTATAATAAATATGGCTTAAGGCCATCTAATAACGATAACAGCGGAAGGCTTGGAAGATAAGCGAGTCCATCAACTCCAACGGCATCACTGAGTATAGAACCACGACCTAAAGGCACCTTACTCGTCGTCTGAAAAGTCTACAACATGAATGTTGCAGCCCGAAAACGGGTCAGCACATGGAATATGTTGGCAATGTAACACATAGAGAGTAATGAACAGAAATAGGCTATACTACATGCATATATGGCTGGTGGAAAGCTCTATGCTTACAGTTTTGCGTAAAGCCAATTGTTTCCCTACTGCAAAGGAATACATTTTATTTAACTATCATGGTGGTTGTTAAACATTGAGAGTGTAGGCACCCTCTCAATCCCAATTAAGCACCATCATTAAAACCCAACAAAATTAATTAAAGTAACATGATGAGATTCACATGATAATCCAAGTACTAGATACTCAAGATGTCCATAACCGGGGACATGGCTAACCATGATTAGTTTATACACTCTGCAGAGGTTTGCACTCTTTTCCCCACAAGACTCGATCTCCTCCGTTGGGATTCTTGCACTACATGGTGTTTGAGAAACGGATGACCGAGACATAGTCTTTCAGAAGCGCTAGCACCTTACGATCGGGTAGACCGTTACACCTACTTTCCCCTACATCTGCTAGTCTACCACTTTAAGAGTTCGCACGACTTAATCAACTATGCTAGAGCCCATAGTAGCTTGTGGCTGCACACGGAAGTTTCCAGCATGAATAATCTCATGATCCCTTTGAGCCTGGGTGGCGGTCCATAAAGAAAAAGAGGCAATCGCGGGAATACCCAGGTGCCTCAATCCACCCAGATGTGTATTAAAGTTGCCACCTTAAGTAAACCATTAAATAACAATCTCACATCTGTCATGGATACACTCACCCAATCCACGTCTACTAGCATAGCATGGCAATATAGGCAAACGTAGAAGTAACTCCCAAGGGTTTGATAATAAAACAGGTAATAGGTACTACCTCATCTACTTTCCCAAAACCCACAATTTAATTAGATCCTAATCATGCAATGTTTGAGGATTGATCTAATGCATAAAAACTGGGTACGAAAGGGATATGATCAAAGTATTACTTGCCTTGCTGATGATCCGTGAAACCTAGAGATTCGAAGTAGCAAGCGGCGCACTCCGGGTACTCTATCACAAACAAACAAACATACAATAAGCACTCATCTAATGGAAGGGTAAAACTCAAATAAGAGATCTAACCAGATAGTTCAACATAAGAACTCCGGTGTGCAAAAAGAATCAAATCAAACGAAGCAACGAAAGTCAAACGGCGAAAGAAACAAGCTTCGTTTACTAATCTGGATATAAGTCAAATTTTACAGAAGCAAAAACTTGTTTGAGTTAGTTAAACGGAAAGAGGGTTTCGATACGAAACTCTAGGCGCTTGAATTGCCTGATTCCGATAAACGAGCGAGAAGTTATACTAAAACGAAAATCGGATCAGAAATCGCGATCAGAAATAATCGTGGAAAAACCGAGAAAAAGAAAAACGACGAACAGGCTAATGAACGAACGTTCGCTGTCTGCGGCTAAACGACGAAATCCGTTAGTTAAAATGAACGTACGGACGAACGTCCGCTAAATAAACTAAACCGTAAAAAAACTAAACTGATCTATAAAAAAACCGCGGTTCCTAAAAAACCAACGGTTTTCCGAAGAGTGGGGGTGGGGTCCGGCGAGTGGCGGCGGTCGTCGGTGGCGGACGGCGGCGGGGCGGCGGAGCGGGCTAGGGTTAAGGTTGGCGGCGGGGTGGGCTGAGGTGGGCTTGCGGGGTCGGCGGCTTATAAAGCCTGGGCGGAGAGGAGTCCGGGTCCCCCACGGCGGCCCGAGTCGGTTCGCGTTTTCTTAAATAATTACGCACAGAAAAACAAATAAAAGAAATACTAAACGGACTCCAAAAATCCTGAAATAAATTTTCCTCGACTTCTAAAATCAAGCCGGACAAGATGAACATTTATTTGGGGCCTAAATGCAATTTCAAGAAACGCGCATTTTCCTAAATTCAAATAAAATAGCGAAAAACTCCAAAATAAAAATCTTCAAAATTGGCATAATTGGCATAATTGGCATACTTCCTTTATTTTTGGGAAAGTCATTTTATTCCCTCTCTCTTATTTTTATAATTGGCATAATTGAAGATAAAATAAATAAAATCAAATCATCCTATTTTCAAAATTTGAGAAAACTCAAATATGAAAATAACGAAATCCCCAACTCTCTCCGTGGGTCCTTGAGTAACGGGAAATTTCTAGGATCAAGCCAAAATGCAATAAAATATGATATGCAATGATGATCTATGTATAACATTCCAAATTGAAAATTTGGGATGTTACAAAACCTACTCCCCTTAAGATGAATCTCGCCCTCGAGATTCGGGTTGGCTAGGAAATAGGTGAGGGTGGTCCTTCAGCAAATCTTCCTCTCGCTCCCAGGTGGCTTCATCCTCGGTGTGGTGGCTCCACTAAACTTTACAAAACCCGATAACCTTGCTGCGGGTGACTCGGCTGGCATATTCGAGAATCTTGACTGGTTTCTCCTCGTAGGTCAAATCACTATCCAATCAATCGCTTCCGGTAATCAGATCTCTTAGCGGTACATCAGCCATCTCTGCGTGGCACTTTTTCAACTGGGAAACGTGGAACACATCAAGAACTCCTGAAAATCCTTCGGGCAACTCCAACTTGTAAGCAACTTCTATATTACGCTCCAAAACTCTGTATGGTCCCACAAAACGTGGTGCTAATTTTCCCTTAACTCCAAAGCGCTTAACTCCTCGAAGCGGGGATACACGAAGATAAACTCGCCTCCTACTTCAGAACTGTCTCCTTGCGCTTAGAATCTGCATAGCTCTTCCGCTCGGACTGGGCTACCTTGAGCCTATTATGAATCAACTTAACCTTCATTCGACTCCTTAATCAAATCCGTCCAAACAAGTGGCGGTCTCCAACTTCATCCCACAACAATGGGTTCTCGCACCTCCTTCCGTACAAGGCTTCGAAAGGGGCCATCTTCAAACTAGATTTATAACTGTTGTTGTAAGAGAACTCTGCATACGACAAATTGTCGTCCCAACTAGATCCATAATCTAGCACACAAGCTCTCAAAGATATCCTCCAAAATCTGATTGACTCTCTCGGTCCGCCCATCTGTCTCATGGATGAAAAGTCAGATTGAACTCTAGTCCGGTTTCCAAAGTTTCATGCAATCGATTCCGAACTTTGAGGTAAACCGGTTCCTATCTCGATAAAATGCTCCTCGAACTCCATGCGGACATACGATCCTGGTCATGTATGTCTTAGCCAACTTGGCACTGCTGTAAGTAGTCTTCACTGGGATGAAATGAGCTACCTTCGTCAAACGATCGACTACAACCCAAATCGAGTCATAGCCTGAACGAGTCCTGGGCAATCCCGTGATAAAGTCCATGCCTAACTTATCCCACTTCCATTCGGGTGTCGGCAATGGCTGTAACTATCCGGCTGGCTTCTGATGCTCTGCCTTCACTCTCTGACATACATCACAAACTGCTACATACTCCGCAATATCCTTCTTCATTCTGGTCCACCAGAAATTATCCTTCAAAGCAAATACATCTTGGTATTTCCTGGGTGAATCGAGTATGGTGGGTCATGGGCCTCTTGCAGAATCAACTTCATGATCTCCAGATCATTAGGCACATAAACGCGGTCCTCAAACCATAGGGTATCGTGCTCATCCTCACGAAATCCTTTAGCTTTTCCCTTGCTAATTTTCCCTTTAATAGAGGCAATCTCCTTGTCAGTCTTCTGAGCTTCTCTGATCTTATCCATCAAAGTAGACTGAACCTCCAATGCTGCTACATAGTGTAACGCCCCCGATGCGGCTATATCTCCCACGTGTCGAGGCACGACTTAGAGGCATAACCGCATTGAAAGCAATGTCGCAAGTGAGGTAATCTTCACACAACCCATGTAATAATTTAAAGGAGAAAGGTACATAGTTGGCTTACAATCGCCACGTCACACAGTACATAATTAAACATGCATCATTCAGAGTACACTCAAGGTCCGACTACGGAACCAAAATAAAGAAGATACCCCACAAGCTAACACAGATCCCGAATCGTCCCAACCGGGCACCACTCTCGATCATCTGAAACGAAACATAGTAACGACCACGCCCTCGTTGAACTCCCACTTGAGCTCGGTGGAATCACCTGCACCGGCCTCATCGGAACCTCGCAACTGTTTGAAGTATCTGTGAGTCACGGGACTCAGCAATCTCACACCCGCGAGATCAAGACTATTTAAGCTTTAGGAGGACATGGTAGTAAAGTTGAGCTGCAGCAAGCGACTAGCATATATGGTGGCTACTTCGCAAAAGAGAGCGAGAAGAGAAGCAAAGCACGGTCGTGAAACTAGTATGATCAAGAAGTGATCCTGAACTACTTACGCCGACATAACTCCAACATCGTGTTCACTTCCGGACTCCGAGAGAAGAGACCATCACGGTTACACACGCGTTGAAGTGTATTTTTTGAGGTCAACTTTAGGTTTTCTACAACCGACATTAACAAATTCCCATCTGCCTCATAACATGGGCACGGCTTTGAAAGATATTACCTGCAGGGTGTCCCAACTTAGCCCATTATAAGCTCTCACGGTCAACGAAGGATTATTCTTCTACCGAAGACCCGATCAATCTCGAATCCCGGACTACAAGACATTTCGACAGCAATAAAACAAGACCAGCAAAGCCGCCGATTGTGCCGACAAATCCCGATAGGAGCTGCACATATCTCGTTCTCGTGGCACATCCGGATGAGCAGTCCATACAACTAAAACCAAACCTCAAGTTGCCTTGAGGGGCGCAGCTCTAGGTTTAGTTCGGGCCAGCACGAAGGAGCACCGGTCGGGGGTTAAAATAAAGATGACCCTCGGGCTCGCGAAAACCCGGGGAAAAGGCTTAGGTGGCAAATGGTAAAACCAAAGTTGGGCTTGCCGGACGAGTCTTATTCAAAGCGAATCGTCAAGGGGTCCCATAAATCACCCAACCGTAAGGAACGCAAAATCAAGGAACATAACACCGTGTGACGGAAACTAGGGTGGCAAGAGTGGAACAAAACACCAGGCATAAGGCCGAGCCTTCCACCCTTTACCAAGTATATAGATGTGTTAAACATAGCAGATATATTTAAATATTGTGGTATCCCCAACAAGTAAACATGTTCCAAAGAGGAACAACATCTCCATGTTCCAACAAGGAACAAATTCAGCTTCACCTGCAACTAACAACGCTATAAGAGGGGCTGAGCGAAGCGGTAATATAGCCAAACAACGGTTTGCTAGGAAAGGATGGTTAGAGGCTGACATGGCAATATGGGTGGCATGATATAGCAAGTGGTAGGCATCGCAGCATAGGCATAGCAAAAGAGCGAGCAACTAGCATAGCAAAGATAGAAGTGATTTCGAGGGTATGATCATCTTGCCTGCAATGTTCTCAGGGTTGTCGAAAGCCTGATCCTCGAAAACGTTCTCAACAGGTTCCTCGTAAGCGCTTCGTCTCCGCTCTACCCAAAGCAACAACAAAACAAGGAACCACAATAAATCACGGTGCAATGCACAATCAACATGATGCAAAACATGACATGATATGCAAGGTGTGATATGCAAAGCGAAGAGCACTCGAAGGCAATGGAAAACTAGGCATCATCTTGGCAAACCAAGCATGCCATCGGAAAGATGAGATGATTTCGTTAGAAATCGTTATAGAGATCACCGAAACGGATGCACGGATTGGATATGACGGGCAAAACAAGAATGGTGAGAAACCTACGATAACAAAGATGATGAACAAAACCATGCATGTGTGCAAACTACCTCATAGCAAGATTCAAATAAATATGCCCATCATAAAACAACACCTAATGATGATGCAAAAAGACATGGACACAAACTTGCCCAAATGCAAAAACCAATGACACCACTGAGTTGGTGGGATTTTTCTACCCCAAAAACATATATAATATGTTAGGGTTGCATTAGGGAAAACATCACAAAACAACAAGTTAGAACCTGCCTAAAAAGGAAACTAACAGAAGTGGCAATTTCCATATTTGGAAATGTCCAGATTTGGACTTGCCCAAAACAGCAATGGAATCAAACCAGATATGGAAACTAGGGAAAACAGAAAAAAATAAATGCACAAGGGGAGGCGCTGAGGCTGACAAGAGGGCCCCACTGTCATAGAGACAGGGGTGAACATGGGTTCTAAAAGGGGAGAAAAAGAGCCCTGTGGGGATTCAACCCGGTCTCCCGGTGGAACCCCGCACTGCTGCCACCGGGCTATGCGACGGCGACTGACAAAGGGAGAGGCTCGGGCATAACATACTGCTGCTGCAGAGGAGGCGCACCGGATAAGCGCAAAAACAGAAATACAAAAGGGGGAGGGCGCTACTGGGTTCGAACCAGTGTCGCCATGGTGGAAGAGCGCCACGACCAGCTCGGCTAGGGAAGGAGTCGGTAGAAACGGGAAAGCTAAGCGATTTAACTAGTTACCCTGCCCTGATCTAAGAACAGAGGAGCCGCACCGATGCCGCGCGAGGCAACGGCGGCTACAGGGACTCCGTGCCCTCGAACACGACGGAACACACGAGGGGGGGGGGGGGGTACCACGGGACAAGAAGGAACAAGCCAGCATGGCAAACGCGGCAACTACACGCGGCGGCACTACTCTGTAACTCCAAAAGCTCGAACATGCCGGAGCACGCCGGGCGCGACAAAGACACAGGCCGGCGCCTACTCTACGGGGATCTAACGACGGCAAGAAGGAGCAGGGAGGAAGGGGTTTATACCTCCTTACCCTAGGACGAGAATTCAGCGACGGAGACGGGCCGACGGCGGCGAAGCTCGACCTCCAACCTCGCCGGAACTCTGACCGAGAGGAAGACAGGGCAGTGGCGTCGGTGAACTTGTCGCTTCGGGCCTCCGTAGATGACGTCGTGGATGTAGTCGACGACGAGGAAGAAGGTAGACACGGGCCGCCGGGTCGAGGTGGCCGGAGAGCGCGCCGGCGACGGAGACGGGCTCCCAGATGCGCTCGGGTCCGAGCGGGGGCGGCGATCTTGGGTGGATTCTCACCTGGCGGCGGCGGCGAGAGGGAGAGGGGAACCCTAGCGCCGATTTGACGCGGAGGGATAAGAAGGGGGCTAGGGCGACGGGGCCGTGCTCGTGCTCTCCGAGCTCGGGGTCCCCATGGCGCTGCGAGAGGAGAGGGAAAGGTGGGTGGCGCACGAGGGCGGTCGCTGCCAGGCGGGGCCGAAGCTGCCACGTGGAAGGGGACTAACGGGGGTAAGTGCTTGGCGGGGTGAGCGAAGGCAGGAGGAGAGAGCGAGCGGTCCGGCGCTCCTCTCGGGCTCTGAGGGCTCTTTGGGGGAGCTGGGCCGGCTCGGGAGGCCGAGGCCCAGGTGGAGAGGGGCTGCTGGGCTGCGCTGCTGCTGCTGCCTCTTCTCCCTTTTCCTTTTTCAAAAATAAAAAGGAAGAGAAAGAAAGTGCAGAGAGAAAGGAAAAGATTTAGAGTGAAAGGAAAATATCCCCACACTCCTGGAATTCTCCTCTATTTAAATAAATTGAAATGGACATTTTTAAAGGTAGGAAAATAATGCAAGTTTGGAAATGCTTCAAACTTGTGCCATTTTTGAACCTAACCATAACAACTTCAAATGAGGGGATTTTAGGGCAGAGAGGTTTAGTGCAACAAGCAAGATTATTAGGGAGAAGATGAACATTAATTGAAGGAGGGAATTATATGGCATTTGAAAGAGAAGGAAGTAGAGGGAAGGAGGGGATGGTAATGCAAGTGAGGATGGCATATGCAACCACATGACATGCAAGGGGAAAAAACACAACCACAACCATATGACATGCAAGGGAACACCACAATCACATGATAAGAAGGGAAAGCAAAATGACAAGAGGCACAAATGCAATATGGCAAAAAGGAGCAAACAAAGAAAAAAAAACCCAACATAGCCAAAACAATCATGAGGCCAAGCATGACAAGAACCCACAAGAATTGGATGAGGTCAAATTGATATATTGCCCAAAAAAGGGGAAGTTTACATCCAGGGTGTTACACATAGCCTCTCGGAACTATCTCCAAACATAGCTCGTGAAGATCCTCGGCTAACTCCTTTGGTAAATCTCCGGTCATGAGTGTGTTGACACGGCTCTTGCGGCTCAATGCATCGGCTACTACTTTAGCCTTTCCGGGGTGATAATGCAATCTCATATCGTAATCCTTGATGAGCTCCAACCATCTCCTTTTCCTGAGATTCAACTCCTTCTGCGTGAAAATGTACTTCAAACTCTTGTGATCCGTGTACACCTCACAATGGTTTCCGATAAGAAAATGTCTCCATGTCTTCAATGCATGCACTACGGCTGCTAACTCCAAATCGTGTGTAGCATAATTCAACTCATGGGGCTTAAGCTGTCATGAAGCATACGAAACAACTCTTTCCTCCTGCATAAGCACTGCTCCAAGTCCTCGACGTGAAGCATCGCAATACACCTCATAATCCTTGCGCTGATCTGGCAGAATCAACACTGGTGATGTAACCAAACGTTTCTTCAACTCCTGGAAACTGGCCTCACATTCTTCAGTCCATTTGAACTTGGTATCCTTCTTCAACAACTCCGTCAATGGGCTTTGCAATCTTTGAGAAATTCTCAATGAATCTCCGGTAGTATCCTGCGAGTCCAAGAAAACTCCGGATCTCTCCAACTGTTGTTGGGGCCTCCCAGTTTGTCACAGTGATAACCTTGGTGGGGTCTACTGCTATTCCTTCTCCGGATATAGCATGTCCGAGGAATCCAACTTCCTTCAACCAAAACTCACATTTGCTGAACTTGGCATATAACTGATGTTCTCTGAGCTTCTCCAGTACCAAACGCGAATGCTCCTTGTGCTCCTCTTCCATTCTTCGAGTAGACCAAAATATCGTCAATGAACACCACGACGAACTTATCCAGAAACTCCATAAACACCTTGTTCATCATCTTCATGAAATATGCAGGTGCGTTAGTCAGACCAAATGACATAACGGTATACTCGTACAGCCCATACCTGGTGGTAAAGGCCGTCTTAGGTATATCCTGCTCTCGATTCTTCAACTGGTGGTATCCTGATCGCAAATCGATCTTGGAAAATACCTTAGCTCCTTGCAATTGGTCAAACAAATCATTGATCATCGGCAACGGGTACTTGTTCTTAATAGTCACTTCATTCAATCCTCGATAATCAACAACCATCCTCAATGATCCATCCTTCTTCTCCACTAGAAGTACTGGCGATCCCCAAGGTGAAGAACTTGGGCGAATAAAACCTTTATCCAGTAACTCCTTAATCTGCTTCTTAATTTCCTCCAAATCTTGTGCAGGCATCCGGTACAGTCTCTTAGATATCGGCCCTGTGCCTGACAAAAGCTCAATCAAAACTCAATGTCTCTATCCGGTGGCATGCCTGGCAACTCCTCTGGAAATACGTCAGGGTAATCCTTCACCACTGGTACTTCCTCCTGCACAACTCCTGATAAGGAATTTACTTGTGTCCTCTCATGCCGTGACACATACTTAATCCTTCTTCCTTCTGGGGTGGTAAGCAAAATCGACTTACTGGCGCAATCGATGTTTCCTCCATACATCGATAGCCAATCCATACCTAGAATCACATCCAAATCTGGTGATTCCAGAATGATTACATCCGAGGGGAAAACATGCCTACCTATACTCAATGGCACTTGAAAACATCCTTGACTGGCCATATACTCCGCTCCTGGTGAGCTTACTAACATAGGTGTTCTAAGAACCTTGGTGGGCAGTTTATACTTATCCACATATCCCCTTGATATGTGTGAATGCGATGCACCAGTATCAAAAAGAATGATTGCAGTAAATGACTTAACCAAAAACTTACCTATTACATCATCTGGCTGGGCTTCAACCTCCTCCACGTTAACGTGGTTCACCTGTCCCCTGTTGAAAGGGTTCGGCTTCTTCCCAGAGCTTCCATTGCCATTTCCATTCTGGGCTTCAGGACATTCATTGGCATAATGTCCAGTCTTCTGACACTTAAAGCAAGTGACTTGGCTCAAATCTCTCTTGGCTGGGGTTGACGGGTTGGTACGGTTCTGGCCGTTGCTTCCTCCATTCCGTTACCATTCTTGGGGGCATTATGATTATGCGAATTCCCTCCCCCATGGGTATGCTAAAATTGTCCTCCCGATTTTGGGGTAAAACATGGTTTCTGCTGAGCTCCAGAATTGTACTTCCCTTGTCCATACTTCCTCTTGCGGTTTTCAATCTGCTGCTGCTTCCCTTCAATCATAAGAGCATGATCTACCAACTCCTGGTAGTTGTTGAAAGTTGCTACCATCAACTGCATGCTCAGCTCATCATTCAGTCCTTCCAGAAACTTCTCCTGCTTAGCTGCATCTGTAGCAACGTCATCTGGGCATAACGTCCTAACTTACTAAAGTCATCCACATACTGGCCAACTGTCCGTCCTCCTTGGCGCAAGTTGCAAAACTCACGCTTCTTCATGGCCATAGCTCCTGCTGAAACATGGGCAGTACAGAAAGCTTACTGAAACTGATCCCATGTGACAGTGTCGATAGGATAAGTGATTGTGAAGTTCTCCCACCATGATGCTGCGGGTTCTTCAAGTTGATGTGTGGCAAAACGCACCTTCTCCGCATCTGTGCATCCTGAAGAGGTCAACTCCCTTCCTATCTTGCGGAGCCAATCATCTGCAACTATCAGCTCGGTGCTACTGGAGAACACCGGCGGATTCAGTCTAAGAAAATGGGTTAAGTGATCAACAGGTGGTGGTGGTGGTGGTGGGTTGTTGTTGTTGTTGTTCCCCTGATTCTGATTCTGGACTAGCAACTGCATCAACGCATTCTGCTGCTGGATCAACTGAGTGAGCTCCGGTGGGAAAGCAAATCCATTGTCACGTCTCGGAGGCATCTGAGAGTTTTAGAAAAGATGAGAATATAGAATAGAATGAGGTCTAGAGAGAAAAACACTACCCATATGCACATGAGACAAATTCAATCAATATCACTTTGATCAATTCAACAAGGGCATACAACGGTCTAACTATCGTTATAAAAGTGCTCGGACTATACTAGGTACATGGGGAAATACTACTACTATTATGGTGGTCGACTAGAAAAACTGCTCCGATGAAGACTCCATGATATCCGCTCCAGCTTCATCAACATAGTCATCATTGCTGTCGTCTAGGTCCGAGTCGGTGTCGTCGATGATGATATAGTTCTTCGGGCAAGTGGAATCGTCATCTTCTCCTCCTGGCGCGGGGTCTCCCATGAAAACTCCTAGCTTCCTGGTTAGGTCGTCATTCTTCTCCACTAATACTTCGATTTCCTCCATATAATCTTCGCGTGTAGCCTTGAGTTCTTCCTCCAGATCCGTGATCTTGGTCAAGGCATTCTGCAGATCTAGCATGCCTGCGCACATCTGATTTTCCTGGCGTCGAATGTGCTGGTTTAACTCCTGGATAGAAGCTGCGATTGATCTATCCTTCCTGGTGCTGATCATCTCCCATTGCTCATCTCGGCACCCACAAATCTGGTAGATAGTGTACTTGAGATCATTGTGGTAAACTTCTCCAATGCGTCCCTGTCGGATTTTGGGTTCCGGCAGACCCTTGAGGTTCGAACACTGGGGTGCGCGCGGAGATCTCGCCCTCTACCTACCTGCACCCCGCCGCCTCGCTAGGATCTAAACTACGAAAGGAACAACACAAGAGACACAAGGTTTATACTAGTTCGGCCAACCATTGTGGTGTAATACCCTACTCTAGTTTGTGGTGTGGTGGATTGCCTCTTGGGCTGATGGTGATGAACAATACAAGGAAGAACAGCCTCGCGAGGGTCTGTTCTTGGCCGGGGCGATGAACTGCTTGGAGGACTTCGATCGCCTTCTCTCTCTCTCTCTCTCTCTCTCTCTCTCTCTCTCTCTCTCTCTCTCTATTCGAGATTGCTTGGTCCCTCTAGCTTTCTGCGTGGCTAGTCCTATTTATAGGCGAAGGCCCTGGGCCTCTTCCCAAATATTGAGCGGGAAGGGTGCCAACAATTGGCCATTTTGAAGGGGAACATCTGGTACACTTATCCTGACTAAATTTGGTCCTCGCCTGTCAAAGGCTCTGGTGGTGACGCCGGCTTGGGCTCCACAATGACTTCCTTCCTGCCGTTGGGCTAGTCTTGGTCTTGTTGCACCAAAATGGATGCCTTTGCTTGATGCTCTCGCCTGCGCTTGCTCCCTTTGCACCAAAGAGGAAAGGAGGACACTGCGCTGGCTGGCGCCTCGCCCGCTGGCGCCTTTGGTCGCCATGGCTTGCGCCATGGGCACCTCGTGAGGTACACCGCCTTGATCTCTCCGCCTCCTCGCGAGCCAGCCTGATGAGGCCGTGCCTGAGGAAGCTCCCTGTCGTCCACCCCGCGAGGCTTGGCTCCTCGCGAGGGTCTTGAGCTTGTGTTGATGAAGATGGGCCGTGATGGGCCCTCCTTTGAGCCACGCCACAGGCCGCAGGCAGGCAAGTCTGGGGACCCCCGTTCCCAGAACGCCGACAGTAGCCCCCAGGCCCAAGGCGCGCCCGGGCTTGGCCGAGCAGAGAGGCGAAGGGGCAAGTGCGAAGCGCCGCGGGCCCTAACAGCATGCGGCCTTGGGCGCCACGTGGCGGTTGATTGGACGTGGGCGTCTCCACTTCCCCACGACGCCTCGACAACTGCATGAATTGACAAGTCCCTGCATGCAAAGCGGGTCATGATTACCTACGATCGTGGAGGTCGGCGGTTGGCCTCCCCTGGCTTTAAGTACGGAACGGTGAGCGCTCCTCTGGCCCGTTTCTTCTTGCTTCTCCTTCTTCCCGGTCCTTGCTCCGTCTTGCTGCAGTGGCTCCGATCGGCCATTTCTCCGCAGCAGAGAAGGGAAAGGCTCCCCGAGAGGGTCCTGACCCGCTTCCGCCGAAGAAACGGCTAGCCCTCTGCCATCGGAATGAGGGCGCCCACCAGGTGGTGTCGAGGCCCTGGTGCGAGCGGCCACCACCAGGGTTCCCACTTCCCTTGTACGCCCACATCGAGGGCTCTGAGGGAGTTGATGCCGAACGCCACGGGCGACGCCACCGTCGGCGCCGGCGGGTCACGAAGGTGCGTGTCGTTCCCCCTGGAGTCCACGCCGAGAGCTCCTCCCAAGAGTTCGTGCTCCACGCCGCCATGTCTCCTCGGTCTTGGATTCGCCTTCCTCCCTTCTTCGCCTCCGCGATTCCGCTGGGAGGATCCTTGAGCCTCGCTGCAGCACGCCGGCGCGCACCTTGCACAAGGGCAGAGGTTGAGGTCGTTGCCCCGGGCGAGGTCTTCATGACTCGAGGCTGGGGCGAGATCGCCCGGGTCTGCAGGACAAGGGGAGCCCTCGCGATCCACCCGGAGTACGACGGCGCTTCGATCATGCTCTTCAAGGTCTTCGATGCGGAAGGGCGCCGGCAGGAGTGCTGCCCCGGGAGAGGTGATCGAGGCCCTCCCACGGCGAGGGCTAGGCTCGCCGACCGCTCCCTCGGAAGCTCCTCAGGTGGTGGAGGCATCGGAGGATCCAGCGACTCCGCCGAGCTCTTCACGACCCTGGAGACGAGCGACGACAGCTACGAGCCCCCGAGCCTGCGCCGCTCTCGGAGCAAGGCGGGCTCGGCAGACTGTCGCCGCCTCTGATCTGGATGGGGTTGGCGCCGGTGCCCGACGGCCCATTGTTGATGATGGCGTCTTTTGCAGGGGCGCGTGTAGTTAGCGTTCTTTAGGATCTGCTCCCTGCGAGGAATCAAAAGCGTGCCCCGTGGGGGCTTGTAAGGTGCTTGTGGTCCTGTTTGTTAATATGATCCTTCTCGTGAAGCAGTGCGAGTTTCTCATTCCGTCTTAGCTCAGTTCTCCCTTCTGAACCTCGCGAGGGCTCGACGCTCATGCCGACAGTCCTGATCCCCAAGGCAGGCTTCAGCCGTCGCTGGTATGCATGCCGTGGTCAAGGCCAGGAGGTGAGCGGCCCGAGGTCCAGTAAGAGCCCCTGAGTCGCGATGCTCAAGAGGTCCCCCTTAGCGCTCAAGCAGCCATCGTGCGGTGAGAAAGGAGAGCGACGTTGCTAACACGGGATTGCGTTGGGTGAGGGGACGGTGCCGTGTTAGTTAGTGCTTCCGGGGGGTGACTTATCTCGAGAATCAGGAGCCGCTTCCTGGTGTGTTGTCGGGTCCGTGCATCGACTAGCGAGGGGTCGCTTGGACAGGTCCTCGCGTGTCCCTCCCCTCTCGCCTTTGCTCCCCTTTTTGCTCTACGTCCTCGGGTCCCGGCCCTCGAGCGAGTCTCAGCCGTCGCTGGTATGCCAGATCGCGATGCCGTGGTCAAGGCTAGAGGGTGAGGGCTGGAGAGCCAGTAGGAGCCCTGAGTCGCGATGCTCAGGCACCCTGTCGGTGTCAAAACCGGCGGATCTCGGGTAGGGGGTCCCGAACTGTGCGTCTAGGCGGATGGTAACAGGAGACAAGGGACACGATGTTTTTACCCAGGTTCGGGCCCTCTCAATGGAGGTAATACCCTACTCCTGCTTGATTAATATTGATGATATGGGTAGTACAAGAGTAGATCTACCACGAGATCAAGGAGGCTAAACCCTAGAAGCTAGCCTATGGTATGATTGTTGTTCGCCCCACGGACTAAAACCCTCCGGTTTATATAGACACCGGATAGGTTAGGGTTACACAGAGTCGGTTACAATGGTAGGAGATATACATATCCAGATCGCCAAGCTTGCCTTCCACGCCAAGGAAAGTCCCATCCGGACACGGGACGAAGTCTTCAATCTTGTATCTTCATAGTCTTGGAGTCCGCCGTGATGATAGTTCGCTATCTGGACACCCCTAGTCCAGACTCCTCAAGAGCCCCTGAACCAGGCTTCAATGACGATTTAGTCCGGCGTGCATATTGTCTTCGCATTGCAAGGCGGGTTCCTCCTCCGAATACTTCATAGAAGGTTTTGAACACCAGGATAGTGTCCGGCTCTGCAAAACAAGTTCCACATACCACCTTAGAGAAAATAACTTTTGCACAGATCTGCTGACGTATTACGCGGCATGACATCACACCACGGCCAAGCCTTTATATGAATCATTTTTTACTGTTCCACCTCAGTGCGTTTAGCGAGGCGGTTTCCTTGGCACGTGTTATCAAAGCATAGATCGTGCCCCCTTATTCCGGGATTCTCATCAATACGGATGTGGGTAACCCATCCGCGCCATTGATTACGGCGCTTGGGAGATAAGCGAGTTTTACCAGGCTGGTGGGGGACACATAGCTTCGTCCGTCCATATAAAGGGAATAAGGATCCACCTTTTCACCTACGCCTTCTTCCTCCTTTGCTCATCCATTTCCGCGCACTCGAGCTCCAGCGCCCAAGTCCGCACATCCCACCTCAACCTTTCTCCAACCATGTCAGGAGCGGGAGGTAGGTGGATGGCCTCCTCCGTCACGGAGGGGCACATCACAAGACTGCGGGAGGGCGGATATTTGTCCGGCGACATCACGCACAGGCTGCCCGACGTGGGGCAGCTCATTCCAACCCCCAGGCCCCATGAGAGGGTGGTGTTTCTCCCCCACTTCCTCCACGGACTAGGTTTTCCACTTCACCCATTTGTCCGGGGGCTCATGTTCTAATACGGCCTGGACTTCCACGACCTGGCCCCGAATTTCATCCTCAACATCTCGGCGTTCATCGTCGTGTGCGAGGCCTTCCTCTGCATCCAGCCCCACTTCGGCTTATGGCTGAAGATCTTCAATGTCAGGCCGAAGGTAGTGGGCGGCCACCAAGCGGAGTGCGGAGGTGCCATGGTTGGCAAGATGGCCAAAGTCCTATGGCTCGAGGGCGCTTTTGTGGAGACAATAAAGGGGTGGCAATTAGGGTGGTTCTACATCACCGAGCCGCGCAACCCCGAATGGGTGGCGGCCCCTGAATTCAGATCTGGCTTGCCCACACGGCTCTCGTCATGGAAAGAGACGGTCCTGACGTGGGGGAATTCGGACGAGCTATCCGGACTCCAAGCATGCGTCCGAAACCTGGTGTACAAGAATCTCAGGCTTGTTGACGTAATCCAGGTGATGCTCATCCGCCGGATCCTCCCATGCCAACAAAGGGCCTTTAACTTGTGGGAGTTCGATCCAGCACAACACCGAACCTTGAGCCGGCTCTTCGACACTACGCATTTAAGATGCCCGGAAGGTGTCGTTAAAAGCGCCAAGCCCCAACATCTGCTAACAAGGATCGCGGATACAGCTCATGCGCCCAGCCGGCGAGGTAAGTTATTTTACCCTTTACGGGACTCTTTTTTCATAGATTGACTCCATGTGGGATCTAAAACTCCCTAATCTTCGACAGGACTGGCTGAAGACATCCGGACAGATTAACTGTCCGGCTCCTTTGCCGGAAGACCCGGAGGACGCCGGATTGACGGGGCTGCTGGCTCCGCGCCCATGTGGTGCCGAGAAGAAGGCTAAGAAGGAGGCCACGGAACTCAAGGAGCTCCCGTGCGCAGTGTTTGTCGATTCGATGCAAAATCTTCTCCCGAGGACGAGGAGGAAGAAGAAGCTCCTCCCAGCGGGGAGGAGAAGAAAGGAAGGCCGCCCTAACCGGGAGGCCGGAGGGTCCAAGAAGGGAAGAACCCTTCCTCCGGACTTCTCCACCAACGTCGACGACGACGAGGAGGATTGGCCTACAAGGGCCAAGCCCCTGGCGAGATCGTAAGTGTCCGGATACCCATGGCTTTTTATTATCGCAGAGTGTTCTCTAATGTCGAACAACCGTGCAGCCCGCCGAAGGGCGAGTTCGCCGATTCATCGAGCGGGTCCCTGGGCTCGTCGGAAATGGAGAGTACCTTGCTTCCGACCGCCTCCTCGCCTCACGCTGCGGACGACGCCGCGGCGGGGCCCCAAGGGGGGCTTGGTCAAGAGGAGGTAGCGCAGGAGGTGCCACAAGGCAACCTCCCGGACTCAGCGCTGGGGCAAGACCCCAGGGGCTCTAAGCCCGACCTTGTCCGGACTCCATGCCGAACCTTCATGGTTCCGGATTCCGCAAGCGGACCTTCGAAGAAGGGTAAGACGCCGTGTCCTCCGTCCCAACCGGAGGCACCGGATAGCTTCGGAGGCGCTTAACAGCTTCCATCAGGAGGAGCACCGCACTGTTATGAGTGCGGTGATCTGGACAGTTCAGTCCACCAAGAGCGGACTGACCGAAGCCTGTACCAGCCTTCTAACAGGCGTTGAGGTAAGTTTAGAATATGTAAAAATATTACGCATAGACAGTAGCCCCTGATGCTTAGTTCGGTGTTCGGAAAGAAGAGCCGGACTAAGGATCTAAAAAGATATACGCAGGAGTCTAACATAAGTATGTCAATATGGGAATGCAGGCTGCGCTGCTGACCTCTGCCGCACTGACTGTGGAGGTCAATGCATTGAAGCAGAACCTCGAGCGGTCCGAGAACGAGCTCGGACAAGCCAAGAAGCAGCTCGAGGACAAAGAAGGTAAGTAATACCTTATTAAAGAAATACCTTATAGAAAAGGTTTTGGTTGCAAAAAATAACAGTAATAACTTGGGTACTACAGGGGCCACGAACGAGGTGGCGACCCTGAAGGAAGGGGTGTCCGTGGCCGAAAACAAAGCGGCTGCGGAATGCACCGAGCGAGAGAAGGGAGAGGCGCAGCTGGCCAAGGTACGGCAAGAGCTCCAAGCTCTCGTTGAAAAACACGAGGGTTTGGAGCATGACTCGAAGACTCGAGAGTCCAAGATCGCCTCGGCTCTTCAGAGTGCCAAAGCTGCTAAGGCCGAGGCCCAAAAAGCCCTCCAAGAAATTGAGTCGTTGAAGAAGATAGCGGCGGGTAAGGCATTCTTTATGCAAAGCAAGCATGTGAAAGTGAATTACCTATTACTTACCCGGATTCGGAGCTCTCCAGGAGCATTCGCAGATTTGCCCGTGAGTGTTTCGATGCTGCCGCATTCTACCGCGCCAAGGAGGGAGCTTGACGGAAAAGGTGTTCGGTCTCGGATGTTTGAGGCGGATAGCCGGTGCCCTGAGCGACCAGCTGAAGCAGCTGGTCGAGATCCACAAGGTCGCCGAACAGGCCATGAAGGGCCTTATAGCGCGGGTGGCAGGCCATTGGAGGCCATGCCTGGGAGCTACTTCGGCTTGGTGCAGTGGCTGGTGGACGCCTGCCCATGGATTGAAGTCATCAAGCGCTCCGTTTGCATTGAAGGTGTCCGTCGGGCCCTTTCCCGTGCTAAAGTGCACTGGGGCAAGTTGTACGCGGAGAAGCTTGTGACGGACGGGCCACCGAAGGGCCATGAGCATCGCACGCCCTAAATGTACTATGAGGGCCTCCTGAAGGGTGCCTGCTGAATAGCGGATGAGTGCTCCAAAGATGTAATTTTTGAATAGGCTCGCATTTGTTATCCTGTACGCTGAAAACTTGTTCATATGCGCTAAGCAACGCTTGTTAATTTAAAATATTACCTTCTGTGTGGTCGTTTATCAAATTTGAGAGATGGCAAGTCGTTGGCTTCAGGCCCCATGCCACGAGTGCTGGGGTGTTCGGGATAAACTTGAGCACTCTTGTTCCCATTCTTGGGTCCATCTAGGAGGCGCCAACACAACGTAACAAGGCAACCAGACTTATAATGCTTGAACACTCTCACTTAGCCATAGAATTCTATAATTTTAAATTTCGTGAAGCCCCTAGTATTCGAAGACCGAGTTCGGGCGCTATCCACGCCTTGGCGGACAATTCGGTTCCTCGCTCTAAGCGGCATAAGTCTTTAGGGACCCGAAAAACCTCTCGAACAGCGATCGCTCTCGCCCTATCATGACGGTCAGTTTTAGCTTTCTCCACTGAGGTGCTCGACCCAGCTCAACTGGGGCACAATCGCAGTGGTTCTCCCATTGCTACCTTAGCCGATATAGTGGAACGTAAGGTACCAAAACACGGGAGCCGGGCAAACCCAACTATTGACCCAAGACATGATTCGGAGCCGATTCATATAATGCTATAAGTTCGGGTGCCGCACTTGTGAAAGTGTTCGGACTTATCACACCATAATTTTGGGATACTTAAGCCCTCGGTGTATTGGTCGTACCAAAGTGTACGGTTGCAACATGTCATGAAAGGAACATATGTATAGGTAAAGCAAGTAGTGCAATAATAAGCAAAAGCTATGTATTGTTTATTCAAAAAAGGTACTGCAATGAAAGCAGAACGATACAAATAGTGCTATAAGCAAGGGATGGGACTATCTAACATCTCCCCCTCCAGGGGTAAGCTGCGGGATGGTATGTAAAACAGGTATAATGCTCGTAATAGAGACCACCTGAACATTCGACGTGGCTTTCCGCTTCCCTGGCTGTTGCATCGTGAGTTCAGCGATTCAAGTGCCAGAAATGACTTCTCAAAGACGGAATCCTGAAAGTAAGAAAAAAGGAAGAAAGAAGGAAAAAAGAAAAAGAATGACACAATCGGGAGCCCCTGGTGCGGTCGAGCCGCATTCTTGGCGTGCCGTGGTCTTGCCCTCCCCATATGCCCATGGTATCTCCAGCGTAATTATGTACGCGTAATACTATCTTCGCAATTTTGCGAGGGCGGTTGGGGCGGATTGCTACGCGATGCTTGAACCGTGCCAGCGGTCTTGTTGTAGGTTACTCCGGCGCGCTTGATGTGTCCGGACGCTTAGTGGCCGGACTCGAGAATTGCTGTGAGAGGCTGCTTTGCACCTCCGCCGCGAGGGCTGCCGTGTGCTCCTCCGCTCGAGAGAGCGCTCGGTGTTTCCATTGACCGTGATTACCTCGAGGGCCTGGCATCTTGAGCTTGAGGTATGCGTGAGCGGCACCGCATTGAACTTTGCAATGCGGTTCGTCCGAGCAAAGGCATGATAGCCGCTTGCGGAATGGGACGATGTCAAGATTAACTCTTCGCTCGGAAGTTATCCGGGATCCAAGACCACTTGAGTGTAACGAGCCCGCATAACTGGCCTCTACACCCGGTATGACGCCTTTAAAGGTCGTCTTTGTAGGTTTAATCCTTGAGGGTCTATGCCCATTTTGCGCCTTCGTATCCTCGATAAAGCAGGTTCAGGCTGCTACCGCCGTCCATCGGGACTCTCGTGAGGTGAAATCCGTCGATAATTGGGTCAAGAACCAATGCGGCGAAACCGCCGTGGCGGATGCTAGTGGGTGGTCCTTCGATCGAAGGTGATCGGGCAGGAAGACCATGGGTTGAACTTGGGCGATCGCTCCATCGCATATACGCCCCTTTAGTGCACGCTCCGCTCCCTTTTGGGTATGTGGGTTGCGATATCATGTTCACCGTCCGCACTTGTGTAGGAAAACCCTTCATCCACTATTGTTCGGGCGGCCGGGCTCTTCCTCGTCATCGCTATGCAGCCCCTTGTCATTGAGTTCGGCACTTAACTTGCCTGCTTGCTTGAACACCCAACAATCCCTGTTGGTGTGATTGGCTGGTTTTTCGGGGGTGCCATGTATATGGCACAAACGATCGAGTATTCGGTCCAAGTTGGACGGGCCCTGGGTATTTCTTTTGAATGGCTTCTTCCGCTGACCGGGTTTATAGCCTCTGAATCCGGCATTGATGGCCAGATCTTGAGATTATCGCCGCACGCGGCGCTTGTTCTTGTTGACGCAACCTGCCATTGCTGTCCTTGGTATCCGAACTATCAGGATGTTTGGCCAAGTTGTTGCTTCAAGCTAGCCAGCTGTCCTCTCCCGCACAAAAGCGGGTCATGAGTGTTGTGACGGCTGCCATGGATTTTGGCTTTTCCTGTCCTAGGTGCCGCGCAAGCCACTCGTCGTGGATGTTATGTTTGAAGACTGCAAGGGCCTCTGCATTCGGACAGTCAACAATTTGATTTTTCTTTGTTAGGAACCGTGTCCACAATTGTCTGGCCGATTCTTCTGGCTGCTGAATTATGTGGCTAAGGTCATCGGCATCCGGTGGTCGCACATATGTGCCCCGAAGTTATCAAGGAATGCGGCTTCCGTGTCCTCCCAACAACCAATTGATTCTGCCGCAAGCTGTTGAGCCAATGCCGAGCTGGTCCTTTAAGCTTGAGTGGGAGGTATTTGATGGCATGTAGATCATCACCGCGGGCCATGTGGATATGGAGGAGATAGTCCTCGATCCGCACCGCAGGATCTGTGGTACCATCGTATGATTCGATGTTTACGGGTTTGAAGCCCTCGGGATTTGATGATCCATTACTTCATCTGTGAAGCATAGTGGGTGTCTTGCGCGCCTCAGATTGGGCTATATCACGACGTAGCTCATATGATCTTTGTCTACTGTGTTCGGCCCGGTCGAGTTTGCTGTATCCGGCACGACGGTAATCATCCCGCGTCGTTGGGCGCCCACGCGATCCGTAGATCGACCTTGTATGTTTTGCCTTATCCTCCAATATATCTCGAAAGTCCGGCGCGTTTTTCCCGTGCCTTGGTACTTTTTGAGCGGCGTCGGGGTGTGGCTTGAGTGGAGGGCCGATAGGCTTCTCTGTCGCGGCCACGGGTGGCCGGTCTGCCATGTCGTCTTGCTGGTGACTTGGGTACTTCCTCCTCCGATCGAGCAACGGCCTGCGTTTGGGGTAGCTTTTGGAGGGGCGTTCGAGTTCATACTCTTCGGCTGCAAGGACTTCAGTCCATCTGTCAGCTAGCAGGTCTTGATCAGCTCTAAGCTATTGCTGCTTTTTTTTGAGGCTGCTTGCCATGGCTATAAGCCCGCGTTTGAAACGCTCCTATTCGGCGGGATCCTCAGGCACGACAAATTCGTCGTCGTCGAGGCTTGCCTCATCTTCGGAGGGAGGCACATAATTATCGTCCTCGACCTCTCTTTCTGCCGCACTGTCATGCAGACTTGCTTCTCCCTCCTCCCTTTGAGTCCTGCTGGAGGGGGTTCTCTTTAACACTTGTCCGGGTGTTATTATCTCCGTGCGAGTCACCGCTTTTATTGTGGCGGGTTTAGAGCGGCGCCATCGACGCCGGCGCTTGGCTGTTTCTTGAGGGGTCATCCTCCGTTGTTCCATCGCTGCTCCCATCTTTTGGGATGTCCACCATGTATATGTCATATGACGAGGTGGCCTTCCAGTGCCCTGTAGGCGCTGGGTCTTGGTCGTCTCCGGCGTCGTCGTCCATACCGTCGACGTCTTTGGAGTCAAAGTCTAGCATGTCGGTTAAATCATCGACAGTGGTTACAAAGTGGGTGGTGGGTGGGCGTTGAATTTCTTCGTTGTCCGTATCCCAACCTTCCTGTCCGTTGTCCGGCCAGGGATCTCCGGATAAAGAGAGAGACTTTAGCGAATTCAGAATGTCGCCAAAGGGCGAGTGCTGAAAGATGTCCGCGGCAGTGTACTCCATAACGGGTGCCCAATCGGATTCGATTGGCGGGCGCTGATGGGTCGAGTCCGGAGAGGAGTCCGCACCACAGTCGAGGTCTTCGCAAAGGACAGGGATGGAGTTCGACTCAATCGCCATAGAGATCGTAGCCCCCGAGGTGGTGTCCAACCACTCGTCCTCGATCGGGGAATCCGGCTCGGATTAAGGATCGGAGCGGATGTTGGTGCGGCCTCCAGGGCACTGTTCGGCTGCAGAGCTAGATCATGCCCATCGAGACAGTGCGGCACGCTATCTGAGGCTCGAATCCGTCAAGATCAAGTCTCCGTGGATATCGGCCGATAGTTCAAACTTCCAAATCTGACCTGATGGCCAGGGCGTAGCTTCGATCTGCTCCAGATGGCTGCTTAATTGGCCCACAAGGCGGCCGCCAACACAAAGATCTGTCCGAGGAGAAAAGTCTCACCCTGGACCGCATCGTTGTTGATGACCGAAGGAGCCATCGGGCCTATCGGTGACGACACATAGGAACTCTCAATGAAAGCACCAACGTCGGTGTCAAAACCGGCGGATCTCGGGCAGGGGGTCCCGAACTTTGCGTCTAGGCGGATGGTAACAGGAGACAAGGACACGATGTTTTTACCGAGGTTCGGGCCCTCTCGATGGAGGTAATACCCTACTCCTGCTTGATTAATATTGATGATATGGGTAGTACAAGAGTAGATCTACCACGAGATCAAGGAGGCTAAACCCTAGAAGCTAGCCTATGGTATGATTGTTGTTCGTCCTATGGACTACAGCCGTCCGGTTTATATAGGCACCGGAGAGGGCTAGGGTTACACAAAGTCGGTTACAAAGGTAGGAGATCTACATATCCGTATCGCCAAGCTTGCCTTCCACGCCAAGGAAAGTCCCATCCGGACACGAGACGAAGTCTTCAATCTTGTATCTTCATAGTCTTGGAGTCCGGCCGTGACGATAGTCCGGCTATCCGGACACCCCCTAGTCCGGGACTCCCTCACCCCCCCCTTTAACGTGCAAGAGGTTCGCGCAGATGAGAGTGAAGGAGCCACCGTGGGGGCCTCGCCTGACGCTGCTCCTTGAAGAGATCCTGCAGGCTCATCACAGAAAGAACGAAAGTTCGCCGTGACAACCGACAGTCAGCTGTTAGTTGCCCCGGAGGGGTGACGAGGCACTGAAGGTTTGATGAGGTGGCGCTATGCGGGGCTGCCGCGGCTAGAGCTCAGCCATTCAGGTTTGCCGGCGTTGTAGGAAAGGACCCATGCGCAAGCGTCGTGTCGTTAGGGAGCAGCTCCATCAGTTGGTGTCAGTTGAGCGAGCAACTAGGTCAAGCATGTTAATCACGAAGGAGCAAGTCCATTTAGATAAGCGCAAAGAAGACGAACATCGTCGGGTCGGACCCGAGCGACCTGGGGATGATGCAGCCCGAGGGGCGCCCCCAACAAGATAAGCTAGGAACATGAAGTAAAAGGGACACACGCTGCAGGGACGGATGTCGGTGTCAAAACCGGCGGATCTCGGGTAGGGGGTCCCGAACTGTGCGTCTAGGAGGATGGTAATAGGAGACAAGGGACACGATGTTTTTACCCAGGTTCGGGCTCTCTCGATGGAGGTAATACCCTACTCCTGCTTGATTAATATTGATGATATGGGTAGTACAAGAGTAGATCTACCACGAGATCAAGGAGGCTAAACCCTAGAAGCTAGCCTATGGTATGATTGTTGTTCGTCCTACGGACTAAAACCCTCCGGTTTATATAGACACCGGATAGGTTAGGGTTACAAAGAGTCGGTTACAATGGTAGAGATATACATATCCGTATCGCCAAGCTTGCCTTCCACGCCAAGGGAAGTCCCATCCGGACACGGGACGAAGTCTTCAATCTTGTATCTTCATAGTCTTGGAGTCCGGCTGTGATGATAGTTCGGCTATCTGGACACCCCCTAGTCCAGGACTCCCTCAGTAGCCCATGAACCAGGCTTCAATGGCGACGAGTCCGGCGCGCATATTGTCTTCGGCATTGCAAGGCGGATTCCTCCTCCGAATACTTCATAGAAGGTTTTGAACACCAGGATAGTGTCCATCTCTGCAAAACAAGTTCCACATACCACCTTAGAGAGAATAACTTTTGCACAGATCTGCTGACGTATTCTGCGGCATGACATCACACCACGGCCAGGCCTTTATATGAATCATTTTTTACTGTTCCACCTCAGCGCGTTTAGCGAGGTGGTTTCCTTGGCACGTGTTATCAAAGCATAGATCGTGCCCCCTTATTCCGGGATTCTCATCAATACGGATGTGGGTAACCCATCCGCGCCATTGATTACGGCGCTTGGGAGATAAGCGAGTTTTACCAGGCTGGTGGGGGACGCATAGCTTCGTCCGTCCATTTAAGGGGATAAGGACCCACCTTTTCACCTACGCCTTCTTCCTCCTTTGATCATCCATTTCCGCGCACTCGAGCTCCAGCGCCCAAGTCCGCACATCCCACCTCAACCTTTCTCCAACCATGTCAGGAGCGGGAGGTAGGTGGATGGCCTCCTCCGTCACGGAGGGGCACATCACAAGACTGCGGGAGGCCGGATATTTGTCCGGCGACATCGCGCACAGGCTGCCCGACGTGGGGCAGCTCATTCCAACCCCCAGGCCCCATGAGAGGGTGGTGTTTCTCCCCCACTTCCTCCACGGACTAGGTTTTCCACTTCACCCATTTGTTTGGGGGCTCATGTTCTACTACGGCCTGGACTTCCACGACCTGGCCCCGAATTTCATCCTCAACATCTCGGCGTTCATCGTCGTGTGCGAGGCCTTCCTCTGCATCCAGCCCCACTTCGGCTTATGGCTGAAGATCTTCAATGTCAGGCCGAAGGTAGTGGGCGGCCACCAAGCGGAGTGCGGAGGCGCCATGGTTGGCAAGATGGCCAAAGTCCTATGGCTCGAGGGTGCTTTTGTGGAGACAATAAAGGGGTGGCAATCGGGGTGGTTCTACATCACCGAGCCGCGCGACCCCGAATGGGTGGCGGCCCCTGAATTCAGATCTGGCTTCCCCACACGGCTCTCGTCATGGAAAGAGACGGGCCTGACATGGGGGAATTCGGACGAGCTATCCAGACTCCAAGCATGCGTCCGAAACCTGGTGTACAAGAATCTCAGGCTTGTCGACAATCCAGGTGATGCTCATCCGTCGGATTCTCCCATGCCAACAACGGGCCTTTAATTTGTGGGAGTTCGATCCGGCACAGCACCGAACCTTGAGCCGGCTCTTCGACACTACATACGAAGATGCCTGGATGGTGCTGTTCAAGGGCGCTGAAGCCCCCGCATCCGCTAACAAAGATCGCGGATACAGCTCGCGGTGTCAAGCCGGCGAGGTAAGTTATTTTACCCTTTACGGGACTCTTTTTTCATAGATTGACTCTATGTGGGATCTAAAACTCCCTAATCTTTGACAGGAATGGCTGAAGACGTCCAGACAGATTAACTGTCCGGCTCCTTTGCCAGAAGACCCAGCGGACGCCCGATTGACGAGGCTGCTGGCTCCAGTACCCCATGTGGTACCGGAGAAGAAGGCCAAGAAGGAGGCCACGGGAACTCGAAGGAGCTCCCGACGCCAGGTGCTGTCAGAATCTGAAGCAGAATCTTCTCCTGAGGACGAGGAGGAGGAAAAAGAAGCTTCTCCCCCAGGCGGGGAGGAGAGGAAAGGAAGGCCGCCCCAATCGGGAGGCCGGAGGGTCCAAGAAGGGAAGAACCCTTCCTCCGGACTTCTCCACAAACGTCGACAGCGACGAGGAGGATTGGCCAACAAGGGCCAAGCCCCTGGCGAGATCGTAAGTGTCTGGATACCCATGCCTTTTTTTTATTATTGCATAGTGTTCTCTAATGTCGAACAATCATGCAGCCCGCCCAAGAGCGAGCTAGCCGCTTCGACGAGCGGGTCCCTGGGTTCGTCGAAAATTGAGAGTACTTCGCTTCCGACCGCCTCCTCACCTCACGCTGCGGACGACGCCGAGGTGGTGCCTCAAGGGGGGCCTGGTCAAGAGGAGGTGGCGCAGGAGGAGCCACAAGGCAACCTCCCGGACTCCAGGCACGTGGGGGGCAAGACCCCCAGGGGCTCTAAGCCCGACCCTCGTCCGGACTCCATGTCGGAACCTTCAGCGGTTCAAGTCCGCCAGCGTTCCTTCACAAGAAGGTAAGGCGCCGTGTCCTCCGTCCCAACCGGAGGCACCGGATAGCTCGAGGCGCTTAACAGCGCTTCCATCGAGGAGGAGCACCGCCTGTTATGAGTGCGGTGATCCGACAGTTCGATCCGCCAAGAGCGGACTGACCAAAGCCTGTACCAGCCTTCTAACAGGCTTTGAGGTAAGTTTAGAATATGTAAAAATATTACCGCATAGACAGTAGCCCCTGATGCTTAGTTCGGTGTTCAGAAAGAAAAGCCGGACTAAGGATCTAAAAAGATATACGGAGGAGTCTAACATAAGTATGTCAATATGGGAATGCAGGCTGCGCTGCTGACCTCTGCCACACTGACTGCGGAGGTCAATGCATTGAAGCAGAACCTCGAGCGGTCCGAGAACGAGCTCGGACAAGCCAAGAAGCAGCTCGAGGACAAGGAAGGTAAGTAATACCTTATTAAAGAAATACCTTATAGAAACGGTTTTGGTTGCAAAAAATAACAGGAATAACCTGGGTACTATAGGGGCCACGAACGAGGTGGCGACCCTGAAGGAAGCGGTGTCCGTGGCCGAAAACAAAGCGGCTGCGGAACGCACCGAGCGAGAGAGGGGGAGGCACAGCTGGCGGAGGTGCGGCAAGAGCTCCAGGCTCTCGTGGAAAAACACGAGAGTATGGAGCATGACTCGAAGACCCGAGAGTCCGAGCTTGCTTCGGCTCTTGAGAGTGCCAAAGCTGCTAAGGCTGAGGCCCAAAAAGCCCTCCAGGAGATTGAGGCGATAAAGAAGATCGCTGCGGGTAAGGCATTCTTTATGCAGAGCAAGCATGTGAAAGTGAATTACCTATTACTTACCTGGATTCGGAGCTCTCCAGGAGCATTCGCAGATCTGCCACGTAGTGTGTCTGATGCTGCCGCCTTCTACCGCGCCAAGGAGGGGAGCTCAACGGAGAAGGTGTTCTGGTCTCAATATGCTGAGGCCGGACATCCGGTGCCCCTAAGCGACCAGCTGAAGCAGCTGGTCGAGCTCCACAAGGTCGCCGAACAGGCCATGAAGGGCCTCATAGTTCGGCTGTGGCCATTGGAAGCCATGCCTGGGAGCTACTTCGGCTTAGTGCGGTGGCTGGTGGACGCCTGTCCACGAATTGAAGTCATCAAGCGCTCCGTCTGTATTGAAGGTGTCCGTCGGGCCCTTGCCCGTGCTAAAGTGCACTGGGGCAAGCTGGATGCGGAGAAGCTTGTGACAGACGGGCCACCGAAGGGCAAGGAGCATCGCACGCCCGAAATGTACTATGAGGGCCTCCTGAAGGGTGCCCGCCGAATAGCGGATGAGTGCTCCAAAGATGTAATTTTTGAATAGACTCGCATTTGTTATCCTGTATGCTGAAAACTTGTTCATATCGCTAAACAACGCTTAGTTAATTTGAAATATTACCTTCATGCGGCCGCTTATCAAATTTGAGAGATGGCAAGTCGTTGGCTTCAGCCCCCATGCCACGAAAGTGTGGGTGTTCGGGATAAACTTGACCACTCTTGTTCCCATTCTTGGGTCCATCTAGGAGGCGCTCAACGCAACGAACAAGGCAACCGGACTTATAATGCTTGAACACTCTCACTTAGCCATAGAATTCTATAATTTTAAATTTCGTGAAGCCCCTAGTATTCGAAGACCGAGTTCGGCGTTGCGGCGCTATCCACGTATGGCGGACAATTCGGTTCCTCGCTCTAAGCGGCATAAGTCTTTAGGGAGCCGAAAAACCTCTCGAACAGCGACCGCTCTCGCCCTATCATGACGGTCAGTTTTAGCTTTCTCCATCGAGGTGCTCGACCCAGCTCAAGCTGGGCACAATCGCAATGGTTCTCCGGTGCTACCTTAGCGATATAACGGAACGTAAGGTACAAAAACACGGGAGCCGGGCAAACCCAACTATTGACCCAAGACATGATTCGGAGCCGATTCATATAATGCTATAAGTTTGGGGTGCCGCACTTGTGAAAGTGTTCGGACTTATCACACCATAATTTTGGGGTACTTAAGCCCCTGGTGTATTGGCCGTACCAAAGTGTACGGGTGCAACATGTCATGAAATGAACATAAATATAGATAAAGAAAAGAGTGCAACAATAGGCAAAAGCTATGCATTGTTTATTCAAAAAAGGTACTGCAATGAAGGCAGGACGATACAAATAGTGCGATAAGCAAGGAATGGGACTATCTAACATGTCCCCCTCCAGGGGTAAGCTGCGGGATGATATGTAAAACAGGTATAATGCTCGTAATAGAGACCACCTGAACACTTGACGTGGCTTTCTGCTTCCCTGGCTGTTGCATCATGAGTTCGGCGATTCTAGTGCCGGACATGACTTCTGGAAGACGGAGTCCTGAGAGTAAGAAAAAAGAAAGAAAAAAAAAAGAATGACACAATCGGGAGCCCCTGGTGCGGTCGAGCCGCATTCTTGGCGTGACATGGTCGTGCCCCTCCCCATTTGTATCTCCAGAGCGTAATTATGTACGCGTAATACTAGCTTCGCAATTTCGCGAGGGCTGGGGTTGGGGCCGTATTGCTACGCGTGCTTGAATCGTGCCAGGCGGTCTTGTTGTAGGTTACTCCGGGCGCGCTTGGTGGTGTCCGGACGCTTAGTGGCCGGACTCGAGAATTCCCGTGAGAGGCTGCTTTGCACCTCCGCCGCGAGGGCCGCCGTGTGCTCCTCCGTTCGGAGAGAGCGTTCGGTGTTTCCATTGACCGTGATTACTCCTCGAGGGCCTGGCATCTTGAGCTTGAGGTATGCGTAGTGCGGCACCGCATTGAACTTTGCAAATGCAGTTCGTCCGAGCAATGCATGATAGCCGCCATGAACGGGACTATGTCAAGATTAACTCTTCGCCGGAAGTTATCCGGGATCGAAGACCACTTCGACTGTGGTCGAGCCCATACAATTGGCCTCTACACCGGTATGACGCCTTTAAAGGTCGTCTTTGTAGGTTTAATCCTTGAGGGGTCTATGCCCATTTTGGGCACTGTATCCTGATAAAGCAGGTCCAGGCTGCTACCGCCGTCCATCAGGACTCTGGTGAGGTGAAATTCGTCAATAATTGGGTCAAGAACCAATGCGGCGAAACTGCCGTGACAGATGCTAGTGGGGTGGTCCCTTCGATCGAAGGTGATCGGGCAGGATGACCATGGGTTGAACTTTGGGGCGACTGGCTCCATCGCATATACGTCCCGTAGTGCATGCTTCCGCTCCCTTTTGGGTATGTGGGTTGCGTATATCATGTTCACCGTCCACACTTGTGTGGGAAAACCTTTCTGTCCTCTATTGTTCGGCGGCCGGGGCTCTTCCTCGTCATCGCTATGCAGCCCCTTGTCATTGAGTTCGGCACTTAACTTGCCTGCTTGCTTGAACACCCAACAATCCCTGTTTGTGTGATTGGCTGGTTTTTTGGGGGTGCCATGTATCTGGCACAAGCGATCGAGTATTCGGTCCAAGTTGGACGGGCCCTGGGTATTTCGTTTGAATGGCTTCTTCCGCTGACCGGGTTTAGAGCCTCAATCCGCATTGACGGTC
Organism: Aegilops longissima; assembly: GCA_021605205.1. NCBI lineage: Eukaryota > Viridiplantae > Streptophyta > Magnoliopsida > Poales > Poaceae > Aegilops > Aegilops longissima. The sequence goes on along the minus strand of CM038681.1, from coordinate 583,014,998 downwards.
GTATCTTGATATTATCGCCGCACGCGGCGCTTGTTCTTGTTGCGACACGACCTGCCATTGCTGTCCTTGGTATCCGAACTATCAGGGTGTTTGGCCAAGTTGTTGCTTCTAGCTAGCCAGCTGTCCTCTCCCGCACAAAAGCGGGTCATGAGTGTTGTGAGGGCTGCCATGGATTTCGGCTTTTCCTGTCCTAGGTGCCGGGCAAGCCACTCATCGCGGATGTTATGTTTGAAGGCTGCAAGGGCCTCTGCATCCGGACAGTCAACGATTTGATTTTTCTTTGTGAGGAACCGTGTCCAGAATTGTCTGGCCGATTCTTCTGGCTGCTGAATTATGTGGCTAAGGTCATCGGCGTCTGGTGGTCGCATATATGTGCCCCGAAGTTATCAAGGAATGCGGCTTCCGTGTCCTCCCAACAACCAATTGATTCTGCTGGCAAGCTGTTGAGCCAATGCCGAGCTGGTCCTTTAAGCTTGAGTGGGAGGTATTTGATGGCATGTAGATCATCACCGCGGGCCATGTGGATATGGAGGAGATAGTCCTCGATCCAGACCGCAGGATCTATGGTACCATCGTATGATTCGATGTTTACGGATGTGAATCCCTCGGGGATTTGATGATCCATTACTTCATCTGTGAAGCATAGTGGGTGTGAGGCGCCTCTGGATTGGGCTATATCACGACGTAGCTCATATGAGCTTTGTCTACTGTGTTCGGCCCGGCCGGGTTTGCTGTATCCGGCGCGACGGTAATCATCCCGCGTCGTTGGGCGCCCACGCGATCCGTAGATCGATCTTGTATGTTTTGCCTTATCCTCCAATATATCTCGCAAGTCCGGCGCGTTTTCCCATGCCTTGGTACTTTTTGAGCGGCGTCGGGGTGTGGCTTGAGCGGAGGGCCGAGAGGCTTCTCTGTCGCGGCCACGGGGTGGCCGGTCTGCCATGTCGTGCGCTGGTGACTTGGGTGCTTCCTCCTCTAATCGAGGCAACGGCCTGCGTTTGGGGTAGCTTTTGGAGGGGCGTTCGAGTTCATACTCTTCGGCTGCAAGGACTTCAGTCCATCTGTCAGCTAGCAGGTCTTGATCAGCTCTAAGTTGTTGCTGCTTTTTCTTGAGGCTGCTTGCCGTGGCTATAAGCCTGTGTTTGAAACGCTCCTGTTCGGTGGGATCCTCAGGCACGACAAATTCGTCGTCGTCGAGGCTTGCCTCATCTTCGGAGGGAGGCGCATAATTATCGTCCTCGACCTCTCTTTACGCAGACTTTCAGGCGGACTTGCTTCTCCCTCCTCCTGCGCTGAGTCCTGCTGGAGGGGGTTGTCTTCGGCACTGTCCGGGGTGTTATTATCTCCCGTGCCGGAATCACCGTTTTTGCTGTGGCGGGATTTAGAGCGGCGCCGCTGACGTCGGCGCTTCGGTTGCTTCTTGGAGGGGTCATCCTCTGTTGTTCCATCACTGTTCCCATCTTTTGGGATGTCCACCATGTATATGTCGATGACGAGGTGGCCTTCCAAAGTGCCACAGGCGCTGGGTCTTGGTCGGCTCGGCATCGCCGTCCATACCGTCCGATGTCTTTGGAGTCAAGTCGAGCATGTCGGTTAAATCATCGGCAGTGGCTACAAAGTGGGTGGTGGGTGGGCGTTGAATTTCTTCGTCGTCTCAGATCCCAACCTTCCTGTCCGTAGTCCGCCAGGGCTCTCCGGATAAAGAGAGAGACTTCGTGAATTCAGGATGTCGCCAAAGGGCGAGTCTTTGAAAGATGTCCGCGGCGGTGAAATCCATGACCGGCGCCTAATCGGATTCGATTGATGGGGCGCGGGGGGTTGGGAGTCCGGAGAGGAGTCCGGCACCCTGGAGTTGAGGTCTTCGCAAAGGACAGGGATGGAGTTCAGTTCAATCGCCGTACAGATCGTAGCCCCCGAGGTGGTGTCCAACCACTCGTCCTCGATCGGGGAATCCGGCTCGGATTAAGGATCGGAGCGGATGCTGGTGCGGCCTGTAGGGCACTGTTAGATCATGCCCATTGAGACAGTGCGGCACGCTTGGCTGCGGCTCGAATCCGTCGAAGATCAAGTCTCCGTGGGCATCGGCCGTATAGTTCAAACTTCCAAATCTGACCTGATGGCTAGGGGCATAGCTTTCGATCTGCTCCAGATGGCCAAGCGAATTGGCCCGCAGTGCAAAGCCGCCGAATACGAAGATCTGTCCGGGGAGAAAAGTCTCACCCTGGACCGCGTCGTTGTTGATGATCGAGGGAGCCATCGGGCCTATCGTTGACGACACAGAGGAACTCTCAATGAAAGCACCAATGTCGGTGTCAAAACCGGCTCGGGTAGGGCGTCCCGAACTGTGCGTCTAGGCGGATGGTAACATGAGACAAGGGACACGATGTTTTTACCCAGGTTCGGGCCCTCTCGATGGAGGTAATACCCTACTCCTGCTTGATTAATATTGATGATATGGGTAGTACAAGAGTGGATCTACCACGAGATCAAGGAGGCTAAACCCTAGAAGCTAGCCTATGGTATGATTGTTGTTCGTCCTACGGACTAAAACCCTCCGGTTTATATAAACACCGGATAGGTTAGAGTTACACAGAGGCGGTTACAATGGTAGGAGATCTACATATACGTATCGCCAAGCTTGCCTTCCACGCCAAGGAAAGTCCCATCCGGACACGGGACGAAGTCTTCAATCTTGTATCTTCATAGTCTTGGAGTCCGGCCGTGATGATAGTTCGGCTATCCGGACACCCCCTAGTCCAGGACTCCCTCAACGGACCCACACGGCCTGGGAATAGTACAGCCCTGGGGGGCGCTCCCAGTTGGAAATGAAACTTGAAAGATGTTACTTGATAGCCTTGAAGATGAAAGGGTGTTGGTGCAGCAGACTCGGTGGGCTGCGGGAGCCGATCCTCACGAGCCCCCGGGCTTAGGGGCCTCGGGTGGCTCCGGAGGCGCTGGTGGCTCCTCGTGGACCATCTCCATCTCTACCAGGGCTGCGGAACGCCTGGACTCTTAAGCCTCCAGGAAGCTCCTCATGAGGCACTCGCGCGTGGCAGCTACATTCGGCAAGCCGTAAGGCATGCGAACGTAGCTGTGGGGTGGGCCCTCGCAGCGCCCCATGCGAGAGGGCCAGAGGCGCTCCTGAGAGGCGGCTCGGTTGAGCCCTGGTATGTCGATGCAGACGCGCAGCCCACCATCCTCGCCTGGATGGGGAGCTACGGCAGGTAAGAGGCGGCTACCACTCATGACTCTTGACTCCTGCAGCTCCTGAATGATCTTGCTGACGAACTCCTGAGGGTTCGGCCCTCCTTGCCTTGCTCCTTCTTGAGGGAAACGTGCTTCGAAACACGCCTCCAAGTGGTGCCCAAGCGCCTTCCTTGTGACCTTAGCAAGGTCGGTGGCTCTCCAGGGGGGAGCCACCGAGCCCTGCCTGAGGAGGGTGCCGGGCGCGCTTTCCTATGCGATAGAAGGAGGTTCCCCCTGAACAGGCGCGGACCCTGAGGGGCCTGCCTCCTGAGGGGCCGGGCCGGACGATGTCTTCTTCTTCTTGGGGGCGGTCTCGGGAAGCCTCCAGCTTCCGCGATCCGGGTCTTCCAAAGTGATGCGGCCTGAAAGGCTCGCTCCAGGGAGCACACCGCGTCTTTCTCTTCGCAGGGCACCGTGATGACTCCGCCACTTCCTGGCATCTTGAGGACGTTGTAGCCGTGGTGGGTTACGACCATGAACTTGGCCAGCGCTGGGTACCCGAGGATGGCGTTGTATGGCAGGCGAATGTGGGCGACGTCGAAGTCGATGAGCTCGGTGTGGTAGTTGTCGCGCGCGCCGAAGGTGACAGGGAGGCGAACCTGCCCAATCAGGACCGTGGAGCCATCGGTGACCCTAGAGAAAGGCTTGGTTGGCTGAAGCTGATTGTAAGGCACTTGGAGATTGTTGAACGTTTCCACAGACAAGACGTTGAGCCCTGCCCCGCCATCGATGAGGGTCTTGGTGACTAGCACGTTGCTGATGATTGGGGAGCAAAGCATCGGGAGGACTCTGGCTGTGGCCGCACACATGAGCTGATCCGCCGAGCTGAACGTGATGGCGCACGCTGACCTCCTAAGGGGGCGTGTGGCTTCGAGCTTGGTGAGGACTGCATTCACTTCACGGGCGAACTGCTTGAAGATGCGCTGAGAGGCTGGGGCTTGAGCTCCGCCCAGGATGCAGGCGATCGCGCGCGGCTCCTGGAAGCCCCCAGCCCCCTCGTCCTGATGATGGTCTTCATTTCTCCTTGGCTGTGGTGGCAGAGGAGGGAGGCCTGCGTTGCTTTGCGGGCGATCCTCGCGAGGCTGATCCCTCCAGCCTCCCTCGCGAGGCGGGTCCCGCCAGCGATCCTCGTGAGGTTGGTCGCGCCACCCTTGGCGAGGGCCGCGGTCTTCCCAGCGTCCTGCATTCCTTCCTCCTCCTCAGTCGTAGCCCCGGTCGCTGCGGTCGGGACGTGGCCGATCCTCCCTCCTCGCACGGCTCGGAGCTCTTGACATTCGTTGGTGTTGTGGGTGTGGAGGTCGAGGTACACGCAGTACCGGCTGCCCTTGGAAGACTCGGGCTGATCTCTGCCCCGCTTGGTGTCCGGTTCTGCCGCGAGCACGGCAGCCCCCTTGCGCTTCACGTCCTTGGCCTTGGGTTTCTTCTCTTCTGGGTCTGCGGCAGGCAGCTCGAGGAGGGAGAGACGCCCTTCCTCAGCCCTGGCGCACTTGGTCGCCAAGTTGAACAGCTCCAAGGAAGTGCACAAGTCTTCATGCATCGCCAGCTCCTCCTTCATCTTGACATCGTGCACACCGTCGGAGAAGGCGGAGATGATGGCCTCCTCGGTCACCTTGGGAATCTTGAGGCGTGCGTTGTTGAAACGCTGGATGTATTTCTGCAGGGTCTCCCCTGGTTGCTGCTTGATGTAGCGCATGTCGCTCACGGCGGGTGGCCGGTCACGAGTACCTTGGAAGTTGGCGATGAAGCGGGTGCGCATCTCGTCCCAGGAGGAGATCGTACCTGGGGCCAGGTTCAGGAGCCAGGTGCGGGGCCCATCCTTGAGCGCCATGGGAAACCAGTTCACCATGAGCTTCTCGTCTCCGTTGGCGGCTTCGATGCCCAGCTCATAGAGCTGGAGGAACTCTGCGGGGTTGGCCGTACCGTCGTAGCGAGGAGGCAGGTCTGGCTTGAACTTGCCGGGCCACGCGACGTTGCGTAGCTCGACGGTGAAGGCTCGGCAGCCTTCTGTGGCCACGGGAGGCCTTGGGTGACGAAGAGCTTGGTCCTGCGGGTCCCCATGCGTTGCAGCTGGGAGCAGCGCGGGGTCTTGACGTGCTGGAGCAGGAGCGTGGTCGCGACGAGCTGGAGCGGGGAGCACTCGGGCAGCTTCTTGTGGGCGAGGGACTTCCTGGCAGCTCTGCTCTTGCCGAGCTGGCGCCGGACGGAGCGGGTTCCGCCCCGGGACCACGCGCCTTGGGGCCAGGGCGCCTTCTTGAGGGGGAGACGGCCGAGGCCCCCCCGAAGCTTCATCCTCAGTGTAGGGCGGGGTGCGGTGCAGCGGGGCCAGACGGCGCGGGAGCCTCGGCGCAGACGAGCTTCGGCGGCGCGGTCGAGCCACTCTTCGTGAGACGTCGTCGACCGGGCGGTAGCGCAGGAGCTCGTTTGCCGCGATGAGCGCAGCTCGGGCCTCCATGGGTACGCGGAATGCGCGAGACGAAGAACCAGCCGGGGCGAGTGAGGGGGTAGCAGTGCGTCCGTCTTGCCTCACGGAGGGATGCTGGGATGATGCTTGCTGCTCGTTCCCCGCCGGGCCGGTGGCGGCGTTGACGGCAGGCGACGGAGAACGACGAGGGCGCCCGCCGACAGGAGCCGCTCCGGGCGTCTGCGGAAGCGAGAGCGGCTCGGCGCTTCAGCCCGGCGAAGGCGTCGACATGGATGCGGTGGTCGACGGAGAACAGGGCGGAAGATTTAATTCAGCGCACCCCTACCTGGCGCGCCAAATGTCGGATTTCGGGTTCCGGCAGACCCTTGAGGTTCGAACACTGGGGTGCGCGCGGAGATCTCGCCCTCTACCTACCTGCACCCCGCCGCCTCGCTAGGATCTAAACTACAAAAGGAACAACACAAGAGACACAATGTTTATACTAGTTCGGGCCACCATTGTGGTGTAATACCCTACTCTAGTTTGTGGTGTGGTGGATTGCCTCTTGGGCTGATGGTGATGAACAATACAAGGAAGAACAGCCTCGCGAGGGTCTATTCTTGGCCGAGGCGATGAACTGCTTGGAGGAGTTCGATCGCCTTCTCTCTTCTCTCTCTCTCTCTCTCTCTCTCTCTCTCTCTCTCTCTCTCTCGATTCAAGATTGCTTGGTCCCTCTAGCTCTGTGCGTGGCTAGTCCTATTTATAGGCGAAGGCCCTGGGCCTCTTCCCAAATATTGAGCGGGAAGGGCGCCAACAATTGGCCATTTTGAAGGGGAACATCTGGTACACTTATCCTGACTAAAGTTGGTCCTCGCCTGTCAAAGGCTCTGGTGGTGACGCCGCCTTGGGCTCCACAATGACTTCCTTCCTGCTGTTGGGCTGGTCTTGGTCTTGTTGCACTGAAATGGATGCCTTTGCTTGATGCTCTCGCCTGCGCTTGATACCTTTGCACCAAAGAGGAAAGGAGGACACCGCGCGGGCTGGCGCCCGCCTGGCTCTAACGCCCCGGATCCGATGCGCCAGGTGTCTTCCAGTTATTCGCCATCGTTGCCATGTCATTTGCTTGCGTGTTGCACTTTGCCATGTCATCATATGCATTTCATATCATGTCATCATGTGCATTTCATTTTGCATACATGTTCGTCTCATGCATCCGAGCATTTTCCCCGTTGTCCGTTTTGCAATCCGGCACTCCTATGTTCCCCGGCGCCCACTTTTACCTCTTTTCGTGAGCGGGTGTTAAACATTCTCGGAATGGACCGAGTCTTGCCAAGCGGCCTTGGTATACCACCGGTAGACCGCCTGTCAAGTTTCGGGTCATTTGGAGGTCGTTTGATACTCCAACGACTAACCGGGTAACCGTAAAAGCCCCTTTTGTATTGCAGCCCAACACCCCTTCCAAAGTGGCCCAAAACCCAGCAAACTCCCCTCCATGCTCTCGGTCGTTCGATCACGATCGCGTGGCTGAAAACCGTGCCTCATTTGGACTCCCCTAGCCCCCTCTACCTATATAAATACCCCTCCCCGGAAATTCGCGGATCATTCTACCCTAACCCTAGCCCCGCTCCTCCCTCTCGCCCGGCGGACATGTCCGCGCGCCGCCGGACGAAACCCGCCGCCGCTCCCGGCCAATCTGGGCACGCCACCTGGCCTCCACCGCCGTCCCCGCAGTTGCAGCCTGGCTGGAGCCAGGCGGGGCCCGCCCGACCCATCCGCCGCCGCCGCCGCGCCATGTTGACGCCTTGCGCCCGCGCCGCGCCCTCCAGCCTCGCCGCCGCCTTGGCGGTCGCCGCCGCCGTTGCAGCCCCCGCGCCTCAGCGCCCGTCGTCGCCAGCGCCCGCCCGCCAAGCCTCGCCGGTGCCCTCATGCATGCACAGGCTACCCGCCGCCGCCCGTCGCGGATCCGGTCGGGCCGGACCGGATCCGGCGACTCCGAGCCGGCCGCCGCCATCCCCTCGCATGCCGGCCGCCTTCCCCCTCAATTCCGGTGAAGTTCCGGCCAGATCCGCCGCCATCCTCGATCCCCGCGCCGAGTTGACTTTTCCCCGAGGTCGAAATTCCCCTAAGTCCCCGATATTCTTGCATTATGTTGCCATGTTCATCATGCCATAACTCTCTGCATAATGCTCCATTTCGTGCGTGTAATATGTCAAATTGTTCGCCTCGACTAGTACATCATTTCATCTCATTGCTTCATTTTCATTTGAGCTCATCGTGATGCCCGTAATGCTGTTAGAAGAGGGCTATGTGATGTTAGTTTCAGATTCTTATCAGAACATGCACTTTTGTCATTTTTGCCATGATTGATGTGTGCATCCTATGAACTTGAGTCCTACATGTGTTTTGTAATATGCCATGCCATCTTTACAGGGGTGTATGCCATGTATTCTTGTGATCTCTGTGGTGACTAGCACAAGCATGCAAACTAGGCTTCATGATGTTGCTGATTTCAGCCCCTGTTCTGCTGATATTTTTATGCCATGTAAACTTGATGCTACCGAGAGATCCATGCTTATTTTGAGATACTTCGGTAAGGATGTTTTGAACAAATGGTTATTCTCTATCCATCCATGCCCTTTTTTGAAATTATGGAGTGCCATAGCTTGAGTCAATCGAGCTCTACTTTTGCTATAAAATGTTTCCTGGCAGGTTGTTTACATGTTATTCAATTTTTCCAAGGTTGTTGTAGTTGATCCGTGTATGCTATGATGTTGTTCTTGCCATATATAGCTTCTATGCCATGTCTTCTTACTGTTAGTTGCCTTTCCATGCCATGTATTGCTCTGTGGTGAGTGGTTCAGGCTCACCAACATGCCTACTTATTGTTGTTCCTGCCATGTATGAATCTGTAATATAACTTGCCATGTTTACATGGGTGCCATCATGTTTTCTGATCTTTTTTGGCTCATGGTCACTAAAGGACTTTTGTTCTATGGAATTAGTAGATTCATGCCATACCTTTGTTTGCCATGATAAGTTCCTTTAACATGCTGTTTGATAGCTCTAAACATTGCAACCTGATGTTATTTCCTGATAAGTCTGAAACTGTTATTATTTGCAATCTTGCCATGTCCTTTTGAGCATGTTCTAGTTGTTTCTGGAGATAGCTCAGTGTTAATCTTTTGTCATGCTTTACCTGTACATCATATCCATGCCTTTTGTTATCATGTTAAGATGCTGTAGCATGTTTTTTTGATGCTGGCAATATGCCTACTTGATGTTATGGACAGATTGTTGTTATGCCTTGTATAGAGTGTATGTGTTGCACCGTTGCTCCATTTTGAGTGTGCTCTATGTGAAACTTGCTTAGAATTGCATATAGCTTCATATTATCATGTTGCATCCATGTTTTGAGGTGTTTGCTTGATGTTTGGATGCATTTTGCATCAATGCCATGATTATCTTGTTTTGCTCATATCTTCTAGGCCGTAGCTCCGAATTAAATGAACTTTATATGTAACTTGACTAGAATTTCGTGTAGATCATCGTGGTGCATTTTAACTTGCTGTTTAACAACTAGAACATAAAGTTATTCAGATCTGGACCTATTTCGAAATTTGCATATGAGGACTTACCGGAATTGCTATATGTTGTTCCCGGCCTCATTTAAACTTGCTTTGAGGTGTTGTTCTTGTTTGCATCATCTCTTGCCATGAGTAGCTTCATGTAGCTTTGTCATGCATCATGATTGTTTGTGCATCATGCCTTGTTCATGTGTGGTGTGTTTACTATGTTGTGTGCTTCTTCTTGTTAGTTCCTGTTTCGTTGCGATCGTGAGGATTCGTTCGTCTACGCTCGGTTCGGCTTCATCCGTTCATTTTCTTCATGGACTCGTTCTTCTTCCTTGCGGGATTTCAGGCAAGATGACCGCTACCCTGGATCTCACTACTATCATTGCTATGCTAGTTGCTTCGTTCTATTGCTATGCTGCGCTACCTATTACCTGTTTATCAAGCCATGCCAAATTGCCATGTCAGCCTCTAACCTTTTGCACCCTTCCTATGCAAATCGTTGTTTGGCTATGTTACCGCTTTGCTCAGCCCCTCTTATAGCGTTGTTAGTTGCAGGTGAAGATGAAGTTTGTTCCTTGTTGGAACATGGAGATGTTGTTCCTTGTTGGAACATGTTTACTTGTTGGGATATCACAATATTCCTTATATTATTAATGCATCTATATACTTGGTAAAGGGTGGAAGGCTCAGCCTTATGCCTGGTGTTTTGTTCCACTCTTGCCGCCCTAGTTTCCGTCATATCGGTATTATGTTCCCGGATTTTGCGTCCCTAACGCGTCGGGTGATTTATGGGACCCCTTGACAGTTCGCTTTGAATAAGACTCCTCCAAAGAAGGCCCAACATTGGTTTTACCATTTTCCTCACCTAGCCCTTTTTCCCTTGGGTTTCGGAGCCCAAGGGTCATCTTTATTTAGCCCCCGGCGGTGCTCCTTCGAGTGTTGGTCCGAACCGAGCAACTTCTTGGGCCACCACGGGCAACTCGAGGGTTGGTTTTACTCGTAGCTTGACTTATCCGGTGTGCCACGAGAACGAGGTACGTGCGACTCCTATCGGGATTTGTCGGCACATCCGGCGGCTTTGTTGGTCTTGTTTTATTGCTGTCGAAATGTCTTGTGGCCGGGATTCGAGACTGATCGGGTCTTCCCGGGAGAAGGAATATCCTTCGTTGATCGCGAGAGCTTATCATGGGCTAAGTTGGGACACCCTGCAGGTATAAACTTTCGAGAGCCGTGCCTGCGGTTATGTGGCAGATGGGGATTTGTTAATATCCGGTTGTAGTAAACTTGAAACAAACCCTTCTAAAATACACCAACCGTAGCGTAACCGTGAGTGTCTCTTTTGGGGTTGATCGAGAGGAGAACACGTTTTCCGGGTTATGTCGGCGTAAGTAGGAGTTCAAGATCACTTCTTGATCATTACTAGTTGACGACCGTTCCTTTGTTTCTCTTCTCGCTCTTATTTGCGTATGTTAGCCACCATATATGCTTAGTCGCTGCTGCAACCTCACCACTTTACCCCTTCCTTTCCCTTTAAGCTTTGCTAGTCTTGATACCCATGGTAATGGGATTGCTGAGTCCTCGTGGCTCACAGATTACTACACCACCGATTGCGGTACAGGTTTGCGATGATCATGGCGCGAGAGCGATGTTTGCTTGTATTGGAGTTCTTCTTCCGCTTCTTCTTGATCGGGGATAGGTTCGAGTCGGCAGCCTGGCTAGCAGGTGGATGTCGTTTGAGCTTCTGTTTATGTTTCATCCGTAGTCGGATATTGATCTTGTACATGATGTTGATGTATTCCTGTGGCATTTGTGCCTTATGTATGTATCCCCATCTATTATGTAATGTTGATGTAATGATATCCACCTTGCAAAAGCGTCTTCAAGATGCGCTTCTATCCTTGGTGGGACCTTCGAGTTCCTTTAGGATAGGGTCGCATCTTGGGCATGACAAGTTGGTATCAGAGCCTCGACCGACCCTAGGAGCCCCCTTGATTGATCGTGTAGTTTGGCCGTTGTTGAGTCTAGAAGAAAACTATTTTCGGAGTCTAGTTATATCGGAGAGTAGGAATTCTTTTTACTCCTCAGTCCCTTCGTCGCTCTGGTGAGGAATCTTGACGTAGGTGTTTTGAATTACTTCTCTTCCCCTTCAAATTTTTCTTTAGGTTCACGCAGTTGGTTTTCCGGTAGTTGTTCCTCAGCTCTTTTCATCCGATGCATTTCTCGTCAAGTTGACTCGAGCCTCTTCATCTTTGAGTTCAATCCTCAGTGTTTTCTTTTCCCACCCGCCCACCCCTTTGCTTCTCGGAGTCGGAAACCGTAATCGAGTATCCATCCTACTCATGCGAAGTCTTTGCTTTCTTTCCTCAACGATTCCAACCGGTGTTTTCTCTTCAAGATAGTCGTCGGTTCCCCTTCCAAGTTGCCTTTGTTTTTACCGCCCACCCTTCTTCTTCTCGGAACCGGAGTCCGTAATCGAGTATCCATCCTATTCGTGTGGAGTCTTCCCTCAATTATTTCAACCGGTGAATTCTCGTCTCGTTCGTCATTCTTCATCTCTTCTCCGGTAGACTCAATTCATGTTTTTTTCGGGTTCATTATATTCTTTCCATCGGCTCAAGTGTTTTCCCCATGCTCATTCGCCTCTCGCCAGTTTATCCTTCCGGAGTGCTCAAGTCATCTCAGGAGATTTGTCGGTGTTCCAATTAATTCGAGGCTGTCACCTCATTCAAATATTTCAATTGATCCGGTGCATCATTTCTCATTCGACAATCTTTTCCAACGGTGTTTTTCTCTTCAGTGGGCCCTAACCCACAGGTCTATTCCCAGGATCTTACCTGACTCTTCTAATTATTCAGGAGTTATTCTCAAGTTCTTTTTGAAGTTTGACGTAAGAATGAATTTCATCAGTCAGACGCCTTCCCAAGATCTCTTTCAAATTCTTTTCATTATTGGCTCAACCTCTTCGCTTTTCATTCTACCGGAGTATCTCAACAATTTTGGTGGTGTTTATCGTCGTCCTTGAAGACCGTCGTAGATTTTTTTCTCCTAAATCTTGTCCGTTCTCCCGGAGATTCGCGGTGCTAGCTCGATGTTATCATATCTAGTTGTTTCCAGTTGTGCAATTCTTCTCACCCATCCGGAGTATTTCAGGAGTTGTTTTCTATTTCTTTTCACCGGAGGCCATCGTTCCAGAAGAATTCTTCGTCCTCACATTTCAGCTACCGTTATCCATTTATCCCGGTGCTTCGCTCAAGTGTTCTTAATCAGCTCATGATCTCTTTGTTCTTTTGCATCTAAATCCCCTCGAGCATATTTGTTCTTCTAAGTCTTCCCGGCGATTCATTCTCGTTCGTCAGTCATTCTTGAATTCTTACGGTGGTTCGTTCAAGATTCTTTTTCCTCGATTATCATTTTATTCATTCTTTCTTTCCAATCATACCGGTGGTTTATGAAGACTTTCTCAAGTTTTGTGCTATATTTCTCCTTAATACTTTCCAAGAAGAGTAAGTAGTATGCAAAATCCATTGCTTGTCATCAATTTAATTTGATGAAGGATAAGCATACAATAAATCTTATTCTTATTTCATCCAAGTGATTAATCTTTTTCTTCGGAGTTTGTTCTTAATGAATAAGTTCTAGCTCCAAGTGTTTTCTTATTTTCTTTTCCGGAGTTCAAATTTCCTCGGCCATTTCGTCGGAACATCCATCTAAATCATCGCAAGGCTCCTCTTATTCTTTCCTCCTTCATTCTATCTCATCATCCTTTTGTCACCGAAGTTCTTCATGGCGGTTCTTCATGTTTTAATTCTTTCTTCAAGAGTTCATCAAGATTTTGTTGGTGGAGCTCAAGTATCTTTCCTTCTTGCTTCTCGAAGTGCAATTAATTCTCCGTTTTCTTTTGAAGTGGAGTTTTGCTTTTCTTCGTTCTTCTTAGCTATCAAATCATTTCCGTTTGTGGCCGGTTATCACCTTATGATCTTGAGATGTTACCTATAAGTCCACAACAAGCATATTCTTTTCGTTCTTGATTGTCTCAACAACTCCGTTTAAACCTTCCTTCTAAAGATGCTTTCAATTTCATTCGTGGCACAAGTTGTCATATTCTTATCCGTTCTTTTCATTCAACTTTTTCAATTCTTTCCGGAGGTTTGTGTCATGTATTCATCAAGTATCATTCCATCCTCTCAAGTTCAAGTTCTATTCCTCCATGTTTTAGCCGGAGTGCTGCCTAAATCCTTTCAGTCTTATTCGTTTCTTTTCTCATTCTAACCACTCCGGTTAGAACGAGTGGTTTCATAGTCTATCTGATTCCGTGAGCTTTCGATTCTCGTCATCCTCGTCGTTCCTCTCTTCTTCTCAACTGCTCTCGATAACTTGCCTCTTCTTTTGAGTTCTTGTTTCACTTCATCCCCTTTTCCCCTCCGTCTCGGTCCTAAGATCTCGGGACGAGATCTCTTGTTAGTGGAGGAGTGTTGTAACGCCCCGGATCTGATGCGCCAGGTGTCTTCCAGTTATTCGCCATCGTTGCCATGTCATTTGCTTGCGTGTTACACTTTGCCATGTCATCATATGCATTTCATATCATGTCATCATATGCATTTCATTTTGCATACATGTTCGTCTCATGCATCCGAGCATTTTCCCCGTTGTCCGTTTTGCAATCCGGCACTCCTATGTTCCCCGGCGCCCTCTTTTACCTCTTTTCATGAGCAGGTGTTAAACATTCTCGGAATGGACCGAGTCTTGCCAAGCGGCCTTGGTATACCACCGGTAGACCGCCTGTCAAGTTTCGGGTCATTTGGAGGTCGTTTGATACTCCAACGGTTAACCGGGTAACCGTAAAAGCCCCTTTTGTATTGCAGCCCAACACCCCTTCCAAAGTGGCCCAAAACCCAGCAAACTCCCCAACATGCTCTCGGTCGTTCGATCACGAACGTGTGGCCGAAAACCGTGCCTCATTTGGACTCTCCTAGCCCCCTCTACCTATATAAACACCCCTCCCCGAAATTCGCGGATCATTCTACCCTAACCCTAGCCCCGCTCCTCCCTCTCGCCCGGCGGACATGTCCGCGCGCCGCCGGACGAAACCCGCCGCCGCTCCTGGCCAATCCGGCACGCCACCTGGCCTCCACGCCCTGTCCCGCAGCGCTTGCTGCCGCCTGGGCCAGGCGAGGCCGCCCGCCCATCCGCCCGCCGCCCGCCAGCTGGGCCATTGCCTTGGCGCCATAAGCGCCTCCGCGCCCGCCGCCCGGGCGTCGCCGCCGTCGCCAGCCCGCTGCCTCCGCGCCCGTCGTCGGCCAGCGCCGCCCCGCGCCGCCTCGCCGGTGCCCCTCGCTCCGCCCGCGCCGCGCGGCCACCCGCCTCCGCCCGTCGCGGATCGGTCGGGCGGACGGATCCGGCGACTCGAGCCGCCGCCGCCATCCTCGCATGCCGGCCGCCTTCCCCCTCAATTCCGGCGAAGTTCCGGCCAGATCCGCCGCCATCCTCGATCCCCGCGCCGAGTTGACTTTTCCCCGAGGTCGAAATTCCCCTAAGTCCCCGATATTTTTGCATCATGTTGCCATGTTCATCATGCCATAACTCTCTGCATAATGCTCCGTTTCGTGCGTGTAATATGTCAAATTGTTCGCCTCGACGAGTAGATCATTTCATCTCATTGCTTCATTTTCATTTGAGCTCATCGTGATGCCGGTAATGCTGTTAGAAAAGGGCTATGTGATGTTAGTTTCAGATTCTTATCAGAACATGCACTTTTGTCATTTTTGCCATGATTGATGTGTGCATCCTATGAACTTGAGTCCTACATGTGTTTTGTAATATGCCATGCCATCTTTACAGGGGTGTATGCCATGTATTCTTGTGATCTCTGTGGTGACTAGCACAAGCATGCAAACTAGGCTTCATGATGTTGCTGATTTCAGCCCTATTGCAGTGATATTTTTATGCCATGTAAACTTGATGCTACCGAGAGATCCATGCTTATTTTGAGATACTTCAGTAAGGATGTTTTGAACATATGGTTATTCTCTATCCATCCATGCCCTTGTTTGCAATTATGGAGTGCCATAGCTTGAGTCAATCGAGCTCTACTTTTGCTATAAAATGTTTCCTGGCAGGTTGTTTACATGTTATTCAAGTTTGCCAAGGTTGTTGTAGTTGATCCGTGTACGCTATGATGTTGTTATTGCCATGTATAGGTTCTATGCCATGTCTTCTTACTGTGATTTGCCTTGCCATGCCATGTATTGCTCTGTGGTGAGTGGTTCAGGCTCACCAACATGCCTACTTATTGTTGTTCCTGCCATGTATGAATCTGTAATATAACTTGCTTTGTTTACATGGGTGCCATCATATTTTCTGATCCTTTTTGGCTCATGGTCACTAAAGGACTTTTGTTCTATGCAATTAGTAGATTCATGCCATACCTTTGTTTGCCATGATAAGTTCCTTTAACATGTTGTTTGATAGCTCTAAACATTGCAACCTGATGTTATTTCCTGATAAGTCTGAAACTGTTATTATTTGCAATCTTGCCATGTCCTTTTGAGCATGTTCTAGTTGTTTCTGGAGATAGCTCAGTGTTCATCTTTTGTCATGCTTTACCTGTACATCATGTCCATGCCTTTTGTTATCATGTTAAGATGCTGTAGCATGTTGTTTTGATGCTGGCAATATGCCTACTTGCTGTTATGGACAGATTGTTGTTATGCCTTGTATAGAGTGTATGTGTTGCACCGTTGCTCCGTTTTGAGTGTGCTCTATGTGAAACTTGCTTAGAATTGCATGTAGCTTCATATTATCATGTTGCATCCATGTTTTGAGGTGTTTGCTTGATGTTTGGATGCATTTTGCATCAATGCCATGATTATCTTGTTTTGCTCATATCTTCTAGGCCGTAGCTCCGAATTAAATGAACTTTATATGTAACTTGACTAGAATTTCGTGTAGATTATCGTGGTGCATTTTAACTTGCTGTTTAACAACTAGGACATAAAGTTATTCAGATCTGGACCTATTTCGAAATTTGCATATGAGGACTTACCGGAATTGCTATATGTTGTTCCCGGCCTCATTTAAACTTGTTTTGAGGTGTTGTTCTTGTTTGCATCATCTCTTGCCATGAGTACCTTGATGTAGCTTTGTCATGCATCATGATTGTTTGTGCATCATGCCTTGTTCATGTGTGGTGTGTTTACTATGTTGTGTGCTTCTTCTTGTTAGTTCCTGTTTCGTTGCGATCGTGATTCGTTCGTCTACACTCGGTTCGGCTTCATCCATTCATCTTCTTCATGGACTCGTTCTTCTTCCTTGCGGGATTTCAGGCAAGATGACCGCTACCCTGGATCTCACTACTATCATTGCTATGCTAGTTGCTTCGTTCTATCGCTATGCTGCGCTACCTATTACCTGTTTATCAAGCCATCCCAAATTGCCATGTCAGCCTCTAACCTTTTGCACCCTTCCTATGCAAACCGTTGTTTGGCTATGTTACCGCTTTGGTCAGCCCCTCTTATAGCGTTGTTAGTTGCAGGTGAAGATGAAGTTTGTTCCTTGTTGGAACATGGAGATGTTGTTCCTTGTTGGAACATGTTTACTTGTTGGGATATCACAATATTCCTTATATTATTAATGCATCTATATACTTGGTAAAGGGTGGAAGGCTCGGCCTTATGCCTGTGTTTTGTTCCACTCTTGCCGCCTAGTTTTCGTCATATCGGTATTATGTTCCCGGATTTTGCGTCCCTAACGCGGTCGGGTGATTTATGGGACCCCTTGACAGTTCGCTTTGAATAAGACTCCTCCAAAAGGCCCAACATTGGTTTTACCATTTGCCTCACCTAGCCCTTTTTCCCTTGGGTTTCGGAGCCCAAGGGTCATCTTTATTTAGCCCCCCGGCGGTGCTCGTTAGTGTTAGTCCGAACCGAGCAGCCTGCTTGGCCACCACCACGGGCAACTCGAGGTTGGTTTTACTCGTAGCTTGACTTATCCGGTGTGCCACGAGAACGAGGTACGTCACGACTCCTATCGGGATTTGTCGGCACATCCGGTGACTTTGCTGGTCTTGTTTTATTCTTTGTCGAAATGTCTTGTAGCAGGATTCGAGACTGATCGGGTCTTCCGGGAGAAGGAATATCCTTCGTTGATCGCGAGAGTTTATCATGGGCTAAGTTGGGACACCCTGCAGGGTATAAACTTTCGAGAGCCGTGCCCGCGATTATGTGGCGATGGGAATTTGTTAATATCCGGTTGTAGTAAACTTGAAGCAAACCCTTCTAAAATACACCAACCGTGTGCGTAACCGTGAGTGTCTCTTTTTGGGGTTGATCGAGAGGAGAACACGGTTTCTGGGTTATGTCTGACGTAAGTAGGAGTTCAGGATCACTTCTTGATCATTACTAGTTGACGACCGTTCCTTTGTTTCTCTTCTCGCTCTTATTTGCGTATGTTAGCCACCATATATGCTTAGTCGCTGCTGCAACCTCACCACTTTACCCCTTCCTTTCCCTTTAAGCTTTGCTAGTCTTGATACCCATGGTAATGGGATTGCTGAGTCCTCGTGGCTCACAGATTACTACACCACCATTCTGCGTGTACAGGTTTGCAATGATCATGGCGCGAGGCGATGTTTGCTTGTATTGGAGTTCTTCTTCTTCTTCTTCTTCGATCAGGGGATAGGTTCCAGGTCGGCAGCCTGGGCTAGCAGGGTGGATGTCGTTTGAGCTTCTGTTTATGTTTCATCCGTAGTCGGATGTTGCTCTTGTATATGATGTTGATGTATTCCTGTGGCATTTGTGCCTTATGTATGCATCCCCATCTATTATGTAATGTTGATGTAATGATATCCACCTTGCAAAAGCGTCTTCAAGATGCGCTTCTATCCTTGGTGGGACCTTCGAGTTCCTTTAGGATAGGGTCGCATCTTGGGCGTGACACTGGCGCCCTTGGTCGTCATGGCTTGCGTCATGGGCACCTCGTGAGGTACCCAGCCTTGATCTCTCCGCCTCCTCGCGAGCCAGCTGATGAGGCCGTGCGAGAAGCTCCTGTCATCCGCCCATGAGGCTTGGCCCCTCGCGAGGGTCTTGAGCTTGTGTTGATGAAGATGGGACGCGATGGGCCCTCCTTTGAGCCACGCCGCAGGCCGCAGGCAGGCAAGTCTGGGGACCCCCGTTCCCAGAACGCCGACAGTCCCATGGTGATGTGGGATGCCATACTCTTTCCTAGACTCCGGGTTGGTGCATCAAAGGAAAACTCTATGGGCTCAGTGACTGGCGCGAATGTTCTTCCTGGAACTTGAACTTGAATCATCCAGCGCTCCTCTTCGGGTAAAGTGGCGTTGTAGGTCCCGGTGAAGCTTGGTACTCTGATGTTCAGGTATCTAGTGACTTCCTTCAAGTGGCGTCCAAAAGGTGTATCTTCATTCGGTTGCATGAACTTGTTCCTTGCATTCGCCATCCTAAAAGAGTAGAAAAGATGAGGAGTCAGAAATGAGAGGAGTGAGTAGTGATCTAGGGATTTTAGCTTAGTGGTCGTGTCCTACAGTCAGCGTGTGCTCGATACCATCTTGTAGCGACCAGACCTCAAACAGTCGATCTCGTGCATCGTTGTCATCCTGGATCGATAATCTTGACACACACACAAGACTTGACGGATTTATAACGAGTAGCAATCACACACTTATTACATCGAATGTCTCAAAGAGAACTTATTACAATAAATATGGCTTAAGGCCATCTAATAACGATAACAATGAAGGCTTGGAAGATAAGCGTGTCCATCAACTCCAACGGCATCACGAGTATAGAACCACGACCTAAAGGCACCTTACTAAATCGTGCGAAAAGTCTGCAACATGAGCGTTGCAGACGAAATGGGTCGACACATGGAATATGCTGGCAATGTAACACATAGAGAGTAATGAACAGAAATAGGCTATACTACATGCATATATGGCTGATGGAAAGCTCTATGGTTACAGTTTTGCGTAAAGCCAAATTTTCCCCTACTACAAAGGAATACATTTTATTTAACTATCATGGTGGTTGTTAAACATTGAGAGTGTAGACACCCTCTCAATCCCAATTAAGCATCATCATTAAAACCCAACAAAATTAATTAAAGTAACATGATGAGATTCACATGATAATCCAAGTACTAGATACTCAAGATGTCCATAACCGGGGACATGGCTAACCATGATTAGTTTATACACTCTGCAGAGGTTTGCACACTTTTCCCCACAAGACTCGATCTCCTCCGTTGGGATTCTTGCACTACATGGTGTTTGAGAAACGGATGACCGAGACATAGTCTTTCAGAAGCGCTAGCACCTTACGATCGGGTAGACCGTTACACCTACTTTCCCCTACATCTGCTAGTATACCACTTTAAGAGTTCGCACGACTTAATCAACTATGCTAGAGCCCATAGTAGCTTGTGGCTGCACACGGAAGTTTCTAGCATGAATGATCTCATGATCCCTTTGAGCCTGGGTGGCGGTCCATAAAGAAAAACTGGCAATCGCTGGAATACCCAGGTGCCTCAATCCACCCAGATGTGTATTAAAGTTGCCACCTTAAGTAAACCATTAAATAAGAATCTCACATCTGTCATGGATACACTCACCCAATCCATGTCTACTAGCATAGCATGGCAATATAGGCAAACGTAGAAGTAACTCCCAAGGGTTTGATAATTAAACAGGTAATAGGTACTACCTCATCTACTTTCCCAAAACCCACAATTTAATTAGATCCTAATCATGCAATGTTTGAGGATTGATCTAATGCATAAAAACTGGGTATGAAAGGGATATGATCAAAGTGTTACTTGCCTTGCTGATGATCCGTGAAACCTAGAGATTCGAAGTAGCAAGCGGCGCACTCCGGGTACTCTATCGCAAACAAACAAGCATACAATAAGCACTCATATAATGCACGGGTAAAACTCAAATAAGAGATCTAACCAGATAGTTCAACTTAAGAACTCCGGTCTGCAAAAAGAATCAAATCAAACGAAGCAACGAAAGTCAAACGACGAAAGAAACAAGCTTCGTATACTAATCTATATCTAAGTCAAATTTTACAGAAGCAAAAACTTGTTTGAGTTGTTTAAACGGAAAGAGAGTTTCAAGACGAAACTCTAGGCGCTTGAATCGCCTGATTCCAACAAACGAGCGAAAAGTTATACTAAAACGAAAATCGGATCAGAAATCGCGATGAGAAATAATCACGGAAAAACCGAGAAAAAGAAAAACGACGAATAGGCTAATGAACGAATGTTCGCTGTCTGCGGCTAAACGATAAAAACCGTTTGTTAAAGCGAATGTACGGACGAACGTCCGCTAAATAAACTAAATCGTAAAAAAACTAAACCGATCTATAAAAAAACCGCGGTTCCTAAAAAAACCAACGGTTTTCCGAAGAAAACCGGCGGAGGAGGCTACCTCAGGCGGCGGCGGGGTCCGGCAAGTGGCGGCGGGCGGCTCCGTGGCTGGGCGGCGGTGGCGGCAGGCGGCGGCGGCGGCGGCGGCGGGCGTGAGCTCGGCGGCGGCCTTGAGCTAGGGTTAAGGTTGGCGGCGGGGTGGGCTGAGGTGGGTTGGCGGGGTTAGCGGCTTATAAAGCCTGGGCGGAGAGGAGTCCGGGTCGCCCACGGCGGCCCGAGCCGGTTCGCGTTTTTTTAAATAATTTCGCGCAAAAAAACAAATAAAAGAAATACTATACAGACTCCAAAAATTCCGAAATAAATTTTCCCCGACTTCTAAAATCAAGCCGGACAAGATGAACATTTATTTGGGGCCTAAGTGTAATTTTGAAAAACATGCATTTTTCCTATATTCAAATAATATAGCGAAAAACTCCAAAATAAAAATCTTATTTGATTTTTTATTAAATCCTCAATATTCCTTTATTTTTGGGAAAGTCATTTTATTCCCTCTCTCTTTATTTTTATAATTGGAATAATTGAAGATAAAATAAATAAAATCAAATGATCCTATTTTCAAAATTTGAGAAAACTCAAATATGAAAATAACGAAATCCCCAACTCTCTCCGTGGGTCCTTGGGTTGCGGGAAATTTCTAGGATCAAGCCAAAATGCAATAAAATATGATATGCAATGATGATCTATGTATAACATTCCGAATTGAAAATTTGGGATGCTACACACGTAGATCCCGCCACGACGCTTTTCTTAGAATTGCAACAACTGACAGCTCCACCATTTAATATAAACACGTATCCGGTTTGCGACTTAGAGTCATCCGGATCAGTGTTAAAGCTTGCATCAACGTAACCTTTTACAACGAGCTCTTTATCACCTCCATAAACGAGAAACATATCCTTAGTCCTTTTCAGGTATTTGAGGATGTTCTTGAGCGCTGTCCAGTGATCCACTCCTGGATTACTTTTGTACCTCCCTACTATACTTATAGCAAGGCACACATCAGGTCTGGTACACAGCATTGCATATATGATAGAACCTATGGCTGAAGCATAGGGAATGAGTTTCTCTCTATCTTCTGCACTGGTTGGGCATTGAGTCTCACTCAAGTTCACACCTTGTAACACATGCAAAAACCCTTTCTTTGACTGATCTATTTTAAACTTCTTCAAAATCTTATCAAGGTATGTGCTTTGTGAAATTCCAATTAAGCGTCTTGATCTATCTCTATAGAGCTTGATGCCCAATATATATGCAGCTTCACTGAGGTCTTTCATTGAAAAATTCTTATTCAAGTATCCTTTTATGCTATCCAGAAATACTGTATCATTTCCAATCAACAATATGTCATCCACATATAATATTAGAAATGCTACAGAGCTCCCACTCACTTTTGCAAATATAATATTAGAAATGCAGTGGTTGGGCCCGGGCATCTTAAGCTTCATGTACCCATAATGAGGTATATCTTGGAAGCGTGTAAATGCCTCCCGCCCTAAGAGGGCGTGATATCCGCTTTTGAAAGGGGCCACTTGGAAGGTTATCTCTTCAGACCGATAATTCTCCGGCGTGCCGAATACCACGTCAAGTGTTATTTTTCCCGCGCACCGCGCCTCCCGGCTAGGAATGATTCCTCGGAAGGTTGTGCTGCTTTGCTCGACGCTCCTCATGTCTATTTCCATTTTGTGGAGTGTATCCTCGTAGATGAGGTTTAGTCCGCTGCCGCCGTCCATGAGAACCTTGGTGAGCCGAAAGCCGTCCATAATTGGACTGAGGACCAAGGCGGCTGGTGCTCGGACTGTCCTGTATTTGGGTTCGTCACCGGCATTAAAAGATATAGCCGTGTCGTTCAAGGGGTTTATTGACGCGATTTGGCAGACTTCGGCCAGTTCGCGGAGTGCCCTTTTGCGCCTGTTGTTTGAAGCGAATGTCTCGAAGACTGTCAATAATTTGAGGTCGTCGTCTTCTGGGGGGTGTTGTTCTGGGGTATTCTTGGTGAGGATATCCTCGCCGCTCTTGGCCACTTGTTGGAGTATCCAACATGCTCTAAGGCTGTGGGTTGGTATATTATCCGGTGTTGTGTGTATTCTGCATGGCCCGTCGTGCCATCCTTCCAGAACGGTTCCGCGCCCCGTAATGGGCTTATATTTCTTTACTATTGGACCGGGCATGCCACGAGGGTGCGCCCTTTTTGTCTGAACGAGGGGTTTAGTGGGGACCGATGGCTCCCAACGGGCTGCCTGAGTTTTCCAGGCGCTTTCCTTTGCGTTGTACTTCTGTACGATAGTTGCCAAGTCAGCGAAGTGTAATATGCGATGACGGTTGATGGCGTTGAGGATTCCTTCTTCCATGCAATTATTGCGGAACGCTGAGACCGCGTCTTCGTCGAGGCAATCTTTAATCTTGTCTTTGACGAGGAATCTGGCCCAAAAGTGGTGGACCGTTTCCTGAGACTGCCGTTGTATGCTCATGAGAGCGCTTATATGTGGGTGGGTGGGTGGATTTAAATCTGAACCCTAACCCAATTTGGGATCCGGAGTCTGGAGATCTTCCGAACTTAACAGTTCGGGCTCCGGGATATCAACTGATTTCTTAGGTCCGTCGTCCGATTCCGTGTTCGGAGGGAAGGATGCATCTCTTCGCAAGTGGGTGTCCGGCTTTTCGAGGTCGGAGATCCGGACGTAGTCCGTCCTCAATATAGAGGAAGAGTTATCGTCTCCCTCCTCGACTACTGCTATCTGGTGGGTGATCGGTGGAGATTTGATTTCTCTCTGATCGGGTTTAAGCCCAATTCGATCATAGTCTGTAGCGACCCCCAGGGCAGCGATGCGATCTAGGAGCTCGTTTAAAGACGAAAGCTCTGCCGGATCCATCTGCTTGGAGTGTTCGGAGTCAATACGAAGGGAATTTTCGATGACCCGAGAGGTCATCGTCGGCTTAACGGCTGAACAGGCGGTCATGGTAAAGCCGCCCAGCCGGAGGGTTTGGCCTGGGGCCAGTACTCCTCCAGAGGTGATATTGTCCTTGAGAACAAGGCGAGCCATCGATCGTATCTTCGATGTCATAGTGGAACTCTCAAAGAAAGCACCAATGTCGGTGTCAAAACCGGCGGATCTCAGGTAGGGGGTCCCAAACTGTGCGTCTAAAGTCGATGGTAACAGGAGACGGGGGACACAATGTTTACCTGTTTCGGCCCTCTCTATGGAGGTAATACCCTACTTCACCTTGATTGATCTTGATGAACATGAGTATTACAAGAGTTGATCTACCATGAGATCGTTATGGCTAAAACCCTAGAAGTCTAGCCTGTATGACTATGGTAATGAGTATCTCTATCCGGACTAAGCCCTCCGGTTTATATAGACACCGGAGGGGACTAGGGTTGTACAAGGTCGGTTACAAAGAAAGGAATCTTCATATGTGGTCACCAAGCTTGCCTTCCACGCCAAGGAGAGTCCCATCCGGACATGGGTAGAGTCTTCGGACTTCGTATCTTCATAGCCCATCAATCCGGCCCATGGCTAACAGGCCGGACGCCCGAGGACCCCTTAGTCTAGGACTCCCTCAGTAGCCCCCGAACCAGGCTTCATTGACGAGGTGTCCGGCGCGCAGATTGTCTTCAGCATTGCAAGGTGGGTTCCTCCTTCGACGACTTCAAAGAGATGTATTCAGCCTTCCATTTAATATCATACCCCTCGGCTTCTATGCATCAACAACTTCAGCCTCCACGTGTTGAGAGAATGTGAGAGGTCGGCGTATTTTTACAGATAACACCCCAGCCATGTAAGAAAAGCGTCTATAAAGGGATTGGATCTCCGATCCTTTCAACGCCACACAGAAAAAAATCCTCAGAGGCTCACCAGAAGTCCATTCTAGCATGGCTAGTGTTCCTAGCTCTTCTTCCCGTCCCTGCAGCCCAGAAAAAGGCGAGTGGGAGAGGTGCTTCATTCCCCATAGTCAGCTGGAGAAGCTGCAAACACAGGGATTTCTTCCAACTGCGGATCTGGTCCCTGTTCGAGCAGGGTTGACCTCCTTTAATGGTGAGGCCCAGGCGGAGAATTTCCCCAACCCGTCTGAGGGGGAACGAGTCTGTTTCGTCCCCTATCTGCTGAGAGGCATCAGATTTCCAATTCATCTGTTCCTCCGAGAGCTTCTGGAGTATTATGGCCTCCAACTGCACAACTTTACTCCTGCCTCCATTCTGCATATCGCGGGTTACGTCGCTCTTTATGAGCTGTTCCTGGGTTGTGAGGCCCACTCTGAATTGTGGAGGAAGCTATTCTGCCTTGTCCCGCGTAACCACGAGGGATCAATATTTGAAGTGGGCGGAGCTGAAATATGGCGCATCGCCGAGACCGGATACTTATCCGGCACACCAAAGAAGGCATCCGAAGAGTGGCCTTCCGAATGGTTCTATATTGAGGACGTCGCACTTCCAGACCCAGTTCGGAGGGGTCTTCCCAAGTTCACAAGCGTTCCTTTTGAGAAACGCCACAGCTAGCGCCCTCGAAGCCTCGAGGAGGAAGATAGTGCGGAAGTTCGTCAACTCATGAGCAAGATAAAGACGCTCGCTCAGTCCAGATTATCGATAGTCGAAGTAATGGCGACTTCCATTGTACGGGGGGTTCAGCACTCCAATACAGAGGGCTTCCCATGTGTAAGTACAATGGGGAGGATGACGCCTCCCGCTGCGGCAAAAAGGGTCCAGAGACCCCCGCTGCTCTGGCCAAAATATTGGCCGAACTGTTCAAAGGGGAGGAAGAGGAATTACTACGTATCACGCGCAGATATGGATTTCCCATGTATAGTCCTCCTAGCTGGGTAAGCCCTGACTCCTCTGCTCTGCTCGTTCCACTCCCTGAGCTACTTTTAATAAATATTAACCCCTCCATTTATAACAGCACTGGCGAGAGATTTCCGAAGGGCTTCACAGCCCTGCCCCGCAGCCTGAGGGCCACAATCGGGACCTTGATCCCGGATTCGAAGAGGATCCGGATATATTCGTGGTGCTCGAGGACGGGGTGTTTTACTAGGCGAGCTACGAAAACACAGAAGTGGCCATCATCGCCGATTACCCTGGTCTTCTCCCTGCTTCACACGTAAGTAGTCAGGAGACATCTCATCTGAAAGAATTCTCTCATTCTGCCTCACCCACCGCACCGTCCTGTGCTCAAAAGGGGAGGCGTTCGGCACGCCATGCTGCCCCAGGGGTATCTTGATACGTCTCCGTCGTATCTATAATTTTTTATTGTTCCACGCCAATATTATGCAACTTTCATATACTTTTTGGCAAATTTTCAAACTATTTTTGGGATTAACATATTGGTCCAGTGCCCAGTGCCAGTTCCTGTTTGTTGCATGTTTTTGGTTTCGCATAATATCCATATCAAACGGAATCCAAACGGGATAAAAATAGACGGAGCTTATTTTTGGAATATTTGGAAAATCTGGGAGAAAGATCAACGCGAAACGGTGCCCGAGGTGGCCACGAGGAAGGGGGCGCCCCCCTGACCCTCATGGGCCACCGTAAAGCGATTGATGCCCTTCTTGACCGTAAGAAAGCTAATTTTGGTAAAAATCACGCTAAGGTTTCATTCAATCGAAGGTTATATATATATATATATATATATATATATATATATATATATATATATATATATATATATATATATATATATATATATATATATATATATATATATATATATATATATATATATATATATATATATATAAATAAAGGTAAGGGTAGCGAGGCGAGAACACAGAATCAGAAAGAGACAGAGAGACAGATCCAATTTCGGAGGGGCTCTCGCCCCTCCCACGCCATGGAGGCCAAGGTCCAGAGGGGAAACCCTTCTCCCATCTAGGGAGGAGGTCAAGGAATAAGAAGAAGACGAAGGGGCCCCTTCTCCCCTTCTCTTCCGGTGGCGCCAGAACACCGACGTGGCCATCATCATCAGCGCAATCTTCACCAACAACTTCACCGCCATCATCACCAACTCTTCCCCCCTCTATGCAGCGGTGTAATCTCTCTCTTACCCGCTGTAATCTCTACTTGAACATGGTCTCAACGCTATATATTATTTCCCAATGATGTATGGCTATCCTATGATGTTTGAGTAGATCCGTTTTGTCCTATGGGCTATTTTGATGATCAAGATTGGTTTGAGTTGCATGTTTTATTATTGGTGCTGTCCTATGGTGCTCTCCGTGTCGCGCAAGCATGAGGGATTCCCGTTGTAGGGTCTGCAATGTGTTCATGATTTGCTTATGGTGGGTGGCGTGAGTGACAGAAGCACAGACCCGAGTAAGTAGGTTGTTTGCGTATGGGATAAAGAGGACTTGATACTTTAATGCTATGGTTGGGTTTTACCTTAATGATCTTTAGTAGTCGCGGATGCTTGCTAGAGTTCCAATCATAAGTGCATATGATCCAAGTAGAGAAAGTATGTTAGCTTATGCCTCTCCCTCAAATAAAATTGCAATAATGATTACCGGTTGTAGCGACCAGACCCGAATGGATCAAGTCTCTGTGCTCAGTGTCATCCCTGGATCAGTAATGCTGACACCACACAGTACTTCGAAGGATTTATAGCAGAGTAGCAATCACACACTTATTACATCGTTGTCCACAAGGGAACTATTACAATAATATGGCTTAAGGCCATCTAATAAAAACAGCGGAAGGCTTGGAAGATAAGCGAGTCCATCAACTCCAACGACATCACTGAGTATAGAACCACGACCTAACACCTTACTCGTCGTCTGAAAAGTCTGCAACGTGAAAGTTGCAGCCAACACGGTCAGACATGGAATATCTGGCAATGTAACACATAAGAGCAATGAATGAATAAGCCTACACTACATGCATATATGGCTGGTGGTAAGGCTCTCTGATTACATTTGCATAAAGCTGATTTTTCCCTACATCAAAGGAATAATTTTATTTAACTATCATGGTGGTTGTTAAACATTGAGAATGGTTGACAGATCCTCAATCCCAATTAAAAGGTACTCATCAAAACCCAATAACTTTTATTAGAAGTAACATGTTGAGATTCACATGATATTCAATTACGGATACTCAAATTGTCCATAACCGGGACACGGCTAATCATGATTAGTTTATACACTCTGCAGAGGTTTGCACACTTTTCCCCACAAGACTCGATCGCCTCCGCTTGGTTCTCGCACTTCATGGTGTTTGAGAAGCGGATGACCGAGACATAGTCTTTCGAAGCGCTAGCACCTTACATGTGGGTAGACCGTACCAACCTACATCCCCTACATCAGCTAGCCTACCCGTAAGAGTTCGCACGACTTAGTCAACTACGCCAGAGCCCATAATTGGCTTGTGGCTGCACACGGAAGTTTCGGTTTGAATAATCTTATGATCCCTTAGAGCACAGGTGGCGGTCCGAAGAAATCTGAGCAAGTCTGATGGAAACCAGTGCCTCAATCCACCCAGATGTGTGTTTAGGTTGCCACCTTAGATAAATCATTAATTAACAATCTCACATCTGTCATGGATATTCACTCACCCAATCCATGTCTACTAGCATAGCATGGCATAATAAGCAAACGTAGAAGTAACTCCCAAGGTTTCATAAGTAAAACAGGCAATAGGTACTACCTCAATCTACTTCCCAAACCCACAATTTAATTTGATCCTAAACATGCAAGTGTTTGAGGTTTGATCTAATGCAATAAAACTGGGTAGTAGAAAAGGCATGATCAAAGTGTTACTTGCCTTGTCGATGATCCATGAGATCTAGAGATTCAAGTAACAAGCGGCGCACTCGGGTGATCTAACAGGACAAACAACAAGCATACAATAAGTACTCATCTAATGCACGGGAAATCTCGAATAAAAGATCTAACCAGAGAGTTCAACTTAAGAACCCTGGTTGCAAAAGAATCGAATCGAAATAAACATCGAAAGTCGAAACTCGAGAGAGAACGACTCGGTTTAGCAATCTGAAACTAGGTCAAAATTTCACAGTAGCAAAACTCTGTGAAAGTAGGTTAGTCGGAACGGCGGTTTCATTACGAAACTCCAGGCGCTTGAATCACCTGATTCCGATAAACGAGCGAGAAATAAAACAGATTTGAAAATCGGATCGGAAATCAAATCTGAGAAATAACGGATTAATCCCGAATAAAAGAAAAACGTCGAACGGATTAAATAACGGACGTTCGTTAACAGAACTAATCCAACGAACACTTTCATTGAAACGGACGGTTCGGTGAACGTTCGTTAAATGAGAAAACCGAAAAAAACATAAAAACCAATCTAGGTTTAAAAAAAACCGAACACTTTTTTTTTAAATAAACCGGATCGGGTTTTTAGGGGAAAACCGGATCGGGGCGGGGCTACCTCCGGTGATCGCCGGGCGGGCGGCAAGGGGCGGCGGGTCGGGAGGCGGCGGGGGCGGCGGGCTCCGGCGTCGGCGAACGGGCGGCGGCGGCGTTCAATGCGGCCAATGGCGGAGTTCGGGCGCGGGGGAGGCGAGGGCGGCAAGGGGTGAGAGAGGGGGGGCAGGGGGTATTTAAGAGGAGGGGGCCGATGGGGTGGCTTGGGAAGGGGTAGCCGGGGAAGGCGGGCGGAGTCGGATCACATGGCGGGGGCTCCCTTCGAGTGAGCGCGCGATTTTTTTTAAATAAAATTAAACCAAACGAATTAAAAAATACCAAATGAATTCGATTTAAACAAAACAAATTTTCCCGACTCCTAAAATGAGTCGAACAAAATGAACTTTAAAATGGCAAACATGCATATATTTTTTAAAATGCTCATTTTGCCTAAGCAAAATAAATCTTTCAAAAGCCAAATTTGATTTATTTATAAAATCTTCATTTTCCTAAATGTTGGGAAAGTCATATTATTCCCTCTCTTAAAATTTTTATAGGAAAACTTTATGAAGATAATTTAAATAAATCCAAATGATCCTATTTTCAAAATTTGGAAAATCCCAAATATGAAAATAATGAAACTTCAACTCTCTCCGAGGGTCCTTGAGTTGCGTGAAATTTTCTAGGATCGGAAAAATGCGAGAAAATATGATATGCATGATGACCTAATGTATAACATTCCAAATTGAAAATTTGGGATGTTTCAAACCTACCTCTTAAGATGAATCTAGCCCTCGAGATTCGGGTTAACTAGAAAATAGGTGAGGTGGTCCTTAAGCAAAACTTCCTCTCTTACCTGGTGGCTTCATCCTCAGTGTGGTGGCTCCACTGAACTTTGCAAAACTTGATAACCTTGCTGCGGGTAACTCTGCTGGCATAATCGAGAATCTTGACTGGTTTTTCCTCATATGTCAAGTCATCCTTCAACTGAATTGCTTCCAGTGTACTTTGTGTCTCTTAACGGTACCTCTGCTATCTCGGGTGACATTTCTTCAATCGAGAAACATGGAATACATCATGAACTCCCGACAGTCCTTCCGCAATTCCAACTTATCGCAACTTCTCCCATGCGTTGCAAAATCTTATATGGTCCAACGAAGCAGGGTGCTTACTTTCCTTTAACTCCAAAACGCTTAACTCCTCGAAGCGGTGATACTCTAAGATATACTCTGTCTCCAACTTCATACTCAATCGCTGCGCTTTGAATCGGCATAGCTCTTACATGCGACTGGGCTACCTTGAGCTGTCTCGAATTAACAACCTTCATTCGCACTCCTTAATCAAATCTGGTCCAAACAACCGGCGATCTCGGTTTAGTCCCATGACAACGGTGTCCTGCACCTTCTTCCATCTGAGCCTCGAAGGTGCCATCTTTAAGCTGGTTTGGTAGCTGTTGTTGTAGGAAAATTCTGCATCGGCAAATTATCATCCCAGCTAGATCCATAATCTAGTGCACAAGCTCTCGGATGTCCTCCAAAATCTGATTGACTCTCTCGGTCTGTCCATCGGTCTCGGGTGGAAAGTTGTGCTGAATTCAATCTGGTTCCCAATGTTTCGTGCAACTGGTTCCAAAATTTCGAGGTAAACTGGGTTCCTCTATCCGATCGATGCTCCTCGGAACTCCGTGTAAACACACAATTCTGGTCATGTATATCTTTGCCAACTTAGCACTGCTATAGGTAGTCTTGACTGGAATGAAATGAGCTACCTTCGTCAAACGATCTACTATGACCCAAATCGAGTCATATCCTGAACGAGTCTTTGGCAAACCTGTGATGAAATCCATGCCTAGTTTATCCCACTTCCATTCGGTATCGGCAACGGTTGTAACAATCCTGCTGGCTTCGATGCTCGCCTTTACTTTCGACATACGTCATAAACTGCTACATACTCCGCAATATCCTTCTTCATTCCGGTCCACCGAAAATATTCTTCAAATCCAAATACATCTTGGTATTTCCTGGGTGAATCGAATAGGGTGAATCATGGGCTTCTTGTAAAATCAACTTCGATCTCGGGTCATTGGGCACATAAACACGGTCTTCAAACCATAGGGTATCGTGCTCATCCTCACGAAATCCTTTAGCTATTCCTTTGCCCATTTTCTCCTTTATAGAGGCAACTTCCTTATCTGCCTTTTGGGCTTCTCGATTTTGTCCATCGATGTCGATTGAATCTCCAATGCTGCTACATAGCCTCTCGAACTATTTCCAAACATAGTTCTCGAAGGTCCTCGGCTAACTCATTGGGTATTCCTCCCATCATTAGGGTATTGACGTGGCTCTTACGGCTCAATGCGTCTGCTATGACATTAGCCTTTCCGGGGTGGTAATGCAATCTCATATCATAATCCTTGATAAGTTCTATCCATCTCCTTTGTCTGAGATTCAATTCCTTCTGTGTGAAGATGTACTTCAAACTCTTGTGATCCGTGTATACTTCACAATGATTTCCAATGAGAAAATGTCTCAATGTCTTCAAGGCATGCACAACGGCTGCTAACTCCAAATCATGAGTGGCATAATTCAACTCATGAGGCTTAAGTTGTCGTGAAGCATCTGAAACAACTCTTCCTTCCTGCATAAGCACGGCTCCAAGTCCTCGGCGTGAAGCGTGCAATACACCTCATAATCCTTAGCCCGATCCGCAATATCAAAACTGGTGACGTAACCAATCTTTTCTTCAACTCCTGAAAACTTGCCTCAGAGTCCTCAGTCCATATGAATTTGTTTTCCTTCTTCAACAATTCTGTCATAGGCTTTGCAATTCTTGAGAAATTCTCAATGAATCTTGGTAGTATCCTGCGAGTCCAAGGAAACTCGAATCTCTCAACTGTCATTGGTGCTTCCCATTTGGTTACGGTCTCAACTTTTGTGGGGTCAACTGCTATCCCTTCTCCGGATATAACATGTCCGAGAAATCCAACTTCCTTTAGCCAAAACTCACATTTGCTGAACTTGGCATACAACTGGTGTTCCTCGGTTTCTCAAAACCAATCGCAAATGTTCCTTGTGTTCCTCTTCATTCTTCGAGAAAATCAAAATATCATCAATGAACACCACGACGAACTTATCCAAAAACTCCATAAACACTTTGGCTCCTTGCAAGCGATCAAACAGATCATTTATCATAGGTAGTGGGTACTTGTTCTTGATTGTTACTTCATTCAATCCACGGTAATCAACAACCATTCTCAACGATCCATCCTTCTTCTCCAATAACAAAACGGGTGATCCCCAAGGTGAAGAACTTGGGCGAATAAAACCTTTATCCAATAGTTCCTTAATCTGTTTCTTGATTTCCGCTAAATCCTTGGTGGGCATCCTGTACGGTCGCTTCGATATCGGGCCTGTTCCTGGCAACAGCTCGATCAAAAACTCAATGTCTCTATCTGGTGGCATTCCTGGCAATTCTTCCGGAAATACATCAGGATAATCCTTTACCACTGGTACTTCTTCCTGTACCACTCCTGATAAGCAATTAACTTGTGCTCTCCTCGGCTTGTGCCGTGATACATACTTGATCCTTCTTCCTTCTGGTGTGGTGAGCAAAATTGACTTTGTGGTACAATCTATGTTTCCTCCATACTTTGATAACCAATCCATTCCTAATATCACATCCAATCCTTGGGATTCCGAACTATTAGGTCCGAGGGAAAACATAGTGTCCAATCCTTAGTGGCGGTCGATCACACCATTTACTAGCCATGTATTCTGCTCGGGTGAGGTTACTAGCATGGGTGACCTAAGGGCTTGGGTTGGTAACTTGTACTTATCCACAAATCCCTTGATATGTATGAATGCGATGCACCAAGATCGAAAAGAACAACTGCGATAAATGACTTAACCAAAACTTACCGATTCTTGCATCGGGCTGATCTTCAACCTCCTCCACATCAATGTGGTTCACATCCCCTGTTGAAAGGGTTGGGCTTCTTTCGAGCTTCCATTACCATTTCCATTCGCCTTCTCGACAGTCATTTGCATAATGCCCGATCTTGCGGCACTTAAAGCAAGTAATGTGACTCAGGTCTACCTTGGATGGTGTTGACGGGTTGGTGCGGTTCTGTCCATTGCTTCCTCCATTCCGTTCCCATTCTTGGCGCCATTGTGGTTGTCGAATTACCTCCTCCATGGGTATGCTGAAACTGAATTCCTGATTTAGGGGTATAACGAGGCTTCTTTGGGATCGAGTTATACTTCCCTTGTCCATACTTCCGCTTGCAGTTCTCAATTCTTCGTTGCTTTCCTTCAATCATGAGAGCTCGGTCTACTAACTCCTGGTAGTTGTTGAAACTTGCTACCATCAACGGCATGCTGAACTCATCATTCAGTCCTTCTAGAAACTTCTCTGTTTAGCTGCGTCAGTAGCGTCATCCGGGGCATAACGTGCTAATTTGCTAAAATCATCCACGATCTTGTGTGTCCTTCCTCCTTGGCGTAAGTTATAAACTCACGCTTCTTCATAGCCATGGCTCCTGCTGAAACATGGGCGGTCTGAAAAGCTTGCTGAAATTGGTCCCATGTGGCGGTGTCTCTGGGTAAGTGGCTGAAATTCTCCCACCATGCTGCTGCGGGTCCTTCAAGCTGATGTGCTGCAAACTTCACTCTTTCACCATCTGTGCATCCTGCAGTGGTCAGCTCCTTCCTATCTTGCGGAGCCACCATCTGCTACAATTGGCTCGGTGCTCTTTGGAATACACCGGCGGATTCAGTCTAAGGAAACGAGTCAGGTGATCCGCAGGTGGTGGTGGTGGCGGTGGGTTGTTGTTGTTGTTGTTGTGGTTGCCCTGGTTCTGCACCAATGTTTGAATCAGGGTATTCTGCTGCTGGATCAATTGGGTGATCTCTGGCGGGAAAACGAATCCGGGGTCGCGTCTCGGAGGCATCTGATGGGTTTAGAAAAGGAGAGAAATGTAGAATAGAATGAGGTCTAAGGGGAATCACTACCCAAATGCACATGAGCAAATGCACACAAAATCACTTCATTCAATCAAACAAGGGCTTACAACGATCTAACTATCGCAAAAGTCGTGTACTATAATGTTTACATGGAGGAAATACTACTAATATGTGGGGACTTCTACTAATTTGAACGGTGGAAGACTCCATGATGTCCGCTCAACCGTCTTCAAAGTCGGGTTCACTTGGATCCGAATCGGTGTCGTCGATGTTAATGTAGTCGCTTGGGTATTCGACATACTGGTCTTCATTCCTGGCGCCAACTTCTTCTTGAGTTCTTGATCTCGTACTTAAGATCGTTATTGTGTCTTGCGAGCTACGATCTCGTCCATGTAGTCCTTGCGTGTAGTCTTTAGTTCTTCTTCCAGTTCGATGATCCTTCCTTTGTCTTCTCAGACTCCAACATGTCATTGCACATTTGGTTCTCCTGGCGTCGAATGTGCTGATTTAATTCTGGATGAAAGCTGCAATGGACCTATCCTTCTTGGTGCCGACGACGTCCCGCTTGTCATCTCGGCGTCCGCAAATCTGGTAGATGGTATCCTTGAGGTCTTCTTGATAAACTTCTCCAATGCGTCCCATGGTGATGTGAGCTGCCATGCTCTTTCCTGGACTCAAGTTGGTGCAATGAAAACACTATCTATAGGCTTGGTGATTGGGGCAAATGTCCTTCTGGAGCGTGGCGTGAATCTTCCAAAGCTCCTCTTGAGCAGAGTGGCGTTGAAAGTCCGGTGAAGCTTGGTAATCCAATGTTCACGTGCTTAGTAACTTCCTTCAAGTGAAATCCAAAAGGTGTGCCTTCATCTGGTTGGGTGTACTTGATCTTGGCGTCCGTCATCCTAAAGAGAGTAGAAAAGATGAGGAGTTAGAAAATGGGAAGAGAGTAGTGATCTATGGCTTTAACTTAGTGGTCGTGTCCTCTACCAACGGCGTGTCTCGATACCATTCTCTGTGGCGACCAGACCGAATGGATCAAGTCTCGTGCTCGATGTCATCCTGGATCGATGTCGACACCACACAAGATTGAAGGATTTATAGCAGAGTAGCAATCACACACTTATTACATCGTTGTCCACAAGGGAACTATTACAATAATATGGCTTAAGGCCATCTAATAAAAACAGCGGAAGGCTTGGAAGATAAGCGAGTCCATCAACTCCAACGGCATCATGAGTATAGAACCACGACCTAACACCTTACTGTTGTTCGAAAAGTCATAACGTGAAAGTTGCAGCTCAAAACAATTCAACACATGGAATATCTTGGCAATGTAACACATAAGAGCAATGAATGAATAAGCCTACACTACATGCATATATGGCTGGTGGTAAGGCTCTCTGATTTACATTGCATAAAGCTGATTTTCCCTACATCAAAGGAATAATTTTATTTAACTATCATGGTGGTTGTTAAACATTGAGAATGGTTGACACATCCTCAATCCCAATTAAAAGGTACTCATCAAAACCCAATAACTTTTATTAGAAGTAACATGTTGAGATTCACATGATATTCAATTACGGATACTCAAATTGTCCATAACGGGGACACGGCTAATCATGATTAGTTTATACACTCTGCAGAGGTTTATGCACTTTTCCCCACAAGACTCGATCGCCTCCGCTTGGTTCTCGCACTTCATGGTGTTTGAGAAGCGGATGACCGAGACATAGTCTTTCGAAGCGCTAGCACCTTACATGTGGGTAGACCGTACCAACCTACATCCCCTACATCAGCTAGCCTACCTGTAAGAGTTCGCACGACTTAGTCAACTACGCCAGAGCCCATAATTGGCTTGTGGCTGCACACGGAAGTTTCAGTTTGAATAATCTTATGATCCCTTAGAGCACAGGTGGCGGTCCGAAGAAATACAGCAAGTCTGATGGAAACCAGGTGCCTCAATCCACCCAGATGTGTGTTTAGGTTGCCACCTTAGATAAACCATTAATTAACAATCTCACATCAGTCATGGATATTCACTCACCCAATCCACGTCTACTAGCATAGCATGGCATAATAAGCAAACGTAGAAGTAACTCCCAAGGTTTCATAAGTAAAACAGGCAATAGGTACTACCTCAATCTACTTCCCAAACCCACAATTTAATTTGATCCTAAACATGCAAGTGTTTGAGGGTTTGATCTAATGCAATAAAACTGGGTAGTAGAAAAGGCATGATCAAAGTGTTACTTGCCTTGCTGATGATCCGCGAGATCTAGAGATTCGAAGTAACAAGTGGCGCACTCCGGGTGATCTAACGCAGACAAACAACAAGCATACAATAAGTACTCATCTAATGCACGGTGAAATCTCGAATAAAAGATCTAACCAGAGAGTTCAACTTAAGAACCCTGGTTGCAAAAGAATCGAATCGAAATAAACATCGAAAGTCGAAACTCGAGAGAGAACGACTCGGTTTAGCAATCTGAAACTAGGTCAAAATTTCACAGTAGCAAAACTCTGTGAAAGTAGGTTAGTCGGAACGGCGGTTTCGTTACGAAACTCCAGGCGCTTTAATCACCTGATTCCGATAAACGAGCGAGAAATAAAACAGATTTGAAAATCGGATCGGAAATCAAATCTGAGAAATAACGGATTAATCCCGATTAAAAGAAAAACGTCGAACGGATTAAATAACGGACGTTCGTTAGCAGAACTAATCCAACGAACACGTTCATTGAAACGGACGGTTCGGTGAACGTTCGTTAAATAAGAAAACCGAAAAAACATAAAAACCAATCTAGGTTTTTTTAAAAAAACCGAACACTTTTTAAATAAACCGGATCGGGTTTTAGGGAAAACCGGATCGGGCGGGCTACCTCCGGTGATCGCTGAGGGCTCGGAGGGGCTCGAGGGGTGGCGGCGAGGGGCGGCGGGTCGGGAGGTGGCGGCGAGGCGGCGGGCTCCTGCTCCGGCGTGGGCAGCGGCAGGCGGAGTTCAGCGCGGTCGGGAGGCGAGGGCGGGGTGAGAGAGAGGGGGGGTATTTAAGAGGGAGGGGGCGGTGGGGTGGCTTGGGAAGGGTAGCCGGGGGGGGCGGGCGGACTCCGGACTCGGAGGCGGCGTGGCGGGGCTCCCTTCGGGCGGCGGCGTCTTGTGAGGGAGAGAGAGGAGGTGGGCGGGGGGGGCCTGGCTGGCTGGGCCGGGCTGGGCCTTGGCCCGAGGGCGGCGTGAATTTTTTAAATAAAATTAAACCAAGCAATTAAAAAAATACCAAATGAATTCGATTTAAACAAAACAAATTTTCCCGACTCCTAAAATGAGTCTAACAAAATGAACTTTAAAAGCAGCAAACATGCATATATTTTTTAAAATGCTCATTTTTGCCTAAGCAAAATAAATCTTTCAAAAGGCAAATTTGATTTATTTATAAAATCTTCATTTTTCCTAAATGTTGGGAAAGTCATATTATTCCCTCTCTTAAAATTTTTATAGGAAAACTTTATGAAGATAATTTAAATAAATCCAAATGATCCTATTTTCAAAATTTGGAAAATCCCAAATATGAAAATAATGAAACTTCCAACTCTCTCCGAGGGTCCTTGAGTTGCGTGAAATTTTCTAGGATCGAAAAAATGCGAGAAAAATATGATATGCATGATGACCTAATGTATAACATTCCAAATTGAAAATTTGGGATGTTACACCGGTCTAGTTATCGATTGCCTAGGGACAAGTAACTTTCTCATGATAACAAGCTCTTTACTAAAACTAATTTAGTTGTGTCTTCATCTAAACAGCCCCTAGTTTTTATTTACGCTCTCTTTATTTTCTTGCAAGCCTATCCAAAAACACCTACAAAGTACTTCTAGTTTCATACTTGTTCTAGGTAAAGCGAACGCCAAGCGTGCGTAAAGTTGTATCGGTGGTCGATAGAAATCGAGGGAATATTTGTTCTACCTTTAGATCCTCGTTGGGTTCGACACTCTTATTTATCAAAAGAGGATACAATTGATCCCCTATACTTGCGGGTTTTCAAGACCTTTTTCTGGCGCCGTTGCCAGGGAGCAATAGCGTGGGGTGAATATTCTCGTGTGTGCTTGTTTGCTTTTATCACTAAGTAATTTTATTTTTGTTGTTCTTAGTTGTTATCTATCTTTAGTTATGGATATGGAACACGAAATACCAAAAACATTAGGTGTACTTGCTGCTCATGGAGATGGGGAACCTCCTAAAACCCTCGATGCTCATTATGTTATAGATATTATGTACTACTTTGATAATCCAGAGAAAACCCCATTCAACTTTGGATCAACATGAATACTTTAGGGATTATCGCTTGACACAAAAAGGGAAACTATTATGGGATCAAATTTATATGTTGAAGTGGTATGCTAGGCAACTATGCTTGAGATATGATTATACTTGTTGCTCTAGGATGAAGGCTCCACACCTTCCCTTTTCATGCAAACTTAATCATAATAAAACCTTAGCTTCTTATGCTAATGGTATCTATGATTACTATGATGTGGAACAAATAGAAGAATTTGTTGCTTTTATGGGTGCTTATGAAATTGAATCTATGTTTAAAGAGTTTGAATATTTTGATGATGCTGTTTATAGACCTAAAATAGCTATCCTCAAATATTGTTATGAGAATTATGAATACAATAACGAAATTAATGCACTTATTGAGAAAGTCTCAGCTGTCCAATAAGAGACTAATATTTTGTAGGAATCTATGGAAGAATAAGTTGATGAAACTGTGGGCTCATTGGATGAAAAAGATGAGGAGGAGAGCGAAGAACAAAAGGAGGAAGAGCGGATTGATCACCCGTGCCCACCTTCTAATGAGAGTAACTCTTCAACTCATACATTGTTTAATTCCCCTTCGTGCTTACCGAAGGATGATTGCTATGATGACTGTTATGATCCCTTGAATTCCTTTGAAATACCCCTTTTTGATGATGCCTACTATGCTTGTGGCCAAGATGCCAATATGAATTATGCTTATGGAGGTGAACTTGCTATAGTTCCTTATGTTAAACATGAGATTTTTGCTATTGCACCCACGCATGATAGTCCTATTATCTTTTTGAATTCTCCTAACTACACTACATTGGAGAAGCTTACCCTTATTAAGGATTATATTGATGGGTTGCCTTATACTACTACACATGATGATTTTGATAGATATAATATGCATGTGCTTGCTTCTCCTACTTGCAATTATTATGAGAGAGGAACTATATCTCCACCTCTCTATGTTTCCCACACGATAAAATTGCAAGAAACTTCTTACACTATGCATTGGCCTTTACTAGGTGCACATGAATTGTTCTTTTATGACATGCCGATGCATAGGAAGAGAGTTAGACTTCGTCATTACATGATATATGTTACTTTGTGGTCACTACTATATTACAAGTCATTGCTAATTAAAATTGGCTTTGATATACCTTGGGATCCGGGTGGATTCACTACTTGAGCACTATATGCCTAGCTTAATGGCTTTAAAGAAAGCGCTGCCAGGGAGACAACCCGGAAGTTTTAGAGAGTCTTTTATTTCTGTTGAGTGCTTTCATATAGTTTAAAAACAACAAAACTAAAGAGGGGAACCCAAAACTTTTCAAAAAGGAAAGTGAAAGTGAGAAACACAAGCATAGTTGAAGTGGAAGAGCTCCTTGAACTTTGTTTATGCTCACAGCAACTTTGTGAATCTTGATTAAAGAAACTTTTCAACAAAAATAATTATCCCCTGGTACAATTCCATTGTATTATAAAAATAATGTGCCAAGGTTTGCCTTTAGGATGTTTACAATACTTGTTCGTTTGTACGGTGCAGGACAGAAACTTTGGTTGTAGTGCACGATTTTTAATTTTTTACTGGAAAGTCAAATGGTTCTGATTCTTTTTGCACTGTCTTTCTGTACAACTTTATTATTTTTCATAATTTGGGAAGAATGTTTCAAGTATCATAATTATGGTGAATGTTCATATTGCTACAGACTGTTCTGTTTTAGACAGATTCTGTTTTTGATGCATAGTTTGCTTGTTTGAATGAAACTATGAATTTATATCAGTGGATTAAGCCATGGAAAAGCTATATTACAGTAGACACAATGTGAAAACAAAATATGAATTGGTTCGCAACAGTACTTAGAGTAGTGATTTACTTTATTATACTAACGGATCTTACCGAGTTTTCTGTTGAAGTTTTGTGTGGATGAAGTGTTCGATGATCGAGAAGGTTTTGATGTGACAAGAAGGAAGAGAGGCAAGAGATTAAGCTTGGGGATGCCCGAGGCACCCCAAGTAAATATTCAAGGAGACTCAAGCATCTAAGCTTGGGAATGCCCCGGAAGGCATCCCCTCTTTCTTCAACAAATATCGGTATGTTTTCGGATTCATTTCGTTCATGCGATATGAGCGTCTTTCTGTATAGTTTCCCAGTGCCTTTGCAGTAAAAACTCCGTTTCCCTCATTAGAACATCTGCTTTGTGTAGAAAAACTCATCTGGAACTGTTAAACACCTCAAGTGCCTGCCCTTTTCTGTCAAAATATATTTTAATTTATCAACACGCTGCAGATCTGAAATTACCATGCCAAGCTGTGAAGCTTGTTTTCCCTCACTTACACATATTAGATCTGTATCTTCTATACCAGAGTAGGAGGTTTAATCTCATAGAAAAATGATGATCCGGTATGTACCATTAGTCCCCTGTTGAACCGCCAAGCCGCTTTATCTTTGTACATCTCCCATGTCTAATTCCGGTTTAACAATATGTACATACTTATGTCTTCTTCTGCTCTTGCACCGCTTTATACTTGTCAAATATAAACCTTAAACCAGCAATAACCATGTTTCAGCTTTCCATTGAAATGGCCAAACAAGTCTATGAGTGCAACTGGGTTCCTTACCGGGTCACTGAAGATCAATTATACAGATGTGTCGCAACTGGCGCTTTAGCCAAGAAAGAGGTCATCCACTGGAGGGCCCCTGGTCCGAAAAGTCCTCCTGAACCCAAGGACGGAGAAGTAGTTGTTTTTGTTGACCTCCCGGTACAAAGTTTTTTCGAGATGTGCTTGCCAGTGTCCAACATCTGCCATTTCCAAGTCTTTTGTGAAGCTTATCTTCAAGAGGAGCCCACAATTGAATTGTTTTGGGATTTCTTCTACTTAAACCGTCACACAGAGTTCACAGATGGACCCAATACAGAGCTCGGCGGAATGGCGGTTCAAAAGAGAAAAGAACCCAAGGGCTGGTTTATGATGTTAATCTGAACCGGGACTGTGTAATATCTTTAACTTTGCATGCTTAGCCTCCAGGGATCGGGTTATTTCTTTAAGATGAACCGGTACT
Organism: Aegilops longissima; assembly: GCA_021605205.1. NCBI lineage: Eukaryota > Viridiplantae > Streptophyta > Magnoliopsida > Poales > Poaceae > Aegilops > Aegilops longissima. Next base: position 582,973,664 of record CM038681.1, on the reverse strand, counting down.
TTAGAATTGTAACATTGTATCTTTCACTGGTGTAGACCCCAAGGGCCGGTTTAACTTTATAAAGATGAACCGGTACTGTAGAAGAATTCCCACATCAGTACTTTGAGCAAACATACATTAGCCCCCAAGTGCCAAGAGTAATACTTGTATTGTGCTTGGGACTTGTAGAAATTTCCGAGAACAAGCAAATATGCATTAACCCCCAAGTATCAGGTGCATAACTTGTTATTTACTTGGTACTTCAAATATGTACAGTCAACTCATAATATGTCTGTTGTAACTCCGTCTTGGGCCGGGAGTAGAATGGATCCTTTCGCGACTATATGAATAAGCCTGCTGCTGAGTCAAAGCTGTCTGAAGGAGCTCCCTAGACCGCCGAGTCTCGACCGCTACCGGGGACTCGCCTTCGATCGGGAGGGCCGCCACTCGTGAAGCGGCAGCGACAATGTTATCCATCGGGTTAGAGTAATGACCCGGTGGTGTTGGGACATGCTGTGACAAAACGTTGTTCTGATGAGGCGGATCAGTTGGACGTGGCTGAACCGGCGCCCCTGTTCCAGGTGTCTCCGCCCGTTTTACCACTGGTGGATTACTGGTCCCCGCTCCTGGGGTATTAAAGAGGTTCTTGGCCTCATAAACCGGCGGCAGGTGAGACTGGTACCTTATCCTCATGACATCGTTTGACGCACTCTGATCCAACATAAGCTGGTAAGCTTGTGCATCCAATGCGGCCCGTTCCGCAGCCATCCTGGTATCCTCAGCTGCCAGGTCGGCCTTGGCCTGGGTTATCTGATCTTTCACCTTCGCGATTTCCGCATTATGCTCATCTTATTCACCGGATTAACCTCCGCCATCAGTGCTGCCAAAGCATCAAATAAATCAGATAAAACCTGAGCCGGCGGTCGCACGGGGCCTCCTGCCCCGGCCGCTGTCTCTGCTACTGATCCAGAAACCATCGCCGCTGCGGTCAAAGAGTGGAGCGTTGGCTGCGTACCGACCATGAAGATCGCAACCCGGTTTGGTGGATCAAAGGGGTCCAAAATACTGTTGCCATTGGAACAGCCCCCAATCCGGCCATCTTGCAACTGGTATAATGACTCGGTCTCTCCGGTCGATGACTCGTCGCCGGAATAAACGACGGTTTCACCACCAGATTCCGATCTATCCTTAGATTCCACTCCGTGGATGACTCCCACGAAGGCACGCTTCATGACAGGCTTAAACCGGGCAGATCTCACACGCTGAGCCGTCTCGACGATGTCGGTGCAGATGTCTGGCTCAGGGCCTGGTTCGCCGATCTTGCCAATGAAAATGTGGATGTCGCCGAAGGGGAACCGGTACCCGTACTCGATTGAGTCGGCCTCGGGGCCCCAGCCTGCGTCATCGATGTAGAGCTTGCCGCGATGACTCTTGGTCATCCGGCCCACAACATAGCCCTTGAGTCCTTCGGATCTGCCCTATAAGAACTCGAAACCATCGTGTGATAGCCCCATGGTGGGCGCCAACTGTCGTGGTTTTGTCACGACAGATGTCCTAGAGAAAGGACTTAATTGTGGAGCCATCGCAACGGGTTAACTTAAAGGGGTTAAAGCGGACAAGGGACGTAGAGGGTTTATACTGGTTCGGCCACTTGCGGTGAAGGTAAAAGCCTACGATCCAGTTGGTGTGGGATTGCTAGGGTTTCGATGACCAGGGAGCGAATACGCTTTGCCTGGGTCTCGAGTTGTTGTTTGTTTTTCCTAAACCGCCGCCGGGTCGTCCCCTTATATACATGGGTTGACGCCCGTCGGTTTACAGGGTCCCGAGGCCGGCTCATAAACGTGTCCGGCTCGGTCTCTGCTCTTTCTATCTTACAACACAAGTTTACATATCAATGTCGGTTTACGTCTATAGACCTTAAACCGTCTTTGGGCCCTGGGCCTTCATAAAGTACCACCATCTATCTTCATGGGCTTCAGGTACAGTGAACCATTATGGGGATAACCCGGCCTCTCCTGGCCAGTTTACACCCAGTAGTAATATCCCCAACACATACGGTGTCTAGCTTGTAATGCTTCTAATTAGGGTAAATTGCATCTGCTTAGTTTACACATTATACCTGTGAATATGACATGCCTTCCTATTTTTGGTACACACTACACCTATGTGTTAACCTTGTTCTTACATGAAACTACCTCTCTTCTGTATCCTGCATCAATCACTTACAATGAGTCACCTTTAGTCGTTGCATATTGCATATTATTTCTAGCCTGTTGCCATGTATTGCTTCTAATTTGGTCAAATACATTTGCTAGGGCACCCTTTTAATTTGGCAGAGTGATATTGGTTCCATCTTTCATATGGTTTAGCTTGCATTGCTTCTAACAAGTTCAAACACCTTGTGCTTAGTTTACACTTTATACATCATACATGTCAATATGTCACGCCATCCTATTTTTCATACATATTCCATCCTCCTATCATGCGGCTGCCTTGCATGAAAGTAGTGTTCGTCAGTATCATGCATCAATGAGTTCTGAAGAGCAAATTTTATTCCTTTTTCTTGTGGGTTTGACTTGACAAGGCAAAATCAAGAAAGAGGAAGGAAAAGAGTAAGGAAGGCGATGATGGTGGTCCTCTGCAGCAACGTAAATGGAGCATCTGTCTGATTCTCCTTGTCTTGATAGTGCATTACAAGGTCCAAGTCTCCGCTCCCCTCTTGCACCATCCAAGGTGCTTGCTCTAACAGCGATGTGATATCTGGTTGCATGTTGCATATGGTGTCTAGCTTGTATTGATCCTAATTAGTGTAAACTGCATCTGCTTAGCTTACACATGATACGTGTGAATATGGCACGCTTTCCTGTTTTTGGTACATACTATATCTGTCTATGACACCATGTTCTTACATGAAACTACTCTTCTTGTGTATCCTGCATCAGTCACTTATGATGGAACACCTTTAAGTTGGCAGTGTGATATTGGTTTGCGTCTTGAATACGATTTCTAGCATGTATTGCTTCTAGTTTGTTGAACGCCACCTATGACGAGATAGTTTTAACTTGGCAGAGTGATATTGATTGCACCTTTCATATGGTGTCTAGTTTGCAGTGCTTCTAATTTTTTGAAGTACCTTCTGCTTAGTTACCACATCATAGGCGTGAATATATCAAGCCGTCCATTTTTTCGTACATATTCAATCCTCGTATCATGACTTTGTCTTTCATCAGAGTAGTGTTCGTCAGTATCATGCATCAATGAGTTCTGAAGAGCAAATTTTATTCCTTTTTCTTGTGGGTTTGACTTGACAAGGCAAAATCAAGAAAGAGGAAGGAAAAGAGTAAGGAAGACGATGATGGTGGTCCTCTGCAGAAACGTAAATGGAGCTATTGTACCGATTCTCCTTGTACTGATAGTGCATTACAAGGTCCAAGTTTCCGCTCCCCTACTCCACCATCCAAGGTGCTTGCTCTAACTTGGCAGTGTGTATCTGGTTGCATGTTGCATATGGTGTCTAGCTTGTATTGCTCCTAATTAGTGTAAACTGCATCTCCTTAGCTTACACATGATACATGTGAATATGACACGCTTTCCTGTTTTTGGTACATTCTATATCTGTCTATCACACCATGTTCTTACATGAAACTACTCTTCTTGTGTATCCTGCATCAGTCACTTATGATGGAACACCTTTAAGTTGGCAGTGTGATATTGGTTTGCGTCTTGAATATGATTTCTAGCATGTATTTCTTCTAGTTTGATGAACGCCACCTATGACGAGACATTTTTAACTTTGCAGAGTGATATTGGTTGCACCTTTCATATGGTGTCTAGTTTGCAGTGCTTCTAATTTGTTGAAGTGCCTTCTGCTTAGTTACCACATCATATATGTGAAGATGTCAAGCCGTCCATTTTTTCATACATATTCCATCCTCGTATCATGACTTTGCCTTTCATCAGAGTAGTGTTCGTGAGTATCATGCATGAATGAGTTTTGAATAGCAAATTATATTCCTTTTTCTTGTCGGTTTGACCTCACAATGCAAAATCAATAAAGCTGAAGGAAATTGGCAAGGCATTGGATGATGGTGGTCCTTCCGAGCAACTGAAACGGAGGTTCTCTACAGATTATACTCCGCCATCCTCCCAACAAGATTCACAAGACAACGCAAGGCTAGACAGTCAACGTAGCTGTGTAGATGATGAGCACATCTCCCCTACTCCACCATCACAGGTGCTTGCTCTAACTTGGCACTATTATATGTGGTTGCATGTTGCGTATGATGTCTAGCTTTTATTGGTTCTAACTTTGTTGAATTGCATCTGCTTACTTTACACATAATGCATGTGAATATGACATGTGTTCCTGTTTCTAGAACATATGTGTACGTGATGAGCACATCTCCCCTACTCCACCATTACACCTGCAACGATCACTTAAGACACATTTAACTTGGGACTGTGATGTAGGTTGCATCTTGCATTGTCTTCTAGCTTGTACTGCTTCTAATTTCTTGAAATGGCACTTACGACCATACACTTTTTACCTGATAGAGTGATATGGGTTGCATGTTCATATGGTGCCTAGCTTTCATTTCTTCTAATTTTGTTGAAATGCCTTCCGCTTACTGTTTTTTCATACATATTCCATCGTCCTATCGTACGTGTGAATATGAAACGCTATCTTTTTTGTATATTCCATCCTCCTATCCTACGCTTGCCTTACATCAAAGTAGTGTTCGTCTGTATCATGCATCAACCAATTATGCAGAGCTAATTTTATTCATCTTCTTGTGGTTTTGACTTCATAAGGCAATATCAGAAAATAGGAAGGAAAAGAGTAAGTTAGGGGATGTTGGTGGTCATCCGCACCGACGCAAACAGAGACTCTCTAGATTTTGCACTGCAACTGCTAATGAAGTTGAAGTCCCAAGTCTACATGATGAGTTCATCTCCTGTACTCCATCGCAGGTGCTTGATCTAAGTTGACAGTGTGATAATTGGTTTCATGTTGCATATGTTGTCTAGCCTGTATTTCTTCTATTTTGATTAAATTGCACCTACTGAGTTCACACGTTATACATGTGCATATGACATGGCGTTCTGTGTCTAGAATACACTGCATCTATCTATCATACCATGTTCTTACATCAAAGTACTGCTGTTGTGTATCCCGCATCAGTAACTCATGATTGGACAATTTTAACATGGCAGTTTGATAGTGGTTGCATCTTGCATTGATTTCTACGTTGTACTTCTTCTAATTTTTCGAATTGCCACTTATGACAAGACACTTTTAACTTGGCAGAGTAATATTGGTTGCATCTTTCATATGGTGTCTAGCTTGCATCACTTCTATTTTCTTGAAAATCCTTCTGCTTAGTTTACACATCGTAGCTGTGAATATGTCATGTCGTCCTGTTTTCCTTACATATTCCATCCTCATACGGTTGTCTTACATCAAAGTATTGCTTATGCAGATCATGCATCAATGAGTTCTGAAGAGCGATTTTATTCTTTTGTGTTGTGGGTACGGCTTGACATGGCAAAGTCAAAAAAGAGCAAGGAAATAATATAGTAGGGAGTGGTGTTACTCGTAGGGAGAAACGGAAAAGGATCGGCCGTCCAGATTCTGCTGGTACTTATAGTGCAGTAGAAGGTCCAAGTCCACCGGCTAAATCTACAAACATAGTATCACCTGCTCCACTAGCTGCAGCATCTGCTTCAACTGTACCAGCATCTCAATGAGTTACTCGTTCGTTTGCTCCAGAACGGCGGTTCCCAAGCTGCCTTCACACCTAACACTACTTCAAGCACTGACACAACAGGACTTGGCAAGATCAGATGAACCTCATGAGCATCAACACCAAGGCGGTACTGACCGAGTCAAGTTGCGCTTGCATGCTCCTTTATATGTAATCTCACGGTTTGATGTACACTAACACTTTCCATATTCGTTGTTGAACTAGCACAACGATGCAAGCGTAAAGACATCGTGGATAATGCTTGACAGATTAACAAAATCTAAAGGAGGAAGAATGGAGATCCATTACGAGGCAGGTTTAAAAAGGCCACGTGATGCTACAGAGTCAGCCAAGTTAGTATCAGAGGCAGTCGTTGCTGTTAGGTGTCATGCACGTATCCTCCCAACGTGGATCCAGTACAGGAATGAGAATGATAATACCCAGTTTAACACCTTCCTTGACCATTTATCCGTACGTAATGTTATTCATCGCAATTAGTAATATTGTCTTGCTTTGTCCCATACTTTCTAGCTTCCTCCTAATAAGGCTCACATTCTTTTTTCAACAGATGAGGTTCAAGTTGGATCCGAAAGATGATGCAACTAAACAAGCATGCACTCATGTTTTTCAGTCTCCTCTGCGACAGTATCGGTACCACCTTAGAAAATCTCACTTTGAAGGCAAGGCTAACAATGAAATCGCCCAAACATCTCTAGTGGAATATATTACAGATGAAGACTGGACAACCCTTGTTAAACATTGGTCTGATCCAAAGTATCAGGTAGGCTATATGTATTTGATCAGACCACATATTGAACTTGTATTTATGTATGTGCCTTACAAGTGTATCTTCTTCTAGGCTAACTGTTTGAAGAACAAGACCAACCATTCTAAAGTGAAATTCCAACAGACGATAGGATCTCGTAGCTATATTACACACTGCGAGGCTCTTGTAAATAGCTGCTACTTCCTTCTTTTTTCTGTGCCATATTATCGTATCTATATTGACTTGTTCCAAATACAGAGGAAAGCCTGTGCGGACCAAAAAGAACCTGAACCGAATGCAGTGCAAATCTTCAAGGATTGCCACACCAGCAAGACGAAGGGCATGAGCACACCAGTTCAAGCCGCTGTTGTAAGTCCTTACTCCTCCTGCCTTTGAACTGATTGGTATTGTGATGTGTTCATTTAACTACTTGGTTTGCAGCCAATGTCATTTACTCTGTTCACTTTTATACACAGTTGTCTTAACGTATCATTTCACCTTACATGGTTTAAAAGAGATGAAGGATATTCTTTTGGTATTGATCTGTATTCTAGTTCTTCTGTTCACATGCGCACACAATGATAAAATAGCCTGTTTGTTTTATATCTATTTGCCCATGATATGAATGATGTCATACTATGTTCATCCTACTTTAAACCATGTCTCTTTATCCTTAGATGTCAACGAATGTGAGGAAATAGAGAATACAGTAGGCATGCTACATGGACATATGTTCCGAAAGTGATTTTATAATGTAGTTGGCACTACAATACATGCTAATGTATTACAGTAGTTCACCAAAATAAGTTATGTATAAACGTGTAACCTACTTTGTTTGTTTTTGTCTCATTAGTAACTTATCCGTACACTAATCTACAAGTTCAAACTTTCAGGAACCTATGGAAAAATGATTGAACAGCCACAACCACCGAAGGTGACGAGGCTACCACAGGCACAATGTCACCTCTTGCTGTAGTGCTTCAGTATCTCTCCACTAACAGTGCAAAAAGCACCTTCCTGCGTAATTTTGGGTTGGTTGTCAAGGTAACCTCGTCCAAATCGCCTACTGAACAAAATCTTCCTGCTAGACAGAGTGATATATCTGTGCTCCAGACACAAGTCCAATCCCTAATGGACGTCGTTTTGGAAACAAGAATAGTGGTTTACAAATGTCGTCAAGATATGAATGGTTTTGAAACCATACTATCAGACATTCTCTTCGTTGTTCAAGAGCAATGGCGGAAAAAAGGTGAAGATCGTGCTGCTCCATCAGATTCTACAGCCTGAAACATTAGCACTCACGTAAAAATGATCTGTGCTTCTATACATCTGATGGTGCTTTTATCTGCAAGGACTGTAAACTATATGACAACGGGCCTTTTGTTGTGATACAGCATTTATGCTGCTGCCAAAGGCTGCAATAATTACGATGCTATTTTAGTATAGTGTAGGTTTATCTTAGTAATGTATTCGGCCGAAAGCTTCGTAGGAGCCCAACATGCCAACATTCGTCGGGCCCATTCCAATTGGGCTAAAAACGATTATGGGACGAAATTTGCAGGTAACCCACTAAAAATATCTCGTCCTAAATCAGCATAAGATTTCATATTTTTCTGGTAGGCATGTGCCCATAGTGGGCCTTTAACAGGCGTAAACATAATTTGGGCCCTCAGCAACAATAGGACATTTACAGGTGTAAATATCTCGAGCCCATAAAAACATGGGCCTTTAAAAGACCGAAAGTGAGATTGGACCCATTTACGATGCGGATCTTTCACATGACGAAACTCGGACGGGCCGTAAATGCGTCGACCTAATACACGGGCCTTTAACAGGCTGGAAGTTTAGTCGGGCTAGATTATCGTCATTTTTATATGGGCATTTAATGGGCCCGATGTGACATTGGGCCACATATGGCCCATGGATTCCGTCCGACGTTAACAGGCCGAAAATCACAACAGGCCGAAAGTGGCCCAAATCTATGGCGGGCCGCTAACAGGCCGAATGTCAGCCATGGCTGAATATGACCCAAATCCTTCACGGTCGTTTATGGGCTGAAAGTTTCAATGGCCTGTAAATGGGCCCAAATGAAGCAGGACCTTTAACAGGCCGGAAATACACCGGGCCGTAATTCGGCCCATATACTTAGCGGACTGTTAACGGGCCAAAAGTGATCATGGGCCGCGATGATGACAAGTTTAGGACAGGCCGTTGACGGGCCGATTTGACACAAGCCATATGGGCCTTAACTGAGAATGTTGGGCCTTTATCTAGGCCGGCCCATTATGGTCCGCAAAATCTCGCGGGCCTTTAGCTGGGCCGGCCAATTATGGCCCGCAAAATCTCGTGGGCCTTTGGCTGGGCCGGCCCATTATGATACGAAAAGTCTCGTGGGACTTTTGCTGGGCTAGCCCATTATGGACCGCAAAGTCTTGTGGGCCTTTAGTTGGGCCGGCCCATATAAACTTTATGGGCCACTTTTGGGCCGGTCCACGTGTCAGCATATCATAGTCACATCTCGCCCATTGGATGAGTGACACCTATGCCAACGCGGAGCTGACACGTGTTTCCGTCAGCCAATCAGAATTTTACACGTGGAAAATCCTCATTAGTCCTGGCTGTTAATGGGTTATAGGATCCAAAACCTGACCCGATAGCTTAACAGCGTTCCGTTACGGTGGATGCCACGTGACGGTCACCCTTGACGAAAGCACTTCTATGACGCGCGATTTATCGTCATGGAAGTGGACACTTCCATGATGATAATTTTGGTAATGTCATGGAACACTTCTACGATAGCACAGGTATGACTATCTTGATTCTGTCATAAATTTGTCATGGATGTACATGCATGAAAGAAAACGTGACCTACTGTGACAAACACGTATCATCACGGAAGTGTATCTTTTTATAGTGAATTGTAAGAAACATCTTCCAGAGAGAATAGTTCCGTTAAGGGTTCTTTTCCCTGGGTGTCCATGCGTTAATGTGTATGTCCGAACTGTGATTGAAGAAATCACAGTGTATGTAACTTCTGGGGGTTCACAATGGAGTGAATGCAAGAAACGTCTTTAATTCACCGACCGAATATTCCCTTAAGAACACTAGCTTTCGGCTTCACCCAGTCTGAGGTACACATCCGGATGACCCGACAGTAACAATCGTAGAGGTGCTCCCTTTATGCCCTAGCCGAACTAATGGGAACGTAGGGCATAAGCACAGGAGCCAGGCAACCCAGCTTGGCCAAAACTTAAGTCATATCGATGCATATAATGGCAAAGAAAAGGTACATATGAAAAAATGCATATGTGATGAGCTTGATGCTCGAGAAATAACAATAGCAAGCTTCTGTCCAAGAAGCTCCCAGGTATAATGGACGTACATAGTTGAAGATGTATGCGTTAGGGGTGCATGATCTAGCCGCACGAAAGCTTTAAGGCTAAAGAGAAAAAACGAAAAGAGAGAAAAAAATGATGGAAACAACAGGGGGAAGGAGACGAACAAAGAGTTCGGCGCTAGGCATAGAATCTTCGGGGTCTGGCCGCGTTCCAAGGGTTCGGCTCTAGGCGATTATCTGACGCATCACACAAGCGGTACGCTCCTCCGGTGAGAACTTTGTCAATGATGAAGGGACCCTCCCACTTGGGTTTGAGTTTGTCCTTTTTCTTCTCCGGCAGGCGTAGAACGAGTTCGCCAACATTGTAAGTCTTGGCCCGCACTTCTCTGCTTTGGTACCTGCGAGCCTACTGTTGATAAAATACGGAACGGGCCTTTGTGATGTCGCGCTCCTCCTCCAGGGTGTCTAAGCTCGGCCTCTCTCTCTTCGTACATGCACACTCGAGGTGAGTCATGAATAATGTCGCAGGGTAATACTGCCTCTGCTCCATACACCATGAAGAAGGGTGTGTATCCGGTGGTCCGATTGGGCGTTGTCCGCAGCCCCCAGAGTACGGAGTCGAGCTCCTCAACCCAGTGCTTGTCTGATTCTTTCAAAGAACGCACTAGTCTAGGCTTGATGCCGCTCATAATAAGACCATTGGCTCGTTCGACTTGACCGTTTGTTTGCAGGTGATAGACAGAGGCGTAATCGAGCTTAATGCCCAGATTAGCGCACCAGGTTTTCACCTCGTTGGCTGTGAAATTGGAGCCGTTATTGGTGATGATGCTGTGTGGAACACCATAACAGTGTACAACGCCGGATATGAATTCTATCATCGGCCTGGACTCGGCCGTTTTAACTGGTTTGGCCTCTATCCACTTAGTGAATTTATCCACCATGACCAGCAGATATTTTTTCTTATGTGTCATGGTTTTGTCATGGCAGATGTCCTAGTGAAAGGACTTAGTCGTGGAGCCATCGCGACAGGTTAGCTTAAAGGGGTTAAAGCGGACAAAGGACGGAGGGATTTTATACTGGTTTGGCCCCTTGCGGTGAAGGTAAAGGCCTAATCCAGTTGTTGTGGAATTGCTAGGGTTTCGATGACAAGGGTGCGAATCCACTATGCGTGGCTCTCGAGTTGTTGTTTGTTGTCCCTAAGCCGCCGCCGGGTCGTCCCTTTATATACATAGGTTGACGCCCGGCGGTTTATAGAATCCCGAGGCTGGCTCATAAACGTGTCCGGCTCGGTTTCTACCTTTCCCTATCTTACAACACAAGTTACACATCGTATGGCAGTTTATGTCTACGGGCCCTAATCTGCCTTTGGGCCCTGGGCCTTCATGTTAAGTCTCCCCCATAAAGCGCCACACTCCTTGTCTTCACGGGCTTCAAATATGATTAACTAAATTATGGGGATAGCCCGACCTCTCCTGGCCGGTTTATACTCAGTAGTAATATCCCCAACATTAGGCCCCACATTGATTTGAACATGTTCATGCCAATCTTCAACACTTAAGAAAATTCCTCCTTCAGCACCTTCGCATAAATCTAGTAAACCGCCATGACGTCATCTTCCAAGATCGTAATGAACCACCATGATGTCACCTGTTATTAAAAAATGTTTATATCTCACCTCCATTAATGAGCCTCCGACAATCAAGGCGACAGCTCTATCACATATCCAACTTTGGGGCTCCTCAATTTTTGCGCCTGTCACTTATCCCTTCGCCTTATAAATAAGACCGGGGGTCCTTTTCATTTCCCCCCGTGCCTCTCTCACTTCTTCTTCCTCCTTGCACCGACCTGACTCTCACGCGCGGCCACCGTTGTCAAGCTCCGCCCTCGACCTCATCTCCAGCCGCTACATAAACCTGAAATTACCGGAGAAACACGGTGCGCCTTCGCTGTTCTGTCAGCAGCAGTAAGTCTCACTTTTCCTTGTTCTAGATCCGCCATTAGGGTTTTGGTGTTCATCAAAGCTCGAAGTTGTTCTTCTCTATTCATCTCCGCAGTATAAGCGGCGATCTCAGATCCGACATTTCCTTGTGCAGTTGTAGTTGTAATCCCCTTTTTCATCCTTAGAACATCTTCCTCGCATATAAAAAAACTCATCTGGATCTGATGAACTACTTAAACACCTCTTTTTTAAGTCTCAATATATTTTGATTTATTGATACGCTGCAGATCTGAAATTACCACACCAATCTGTCAAACTTGTTTTTCCCTCACTTAGACTTTTTAAATTTGTACCTTCCATACCAATATAGGCGGTTTAAATTTTTAGAAAATGATAATCCGGCAGGTACCATTAGTCCCCTCTTAAACCGCCAATTTGTTTATCTTTGTAGCTCCTCCAATGTCAGACTCCGGTTTAACAATGTGTATATGCCTCTGTTTCTGCTTCTGATCTTGCATCGCTTTATGCTTGTCTGTTATTAATCTTAAACCGGCATTGATCTTTTTCCAGCTTTTCATTGAATGGCCAAACAATTCTATGATTGTAAATGGGTCCCTTCCCAGGTTACAGAAGAGCAACTAGAGGGTTGGGTCGCAACCAGCGCTTTAGCAAAGAAAGAAATTATCCACTAGAGGGTCCCTGGTCCAGAAAATCCTCCTGAGCCCACCGGAAAACTAGAATTGAGTCCACCGGAAAAGAAAGAGATGAAGAATGTCGTACAAAACAAGAATTCACCGGTTGAAATAATTGAGGGAAGACTGAAGAGGCTCCACACGAATGGAATTGATGGTCGGAAGAAACTCGAACTCCGGGAAAAAGTGGTGGGAGGGCGGGAAAACAAAGGCAACTTGGAAGGGGAAACCCGATGAATAACTTCAAAGGAAACACCGGTTGAAATCATTGAGGAAAGAAAGCAAAGACTTCGCACGAGTAGGATGGATACTCGATTACGGACTCCGGTTCCGAGAAGAAGAAGGGTGGGCGGGTGGGAAAAACAAGGACAACTTCGGACAGGGAAACAACGTTGATAGAAAAGAGCTGAGGATAGATCTCTCAAAAGACAAAGAGGTTTGAGTCGACTTGACGGGAAAAGCACCGGATCAAAAGAGATGAGAACCAACGATCGGAAAACCAACTGCGTGATCCTAAAGAAAAATTTGAAGGGGAAGAGAAGTAATTCAAAACACCTACGTCAAGATTCCTCACCAGAGCGACGAGGGGCTGAGGAGTAAAAAGAATTCCTACTCTCCGATATAACTAGACTCAGAAAATAGTTTTCTTCTAGACTCAACAATGGCCAAACTACACGATCAATCAAGGGGGCTCCTAGGGTCGGTCGAGGCTCTGATACCAACTTGTCACGCCCAATATGCGACCCTATCCAAAAGGAACTCGAAGGTCCCACCAAGGATAGACCCGCATATTGAAACGCTTTTGCAAGGTGGATATCATTACATCAACATTACATAATAGATGGGGATACATACATAAGGCACAAATGCCACAAGAATACATCAACAACATACACAAGAGATCAACATCCGACTACGGATGAAACATAAACAGAAGCTCAAACGACATCCACCCTGCTAGCCCAGGCTGCCGACCTGGAACCTATCCCCTGATCGAAGAAGCAGAAGAAGAACTCAAGACAAGCAAGCATCGCTCTCGCGTCATGATCATCGCGGAACCTGTACCTGCAACTGGTGGTGTAGTAATCTGTGAGCCACGAGGACTCAGCAATCCCATTACCATGGGTATCAAGACTAGCAAAGCTTAATGGGAAAGGAAGGGGTAAAGCTGTGAGGTTGCAGCAGCGACTAAGCAGATATGGTGGCTAACATACGCAAATGAGAGCGAGAAGAGAAACAAAGGAAAGGTCGCCAACTAGTAATGATCAAGAAGTGATCCTGAACTCCTACTTACGTCAGACATAACCCAGAAACCGTGTTCTCCTCTCGATCAACCCCGAAAAGAGACACTCACGGTTACGCACATGGTTGGTGTATTTTAGAAGAGTTTGCTTCAAGTTTACTACAACCGGATATTAACAAATTCCCATCTGCCACATAACCGCGGGCACGGCTCTCGAAAGTTTATACCCTGTAGGGGTGTCCCAACTTAGCCCATGATAAGCTCTCGCAATCAACGAAGGATATTCCTTCTCCCCGGGAAGACCCGATCAGTCTCGGAATCCCAGCTATAAGACATTTCGACAGCAATAAAACAAGACCAGCAAGACCTCCCGGCATGCCGACACCATGATAGTAGCCGCGCGTATCTCGTCTCAGGCCACGACCGGATGAACACTACGTACGACAACCGACGATACCCCAAGTTGCCTCGCGCGGCACCACAAGTGGCTCTAGTTTGGACCAACACTTAGACAAGCATTGGCCCGGGGGGGCTAAAATAAAGATGACTCTCGAGAGAGCGACTCCCAAGGGAAAAGTAGGTGGTGGTGAGGCAAATGGTAAAACCAATGTTGGGCCTTGCCGGAAAAGTCTTATTCAAAGAGAACTGTCAAGGGGGTCCCATAAATCACCCAACCGCGTTAGGGACGCAAAATCCGGGAACATAATACCGATATGACGGAAACTAGGGCGACTAGAGTGGAACAAAACACCAGGCATAAGGCCGAGCCTTTCACCCTTTACCAAGTATATAGATGCATTAATAATATAAGATATATTGTGATATCCCAACAAGTAAACATGTTCCAACAAGGAACAACATCTCCATGTTCCAACAAGGAACAAACTTCATCTTCACCTGCAACTAACAACGCTATAAGAGGGGCTGAGCAAAGCGGTAACATAGCCAAACAACGGTTTGCTAGGAAGGGTGACAAAAGGTTAGAGGCTGACATGGCAATTTGGGAGGCTTGAGGAATAGGTAATAGGTACCGCAGCATAGCGATAGAACGAAGCAACTAGCATAGCAATGATAGTAGTGAGATCCAGGGTAGCGGTCATCTTGCCTGAAATCCCGCAATGAAGAAGAACGAGTCCATGAAGAAGATGAACGGAAGAAGCCGAACCAAGCGTAGACGAACGAATCCTCACGATCGCAACGAAACAGGAACTAACAAGAAGAAGCACACAACATACTAAACACACCACACATGAACAAGGCATGATGCACAACAAACATAATGCATGACAACGCTAGATGAGGCTACTCATGGCAAGAGATGATGCATACAAGAGCAACACATCAAAGCAAGTTTAAATGAGGCCGGAAACAACATAGAACAATTCCGGTAAGTCCTCATATGCCAATTTCGAAATTGGTCCAGATCTGAATAACTTTATGTTCAAGTTGTTAAACAGCAAGTTAAAATGCACCACGATGATCTACACGAAATTCTAGTCAAGTTACATATAAAGTTCATTAGATTCGGAGCTACGGCCTAGAAGATATGAGCAAAACAAGTTAAACATGGCATTGATGCAAAATGCATACAAACATCAAGCAAACACCTCAAAACAAGGATGCAACATGATAATATGAAGCTACATGCAAAATCAAGCAAGTTTCATATAGAGCACACTCAAAACGGAGCAACGGTTCAACACATACACATGAAACAAGTCATGGCAACAATCTGTCCAAAACAGCAACTAGGCATATTGCAAGCATCAAAACAACATGCTACAGCACCCCAACAAGAAAAAAAAGGCATGGGCATGATGTACAGATAAAGCATTACAAAACATGAACACTGAGCTATCTCCAGAAATCACTAGAACATGCTCAAAAACACATGGCAAGATTGCAAATAATAACAGTTTCAGACTTTAGCAGAAATAACATCAGGTTGCAATGTTTAGAGCAATCACGCAACATGTTACAGGAACTTATCATGGAAAACAAAGGCATGGAATGGATCTACTAAATGCATAGAACAAAAGTCCCTTACTGACCATAAGCCAAAAAGGATCAGAAAATATGATGGCACCCATGTAAACATGGCAAGTTATATGACAGATTTAAACATGGCAGGAACAACAATAAGTAGGCATGTTGGTGAGCTTGAACCACTCACCACAGAGCAAAACATGGCATGGCAAGGCAACCAACAGTAATAATACATGGCATATAAGCTATACATGGCAAGATTAACATCATAGCATACATGGATCAACTACAACAACCTTGGCAAAATTGAATAACATGTAAACAATCTGCCAGGAAACATTTTATAGCAAAAGTAGAGCTCGATTGACTCAAGCTATGCCACTCCATAATTGTAAACAAGGGCATGGATGGATAGAGCAATACATGTAGTACAAAACATCCTTACTGAAGTATCTCAAAATAAGCATGGATCTCTCGGTAGCATCAAGTTAACATGGCATAAAAATATCAGCAAAACAGGGGCTGAAATCAGCAACATCATGAAGCCTAGTTTGCTTGCTTGTGCTAGTCACCACATAGATCACAAAAATACATGGCATACACCCCTGTAAAGATAGCATGGCATATTACAAAACACATGTAGGACTCAAGTTCATAGGATGCACACATCAATCATGGCAAAAATGACAAAAGTGCATGTTATGTTAAGAAACAGAAACTAACATCATATAGCACTCTTCCAACAGTATTTAGGTCATCAAGATGAGCTCAAATGAAAATGATGCAATGGAATGAAATGATCTACTCATCGAGTAGAACAATTTGACATATTACACGCACAAAACGGAGCAATATGCAGAGAGTTATGATGCGATGAAAATGCACGAAAATATTGACAGATTCGGGACTTTGTGGATTCGGGGAAGGAGAGGAAAGTCAACCGGATGCACGGAAGACGAGGCAGACCGGATCTCGCCGGAGATCGACGGGATCCCGCCGGAGATGGAGGGGACCGCGAGGGGCGCTGATCCGGCAGTCCCGGCGACGGAGGCCGGGACGGCGGCGGGGGCGGGCGACGAGGGCGGCGCAGGCGGCCGGGGACGGGCATGCGGCGAGAGAGGCGGCGAGGTCCGAGGCGTCGGAGGCGAGCAGACGGCCGGGGGACCGAAAGCGGCGGCGGGCGCGAAGGCATGGCGGCGAAGCAGCGAAGGGCAGGCAGGCGAGGCGGCGTTGGGCCTGCGGGCGGCGGCGGCGCGGTGGCTGGTCAACCACGTGGCGGACGCCGATTGGCGGAGGGCAGCGAGGCGGACGTGTCCGGAGGGGGAGCAGACGCGTCCGGTGGCGGCGGAGGGCGATTTTAGTGTTTCGGGGGATTTCATCCGCGAAAAGGAAGGGGGAGGACCTATTTATAGGTAGAGGGAGCTAGGAGAGTCCAAATGAGGTGCGGTTTTCGGCCACGCGATCGTGATCGAACGACCGAGAGCATGGAGGGGAGTTTACTGGGTTTTGGGCCACTTTGGAGGGGGTGTTGGGCTGCAACAAAAGAGGCTTTTGCGGTTACCCGGTTAACCGTTGGAGTATCAAACGACCTCCAAATGGCACGAAACTTGACAGGCGGTCTACCGGTGCTAGACCAAGGCCGCTTGACAAACCTCGGTCCATTCCGAGACCGTTTAACACCCGCACACGAAAAGAGGTAAAAGGGGGCGCCGGGAGACATAGGAGTGCGGATTGCAAAAGCGGACAACGGGAAAATGCTCGGATGCATGAGACGAACACGTATGCAAAATGAAATGCACATGATGACATGATATGAAATGCAGATGATGACATGGCAAAGTGCAACACGCAAGCACATGACATGGCATTGACGGCGAATAACTGGCAAACACCTGGCGCATCGAATCCGGGGCATTACAACACTCCTCCACTAACAAGAGATCTCGTCCCGAGATCTTAGGACCGAGACGGAAGGGAAAAAGGGATGAGGTGAAACAAGAACTGAAGAGAAGAAGCAAAGAATCGAGAGCACAAGAGAAGAATAGAGAAACGACGAGAAAGACAGGAATCAAAAGCTCACGGAATCAGATAGACTATGAAACCACTCGTTCTAACCAGGGTGGCTAGAATGAGAAAAAGAAATGAATAAGACTGAAACGATTTAGGTAGCACTCCGGCTGAAGATGGAAAGAATAGAACATGAGCTTCAGAAGATGGAATGACACTTGACGAGATGAACAATGCATTGCCTCCGGAAGAATTGAAAGAGTTGAAAGAAAAGAACGGAGAAGAAAATGACAACTTATGCCACGAATGAAATTGAAAGCAACCTTACAAGAAAGGATTGAACGGAGTTGTTGAGAAAATCAACAACGAAAGAATAAGCTTGTTGTGGACTTATGGAAAACATCTCGAAATCATAAGGTGATAACCGGCCACAAACGGAAATGATTGGATAGCTGAGAAGAACAAAGAAATGCAAAACTCCACTTCAAAAGAATACGGAGAATTAATTGCACTTCGAGACGCGAGAAGAAAAGATAATTGAACTCCGCCAACAAGATCTTGATGAACTCTTTAAGAAAGAATTAAATCATGACGAGCCACCATGAAGAACTCCGGTAACAAAAGGATGATGAGATAGAATGATGGATGAAAGAATAAGATTAAAACGTTGCGGTGATTTAGAAGGAGGTTCCGATGGCATGGCCGAGGAGAGATTGAACTCCGGAAAAGAAAAGATGAAAACTCTTGAAACTAGAATTTATTCATCAAGAACAAACTCCGAAGGAAGGGATTAATCACTTGGATGAAATAAGAATAAGATTTATTTGTATGCTTATCCTTCATCAAATTAAATTGATGACAAGCAATGGATTTCGCATATTACTTATTCTTCTTGAAAAAGAATTGAGAAGTGACATGTCGCAAACTTGAGAAGGTCTTCATGAACCACCGGTAGGACTGAAAAGAACGAATGAAGAAAATGATAATCAAGGAAAAAGAATCTTGAACGAACCACCGTTAGAACTCGGAAATGACTGATTAAAAAGAAATAATCACCGAGAAGAATTAGAAAAGCACGAAGATACTTGAGGGAAAATTAGAGACAAGAGAACGAAGAGATCGCGAACTGATTGACGAATGCTTGAACGAAGCACCGGAAGAATATTGAGATGAAAGAAGCTGAAAACTTGGAACGAAGAAATATTCCGAAAAGATGACCTCCGGATGATCGAGACGGA
The DNA here is from genome assembly GCA_021605205.1 of Aegilops longissima. Taxonomy (NCBI): domain Eukaryota; kingdom Viridiplantae; phylum Streptophyta; class Magnoliopsida; order Poales; family Poaceae; genus Aegilops; species Aegilops longissima. The sequence continues at coordinate 582,954,733 of CM038681.1, read as the reverse complement.
AAACAACTCCTGAAATACTCCGGATGGATGAAAAGAATTTGCATGACTCGAAACAATTTGATAGGATAACATCGAGCTAGCACCGCGAATCTCCGGGGAACGGACAAGATTTAAGAGAAACTCTACTTCGGTCTTCAAATGACGACGAGAAACTCCACCAAAATTGTTAAGGCACTCCGGGGGAACGAAAAGCGAAGAGGTTGAGCCAAAAATGAAAATGATTTGAAATCGATCTTGACAAGGCATGTGACTGATGGAATCCATTCTTACGTCACACTTGAAAAGAATTGAGAATAGCTCCGGGGAAATTAAAAGAGTCAGGTAAGATCCTGGGAAAAGACCTGTGGGTTAGGGCCCACTGAAGAGATAACACCGTTGGAAAGGATTATTGAACAGATAGATGATGCACCGGAACAATTGAAATATTTGAATGAGGTGACAACCTCGAATTAATTGGAACACAGACGAATCTCCTGAGATTTCTTCGGAACTCCAGAATGATAAAATGGCGAGAGGCGAACGAGCAAAGGGGAAAACACTTGATCCAAGGAAAAGAATGTGATCAACCCGAAAAACTAGAATTGAGTCCACCGGAAAAGAAAGAGATGAAGAATGTCGTACAAAACAAGAATTCACCGGTTGAAATAATTGAGGGAAGACTGAAGAGGCTCCACATGAATGGAATTGATGGTCGGAAGAAACTCGAACTCCGGGAAAAAGAGGGTGGGAGGGCGGGAAAACAAAGGCAACTTGGAAGGGGAAACCCGATGAATAACTTCAAAGGAAACACCGGTTGAAATCATTGAGGAAAGAAAGCAAAGACTTCGCACGAGTAGGATGGATACTCGATTACGGACTCCGGTTCCGAGAAGAAGAAGGGTGGGCGGGTGGGAAAAACAAGGACAACTTCGGACAGGGAAACAACGTTGATAGAAAAGAGCTGAGGATAGATCTCTCAAAAGACAAAGAGGTTTGAGTCGACTTGACGGGAAAAGCACCGGATCAAAAGAGATGAGAACCAACGATCGGAAAACCAACTGCGTGATCCTAAAGAAAAATTGGAAGGGGAAGAGAAGTAATTCAAAACACCTACGTCAAGATTCCTCACCAGAGCGACGAGGGGCTGAGGAGTAAAAAGAATTCCTACTCTCCGATATAACTAGACTCAGAAAATAGTTTTCTTCTAGACTCAACAATGGCCAAACTACACGATCAATCAAGGGGGCTCCTAGGGTCGGTCGAGGCTCTGATACCAACTTGTCACGCCCAATATGCGACCCTATCCAAAAGGAACTCGAAGGTCCCACCAAGGATAGACCCGCATATTGAAACGCTTTTGCAAGGTGGATATCATTACATCAACATTACATAATAGATGGGGATACATACATAAGGCACAAATGCCACAAGAATACATCAACAACATACACAAGAGATCAACATCCGACTACGGATGAAACATAAACAAGCTCAAACGACATCCACCCTGCTAGCCCAGGCTGCCGACACGAACCTATCCCCGATCGAAGAAGCGAAGAAGAACTCAAGACAAGCAAGCATCGCTCTCGCGTCATGATCATCGCGAACCTGTACACTGCAACTGGTGGTGTAGTAATCAGTGAGCCACGAGGACTCAAAGAATCCCATTACCATGGGTATCAAGACTAGCAAAGCTTAATGGGAAAGGAAGGGGTAAAGTGGTGAGGTTGCAGCAGCGACTAAGCAGATATGGTGGCTGACATACACAAATGAGAGCGAGAAGAGAAACAAAGGAACGGTCGCCAACTAGTAATGATCAAGAAGTGATCCTAAACTCCTACTTACGTCAGACATAACCCAGAAACCGTGTTCTCCTCTCGATCAACCCCGAAAAGAGACACTCACGGTTACGCACACGGTTGGTGTATTTTAGAAGAGTTTGCTTCAAGTTTACTACAACCGGATATTAACAAATTCCCATCTGCCACATAACGCGGCACGGCTCTCGAAAGTTTATACCCTGCAGGGTGTCCCAACAGCCCATGATAAGCTTTCGCGATCAACGAAGGATATTCCTTCTCCCGGGAAGACCCGATCAGTCTCGGAATCCCGGCTACAAGACATTTCGACAGCAATAAAACAAGACCAGCAAGACCTCCCGGCGTGCCGACACCCTGATAGTAGCCGCGCGTATCTCGTCTCAGGCCACGACCGGATGAACACTACGTCTGACAACAACCGACGATACCCCAAGTTGCCTCGGGCGGCACCGCAAGTGGCTCTAGTTTGGACCAACAGTTAGACAAGCATTGGCCCGGGGGGCTAAAATAAAGATGACCCTCGAGAGAGCGACTCCCAAGGGAAAAGTAGGTGGTGGTGAGGCAAATGGTAAAACCAATGTTGGGCCTTGCTGGAAAAGTCTTATTCAAAGCGAACTGTCAAGGGGGTCCCATAAATCACCCGACCGCGTTAGGGACGCAAAATCCGGGAACATAATACCGATATGACGGAAACTAGGGCGGCAAGAGTGGAACAAAACACCAGGCATAAGGCCGAGCCTTCCACCCTTTACCAAGTATATAGATGCATTAATAATATAAGATATATTGTGATATCCCAACAAGTAAACATGTTCCAACAAGGAACAACATCTCCATTTTCCAACAAGGAACAAACTTCATCTTCACCTGCAACTAACAACGCTATAAGAGGGGCTGAGCAAAGCGGTAACATAGCCAAACAACGGTTTGCTAGGAAGGGTGACAAAAGGTTAGAGGCTGACATGGCAATTTGGGAGGCTTGAGGAACAGGTAATAGGTACCGCAGCATAGCGATAGAACGAAGCAACTAGCATAGCAATGATAGTAGTGAGATCCAGGGTAGCGGTCATCTTGCCTGAAATCCATAAGGAAGAAGAACGAGTCCATGAAGAAGATGAACGGAAGAAGCCGAACCAAGCGTAGACGAACGAATCCTCACGATCGCAACGAAACAGGAACTAACAAGAAGAAGCACACAACATAGTAAACACACCACACATGAACAAGGCATGATGCACAACAAACATGATGCATGACAACGCTAGATGAGGCTACTCATGGCAAGAGATGATGCATACAAGAGCAACTCATCAAAGCAAGTTTAAATGAGGCCGGAAACAACATAGAACAATTCCGGTAAGTCCTCATATGCAAATTTCGAAATTGGTCCAGATCTGAATAACATTATGTTCAAGTTGTTAAACAGCAAGTTAAAATGCACCACGATGATCTACACGAAATTCTAGTCAAGTTACATATAAAGTTCATTAGATTCGGAGCTACGGCCTAGAAGATATGAGCAAAACAAGTTAAACATCGCATTGATGCAAAATGCATACAAACATCAAGCAAACACATCAAAACAAGGATGCAACATGATAATATGAAGCTACATGCAAAATCAAGCAAGTTTCATATAGAGCACACTCAAAACGGAGCAACGGTTCAACACATACACATGAAACAAGTCATGGCAACAATCTGTCCAAAACAGCAACTAGGCATATTGCAAGCATCAAAATAACATGCTACAACACCCCAACAAGAAAAAAAGGCATGGGCATGATGTACAGATAAAGCATTACAAAACATGAACACTGAGCTATCTCCAGAAATCACTAGAACATGCTCAAAAACACATGGCAAGATTGCAAATAATAACAGTTTCAGACTTTAGCAGAAATAACATCAGGTTGCAATGTTTAGAGCTATCAAGCAACATGTTACAGGAACTTATCATGGCAAACAAAGGCATGGCATGAATCTACTAAATGCATAGAACAAAAGTCCCTTACTGACCTTAAGCCAAAAAGGATCAGAAAATATGATGGCACCCATGTAAACATGGCAAGTTATATGACAGATTTAAACATGGCAGGAACAACAATAAGTAGGCATGTTGGTGAGCTTGAACCACTCACCATAGAGCAACACATGGCATGGCGAGGCAACCAACAGTAAGAAGACATGGCATAGAAGCTATACATGGCAAGAACAACATCATAGCATACATGGATCAACTACAACAACCTTGGCAAAATTGAATAACATGTAAACAATCTGCCAGGAAACATTTTATAGCAAAAGTAGAGCTCGATTGACTCAAGCTATGCCACTCCATAATTGTAAACAAGGGCATGGATGGATAGAGAAAGACATATAGTACAAAACATCCTTACTGAAGTATCTCAAAATAAGCATGGATCTCTCGGTAGCATCAAGTTAACATGGCATAAAAATATTAGCAAAACAGGGGCTGAAATCAGCAACATCATGAAGCCTAGTTTGCTTGCTTGTGCTAGTCACCACAGAGATCAGAAAAATACATGTCATACACCCCTGTAAAGATGGCATGGCATATTACAAAACACATATAGGACTCAAATTCAAAGGATGCACACATCAATCATGGAAAAAATGACAAAAGTGCATGTTCTGTTAAGAAACAAAAACTAACATCACATAGCACTCTTCCAACAACATTTAGGGCATCAATATGAGCTCAAATGAAAATGATGCAATGGAATGAAATGGAATGATGCAATGGAATGAACAATTTGACATATTACACGCACAAAACGGAGCAATATGCAGTGAGTTATGATGCGATGAAAATGCACGAAAATATTGACAGATTCGGGACTTAGTGGATTCGGGGAAGGAGAGGAAAGTCAACTGGATGCACGGAAGACGAGGCAGACCGGATCTCGCGGGAGATCGACGGGATCTCACCGGAGATGGAGGGGGGCCAGCGAGGGCGCGGATCCGGCGGTCCCGGGCGGCGGGAGGCCGGGACGGCGGCAAGGCCGGGCGACGAGCAATGTCGGCAGGCGGCGGCGGGCGCCGGCGCGGCGGCGCGATCGCCCGCCGGCGAGCGGCGCAGGCCGCCGGGACGGGCGGGCGGCGAGAGAGGCGCCAGGCGAGGTCCCAGCGGCGGAGGCGGCGGACGGCCATGGGACCCAGCGGCGGCGGCAAGGCGCTTCAGGCAGCGAAGCCTTGGCTGCGAAGCGGGCGACGGGTCATGAGGCAGCAGCCTGGCTCTGCGGGTCGGCGGCGGCGCGCGGGTGGCTGAACCCACGTGTTGGACGCCGATTGGCGGAGCGGCGAGGCGGACGTGTCCGGAGGGGGAGCGGACGCGTCCGGTGGCGGCGGAGGGCGATTTTAGGGTTTCGGGGGATTTCATCCGCGAAAAGGAATGGGGAGGACCTATTTATAGGTAGAGGGAGCTAGGAAAGTCCAAATGAGGTGCGGTTTTCGGCCACGCGATCGTGATCGAACGACCGAGAGCATGGAGGGGAGTTTACTGGGTTTTGGGCCACTTTGGAGGGGGTGTTGGGCTGCAACAAAAGAGGCTTTTGCGGTTACCCGGTTAACCGTTGGAGTATCAAACGACCTCCAAATGGCACGAAACTTGACAGGCGGTCTACCGGTGCTAGACCAAGGCCGCTTGACAAACCTCGGTCCATTCGAGACCGTTTAACACCCACACGAAAAAGAGGTAAAAGGGGCGCCGGAGACATAGGAGTGCGGATTGCAAAAGCGGACAACGGGAAAATGCTCGGATGCATGAGACGAACACGTATGCAAAATGAAATGCACATGATGACATGATATGAAATGCAGATGATTACATGGAAAAGTTCAACACGCAAGCACATGACATGGCAATGACGGCGAATAACTGGCAAACACCTGGCGCATCGAATCTGGGGCGTTACATTTTTTCTATTTGAACCGTCGTACAGAGTTTACAGACGGACCCAACACTGAACTTGGTGGAATGGCGATTCAAAAGAGGAAAGATGTCATCTTCCCTCACGCCAAGATTCATAGTCACCCCAAGGACTGGAATCAGACTTGGTTTTATTGCCGAGATACGTCTCCAACTGATGAAAATCCTCTGTCGGGTTATCGTCCTCACCGTCTTAGCAACACACATCCATTTCCTCAGAGGCTGACTGCAAACGAATGGTCCAACTATGCACCTCAACTCTCAAAGCTCAGAGCCTTTATGGCGAATGGTTTAACAGGTGTCGACTTTGTTCGCTGCTGGATATCCTGGAGCATTCTGCCTTTAAGACGGCGCCCCTGTTTAATGTGTGAATACACAAGGAGTTTGAAAGATCCTCAACGACATAATGACATTCAGTTAACAGAGGCTGAAGTTACTGAGTCTGCCAAGAAAATACTGAGTGAACCGGAAGCTGTCTGTAGCAAGACCAGGTTAAGTCTTTTCTGCACTTCCAATAAGCCGTCAGCTGTAAGAATCATATAACTTTTTGTTTTAGCTTGATCCTTTTAAATACTCTCTCAAAATTGTGTCCATCTTTGACAGGGCGATGATCCGTCCTGAAAGAAGAAACCACAGGATAAACCGGCCAAGACACCTCGCCCTAAGACCAAGGTTACTAAAAAACCTGCCAAGAAGAAAACCACTGAGTCCTCTAAACCAAATGCTGATGACGATCTGGATAATCCGGAATCAGAGGTAGAACTTGATTCTCTTGGTTCTTTTTTCATACACCTCATTAACAATGACTATTATCAGGATGACGCTAACGGCAGCCATGCTAACGATGTAGAGGTAATTATTCTTTCCTCCGGTTCAGATCCTCTGCCAACACAAAAAATCCGTCAAGCAAACCAGAAAGTAAGATTTTCTCACCCCCTAGCTCACTTGGACCCTAACTTTCTTTTGAAGAAGCAGCTACACGAAGCTCGCCGCACAACCCGGCACAGTGGTCAGGTAGTTACCTCCGCCGGTTTACCGAACACTCCAGCCCGGAAACATCGATCAGAGGTCTCTTATATTCCTGATACTTCTTGCCCTAAGGCGGGTTGTTTCCGACAACCTCTTAATCCGTCTGATTCAAATTACCAGGGAACCCCTCATTCATCCTCTAGCGAGTCAAGACCACACAACTTCCACCCCTCAAGACGGTTCCTGGGTGAGTTATGTTTTAATTTTATCCTTGATATATTATATTAGTCTGATGTATTGAACTTTATGTTTGTTCTCTTCAGTGCCAAACCTAGACCCAGCAAGAAGGCCCGGTTAAATAAACCGGCTGATGACAATGTAGCTATTGAACCGGAAAAAACTCCAAATCCGAAGGATACAAATGTTGACGCCATGCTTAATGACCCGCCACCGCAAGATTATGATTTTGTTGTTGAACAAGTGGAGGTTGACCCAACAGGCCAGTCCAATAAACCGACAAGCCCGGTCTGAGACACTGATAAACCGTCAAGCCCAGTTAATGCTGCTGATAAACCGTCAAGTGCAGTGAAGGCTGCTGATGACAAGGCGGATGATGTTATGATTACCGGCTTCGGTCATACCACCCCTGGCAATCCTATCGCTTTATCAAAGCATAGTGCCAAGGAAGAAGCTTTTGTCCTGAACAAAGGCAAGTGGAATACAGATCTGTCAAGCTACGCCCATCTCAACGCCCAAGATATTCACTCTAGCTTCTTGAATCGTCTGTACACAAGCCGCGACTATGAAGCCGACTTAGTGAACTTGATGAAAGAACGATATGAGGTAACTGCCGCTAAACTCTGCATATCTGTTCCTCTTTTGTCCAAATGTTAACTCCAATAGCCCCCAAGGGCCGGTTTATGTTATCAATCTAAATCGGGACTTTTAAAATATTTCAACTTTGCTTGCATAGCCCTCAAGGGCCAGTTTAACTTATTAAGATGAACCGAGACTTTAGAATAATAATCTTGTCACTTTCGCCTGTGTAGTCCCCAAGGGCCGGTTTATCTTACCAAGCTGATCCGGGACTTTTACCAATGTTTACTTTGAGAAAATATACATTAGCCCCCAAGTGCCAAGAATAATACTTGTATTGTGCTTGGGACTTTGTAAAAATTTCTGATAACAAGCAAATAGGCATTAGCCCCCAAGTACCAAGTGTATTACTTGTTATGTGCTTGGTACTTCAAATATGTATTGTCAACTCATGATATGTCTGTCTCTTATAGAATGAGCTGAGCAAAAAAGAAGCCCAAGCCACTGATCTTCAAGAAAACATCAAGTCCCACAAGCGAAACCTCCAAAGCCAAAGATGAGCTGACGAAGGCCTTATCACCATGGAGAAGTGAAGGAAAATTTCGAGAAGGAGCGGGTGGATTGGGATATAGAGAAATCCACTTTGCAGAAAAGGGCTGAGGATGCAGAAGCAGCCCTTAAACCGGTGACAGAAGAACTGCACGGCTTGAAGCGGCAGATAAATGCTATGACCACTGCTGTGTTTGGTAAGTATCTTCACTTTAGGGGTTTAATATATATTAACCTATCAGCTGCCGGTTTACTGATACTCGTAAGGATGCAGGAACTCGCATTACCCATCTGGGTGCTGACATGCGGAAGAAATTGAAGGCTGCCTATACTCTGATAGAACAATTATATACCGGCGCGCAACGGATCATCTCCACTGCTTCTCACAACAAGCCGCCCCCAACCTTAATCAAGGAGACCTTAGAACGGTTGTCAATGTTGCCTGCCCGGGTTGAAGAGTTAAAATGATCGGCTGCAAGGGCAGGTGCTCTGACCGCACTAACCCGGGCTAAAGCATGGGTGCCTGATCTTGATCCGGTGGATGTGGGTAAAGGGTATCCAAGCTTCAAGGAAGACGGATCAGATTTTGACAATGATGCCCTCCGAGCCATAACCAAAGAAGTGCGTCCACTGGCTTGCCAATTGGTTGAAGAAACTGATATGTCATACTATCATGCGATTTATGACGTCAACAACAAACGGGTTGCTGCACCAACTCCGGATGCTCAAAATCTTATCCCGCCAATCCGTAAGCATACCTATGCCCCTAACGTTGAGCCGTCCACACATATAAGTGATGAAGCTGTATTCCAAGCCCTAACTAGGATCAATTGGGTAACCATTGACTTCCAGCCACTGGGTAGAGAGGAGGAGGAGGAGGATGAACCGGCGCAAGGTGATCCACAGCCGTCAAGTCAGCCTGGTGATGAGTCATGATCCGGAGACCGTTTTAGCCTTGTGCGTACTGCAACACTTGCTGAAAACAATTATCCTTTTGGGCATTAAAGCGCCTTGTAATAGGCTAGTTCAAACACTTGGTCTGCTATGCCATCATGCATATTTATTTTGCCTGACACTGTTAATCCGCCATGCTTAGGATATATTATGTTCATAATCCATAGCGGTTTGTTCAAGATGTTCCTGCATACAAGAAGTTGAAAGTGTCATGGCGGTTTACCGCCGGACGGGTCATGATGCCCAAATATACATCCAGGGTTTACAACCAAGGTTGTATGTGAAAATAATCAAATATGAAATACATGATACCTGCGACATTGAATCACATCGTTGGTTGGCCAACTTTATTGTAGTAAGGGTGATAACCCCAATCTTGAGTACTGATAACTCCATCCATATTGTGCTGGTTTATGATAAAACCATACTGGGTTGTTATAAAACACCGGATTAACCATATACAATACTGGCGACTTATAGTCGAAACTAGACCAGGTTAATAAACGCCGGATTATAATTGATCGTGTACTGACAACTTGTAGTTGAAAGCCAAATCGGGTCAATAAACGCCGGTCTATCATAAAATATTATAAACCTCCTCAAAGGAGGAAAAAACTTGGCAAATAAGAGCATAAAAGGAACATGCGAGGCTTTTCACGGGCTGCCAGGCCCCAAATCGAGGCTTTTCATGGGCTGCCAGGCCACTGAGTTAAACCATTTTACAAAGCCTTTTAAGATGGACCTCACATTAACCAATCGTTGTTTTAACTTTGACAAGTTCAGGGTCTATGAGATTGACTTGTCAAACGTTCGGCGGGTCATACCAGGATTACCTGGATGGAGTGGCTTACTTAAAGAGGTAGGATAACCCGGGGTTTAGGTGAATACACCTGGCCTCCAAGCCTGGCTTGATAGTCCATTAGAAGGGTGTAGACTCTTTGTTCTTTGAGAAGCAAAGAGCCCCCAAGCAATATTTTGAGTTGTTCTCAGTGGGTGCCTATGTTTGAGTTGTGCTTTTGCAACACTCTCTTTGGCCCCGAATTTATTTAGTTTTGGCCTTGAGCCAATCAAGAGGTGTAGCTATGGTTCGAATACGACCAAGCCCCCAAGTGATTCCCCTGGTGGCCTTACGCCAATCAAGAGGTGTAGCTATGATTCGAATACGACCAAGCCCCCAAGTGATTATATATATATATATGGCTTTGTAAGCCAGATCAATGGGTAAACAGAACTCCGCTTTGTAAACAAAAGCCCCCATGTAACCGCACATGATGTAAGAAAAACAACAGATACCCCGCTTTAGCCGAGGCTCCGATTTATTATACTGATCATAATATATATATTGTTATAACTATGTACATAAGAAGAGCCTGTGGCTTAGGTATAGTAAGGCCGAAGATGAGCGATGTTCCACGGCCGGTGGGTCTCCTCCTACGATTTACGTGAGTCTTTGTGCTCTCGAACATCGATAAGGTAGTATGAACCGTTATGCAGATTCTTGCTGACCACAAAGGGCCCTTCCCAAGGTGGGGATAACTTGTGCATATCAGTCTGATCCTGGATGAGTCGGAGCACCAAATCGCCTTCTTGAAAAGTTCTGGTTCTAACCCGGCAGCTGTGATAACGACGCATATCTTGCTGGTAAATCGCTGAACGAGTTGTTGCAATGTCACGCTCCTCATCTAACAGGTCAAGTGCTTCCTGTCGTGCCTTCTCATTGTCAGCTTCGAGATAAGCCGCCACACGAGGCGAGTCATGATGGATGTCACTAGGGAGAACCGCCTCTGCTCCGTAAACCATGAAAAAAGGCGTGTAACCCGTGGATCTGTTGGGCGTGGTATTGATGCTCCATAACACAGAAGGTAACTCCTCCACCCAAAAACCCGGCGTCCGTTGTAAAGGAACCATGAGCCAGGGCTTGATTTCTTTCAGGATCTCTTGATTGGCTCTCTCCTCTTGACCATTAGACTGGGGGTGAGCCATTGATGACACATCAAGCCGGATGTGCTCATGTTGACCGAACTCTTTCATAGCACCTTTGGACAAATTAGTGCCATTATGAGTTATAATGTTGTGTGGAAGGCCAAACCGGAAAATCACCTTCTTGATGAATTGAACCGTCGTAGCTGCATCACACTTACTGACTGGCTCTACCTCCACCCACTTAGTAAACTTATCAACTGCCACCAGAAGGTGGGTCTTCTTATCCTTAGATCTCTTGAAGGGCCCAACCATATCCAGCCCCCAAGTCGCAAACGGCCAAGTGATTGGAATCATCCTCAGCTCTTGAGCCGGTACATGAGCGCGTTGTGAGAATTTTTGACAGCCATCACATCTTTTGACCAAGTCCTCAGCATTGGCATGAGCCGTCAGCCAATAGAAACCGTGATGAAAAGCGTTGGCTACCAGAGAATTTGAACCGGCGTGGTGACCACAATCTCCTCCGTGGATCTCACGCAAAATCTCACGACCTTCTTCAGGAGATACGCAATGCTGAAACGCCCCCGTCACACTGCAATGATGTAACTCTCCATTGACAATAGTCATGGACTTGGACCGCCGGATTATCTGCCTGGCCAAAGTTTCATCCTCCGGTAACTCGCCCCGGTTCATATACGCCAAATATGGGACCGTCCAATCTGGGATGACATGAAGAGCCGCCACCAACTGAGCCTCCGGATCAGGAACAGCCAGATCCTCCTCTACGGGGAGCTTGACCGACGGATTATGTAGCACATCGAGAAAGACGTTGGGTGGAACCAGTTTACGTTGGGAACCCAAACGACTTAAAGCGTCCGCCGCTTCGTTCTTTCGCGGTCCACATGGTCAACCTGATAACCTTTGAAATAACCTGCAACGATATCCACCTCTCGACGATATGCCGCCATGAGCGGGTCCTTGGAATCCCAAGTACCAGACACTTGTTGAGCCACCAGGTCCGAGTCACCGAAGCACTTAACCCGGCTTAAATTCATCTCTTTAGCCATTCAAAGACGAGTAAAGCCTCATATTCAGCTACATTGTTAGTGCAAGGGAACATTAAACGGAGAACATAACAAAACTTATTACCTCGTGGGGAAGTTAATACGACTCCAGCCCCCGAGCCCTCCAATTGCCTGGACCCATCAAAATGAATAGTCCAATAAGTATGATCCGGCTACTCTTCTGGCGCCTGTAACTCTGTCCAGTCATTGATGAAATCCAGCAACGCTTGGGACTTGATTGCCGTTCGAGGCATATATTTCAACCCATGAGGTCCAAGCTCAATGGCCCACTTGGCAATCCGGCCAGTTGCTTCCCTGTTCTGGATTATATCCCCCAAAGGAGCAGAATTGACCACAGTGATGGGATGACCCTGGAAATATTGCTTAAGCTTCCGGCTCGCCATGAAAACTCCATACACCAGCTTCTGCCAATGTGGGTACCTCTGCTTGGACTCAATAAGTACCTCACTGATATAATAAACCGGCCGTGGAACCGGATACTCCTTTCCGGCCTCCTTGCGCTCCACCACTATAGCCATGCTAACAGCTTGGGCATTAGCTGCCACATATAACAACAAGGGTTATTTATCAACAGGAGCAGCAAGGACAGGCGGTTCAGCTAGCTGCCACTTTAGGTCCTCAAACGCTTCATTGGCGGCGTCACTCCAGACGAAGTCATCCGTCTTTTTCAGCATCCGATATAAAGGGATGGCCTTCTCCCCAAGGCGACTGATAAACCGGCTTAAGGCTGCAATCCGGCCTGCCAGTCGTTGAACATCATTGATACACTTTGGTTTAGCCAAGGAAGTAATAGCCTTGATTTTTTCTGGATTAGCTTCAATGCGCCTATTAGACACCAGAAAGCCCAAAAGCTTGCCTGTCGGTACACCAAAGACACACTTGGCCGGATTAAGCATCATCTTATAAACCCAGAGGTTATCAAAAGTCTCCTTCAAGTCATCTATCAATGTCTCCTCTTTTCTAGATTCCACCACAATATCATCCACATAGGCATGAACATTGCGACTGATCTGATTATGAAGACAATTCTGCACACAGCGCTGATAAGTTGCCTGGGCACTCTTGAGCTCAAAAGGCATAGATACATAGCAGAAGGCTCCAGAGGGGGTTATGAAAGCCGTCTTCTCCTGGTCCTTAATTGCCATTTTGATCAGATGGTAACCAGAATATGCATCCAGAAAACTCAAATGCTCACAACCCGTCGTAGCATCAATGATTTGATCAATACGAGGGAGAGCAAAAGGATCTACTGGAAAAGCCTTGTTCAAATCTGTGTAGTCCACACACATACGCCAAGTGCCGTTCTTCTTGAGTACTAGCACCGGATTAGCCAACCTCTCAGGATGAAATACTTCAATGATAAACCCAGCCGCCAAGAGCCTGGCTACCTCCTCACCCATAGCCTTGCGCCTTTCTTCATTGAAGCGGTGGAGAAACTGCTTGACCGGTTTAAACTTGGGATCAACATTGAGAGTGTGCTCAGCGAGTTCCCTCGATACACCTGGCATGTCAGAAGGTTTCCATGCAAAGATGTCCCGGTTCTCACGGATGAACTCGATGAGTGCGCTTTCCTATTTCAGATCCAAGTTAGCGCTGATACTAAACTGCTTGGATGAATCGCCAGGAACAAAATCAACTAGCTTAGTCTCATCAGTCGATTTAAACTTCAAGGCCGGATCATGCTTTGTAGTTGGCTTTTTCAGAGAAGTCATATATGCCAGATCAACATTGTCCTTGTAGAACTTCAATTCCTCTGTTGCGCAAACCGACTCAGCATAAGCCGCATCACCTTCTTCACATTCCAAAGCGAACTTACGGCTTCCATGTACTGTGATGGTCCCCTTATGACCCAACATCTTGAGCTGCAGATAAACATAACAGGGCCTTGCCATGAACTTGGCATAAGCCGGCTGACCAAATAGGGCATGATATGGGCTCTTGATCTTCACCACGTCAAAGGTCAATGTTTCTGATCTTGAGTCATGCTCATCTCCAAAAGCAACCTCCAGCACTATCTTGCCAACTGGATACGCCGATTTACCCGGCACCACACCATGGAAGACAGTGTTCGACGGTTTAAGATTTTTATCTGTTAACCCTATGTGATGAAAGGTTTCATAATAAAGGATGTTGATACTACTCCCTCCATCCATGAGTACCTTGGTGAACTTATATCCTCCAACCTGAGGTGCCACCACTAATGCTAGATGACCCGGATTATCAACCCGGGGTGGATGATCCTCTCGACTCCACACAATGGGCTGTTCAGACCAGCGCAAGTAACGGGCACCGCCGGTTCAACGGAGTTCACTGCCTTTTTATGAAGCTTCTGATCAAGCTTGCACAAGCTAGTGGTGAAGACATGGTACTGCCCACTATTCAACTGCTTCGGGTTGCTCTGGTAACCCGACTGCTGCTGTTGCTGTTGATTCCCCTGATGATTATAACCACCCTAATTGCCTTGATTGCCATATCCGCTTTGATTACCGTGAAATCCTGAACCGGAACTGCCTCCACAATAACCCGACCCATGAGATCCGGGGCCTGAACCGCCGGCCGGTCCATGATCATACCGGAAAAAATCTGAATTTTTGAACTCCCGCATAATAAAACAATCCTTCCAAAGGTGCATTGCTGGCTTTTCCCGCGACCCGTGCTTTGGGAAAGGCTGGTTTAACAGGTGAGACAGGCGCTTAGGATTAGGACCTGATCCTCCACCACGCGGTGGCAATTTACCCTTACAATGCTGACCATTATCCTGCGTGTTGGTATTAGCCACAAAATCTAAACTGTTATCCGCTTTACACTTACCGCTATTTCCAGGATCCGCCGGATTATGCTGCTGCCCTTTGGTGCTGCCGCTCTTCTTTCCCTTTCCTGTCTTGTCATCGTCAGATTCAGGGTCCTTGGTACTATCATAGTCGGCATACTTCACCAGAGCTGCCATGAGCGTCCCCATGTCATTGAAGTGACGTTTGAGCCGTCCCAATTTTAACTTCAGAGGCGCAAACCGGCAGTTGCCTTCCAACGTTAAAACTGTTGTCAGCGTTAATGCGGTCCGATGAATGCAAAATCTCTGAGACCCGGCGCACCCAATGGGTTGTTGACTCCCCTTCCTCTTGGACACAGGCAGCTAAGTCCACAATTGACATGGGCTGTTTGCACGTGTCTTTGAAATTCTGAATGAACCGAGCCCTTAACTCGGCCCATGACCCAATGGAGTTAGCTGGTAAGTTTTTCAACCAAGTGTGAGTTATTCCCTCCAACATCATGGTGAAATATTTAGCACATGCCGCATCATCCACATGAAGCATCTCCATTGCCATCTCATAGCTTTCGACCCATGACTCGGGGGATAAATCGGCAGTGTAATTAGGCACTTTACATGGGCCCTTGAAATCCTTGGGCAGCCGTACATTGCGTAGCGCCGGGACGAGACACGGCACCCCCAAAGAACTGGAGGTAACCCCTGGTTCCACCGAAGTTGTTGGACGAACCGGAGTAAGCTCAATGGCCGCGTACTATGCCGCTAACTCGGCCTCTCGGCGTGCCCTAGCACGATCCACCACGTCCTGAGCATCAACACCGCCACCCGTCGGGTTATGTCCACGAGGCGAATTATGATTCCGTGCACTGCTCGACATGGCCGGTTCATCCATATGCCTGCTGTAACTCCGGCTTGGGCAGGGAATGGAATGAATCCTCTCGCGGTTGTATGAATAAGCCCGCTGCTGAGTCAAGGCTGTCTGAAGGAGCTCTCTAGCCCGTCGTGTCTCGACCGCTACTGGGGACTCGCCTTCGATCGGGAGAGCTGCCAATCGTGAAGCGACGGCAACAATGTTATCCAACGGGTTAGAGTAATGACCCGGTGGTGTTGGGAAGTGTTGTGGTAGGACATTGTTCTAACGAGGCGGATCCATCGGGCGCGGCTGAACCGGTGCCCCCGTTCCAGGTGCCTCCACCCGATTTACCACCGGCTGATTACTGGTTCCTACTCCTGGTGTGTTAAAGAGATTCCTTGCCTCATAAACTGGAGGTAGGTGAGATCGGTACCTTCTCTTCATGACATCATTTGACGCGCTTAGATCTAACATAAGCCAGTAAGCATGTGCATCCAACTCGGCCCGTTCTGCAGCCATCTTGGTATCCTCAGCTGCCAGGTCTGCCTTGGCTTGAGTTATCTGGTCCTTCACCTTCGCGCTTTCCGTGTTATGCTCATCCTGATTCGCCGGGTTAACTTCCGCCAGCAGCGCTGCCAAAGCGTCAAATAAGTCGGATAAAACCTAAGCCGGCGGTCGCGCAGGGCCTCCTGCCCCGGCTGCTGTCGCCGCTGCTGATCCGCAAACCATTGCCGCTGTAGTCGAGGAGTGCTGCGCAGGTGTGTACCGGCCATGAAGATTGCAACCCGGCTCGGTGGATCGGAGGGGTCCGGAATACTATCGCCATTGGAACAGCCCCCAAATCGGCCATCTTGCAACTGGTACAATGACTCTGTCTCTCTAGTAGATGACTCGTCATCAGAGTAAACGTCGGTTTGACCACCAGATGCCGATCTATCCTCAGATTCCACTCCGTGGATGACTCCCACGAAGGCACGCTTCATGGCGGGATGCGCCCGGGTAGGCCTCGCACACTGAGCCGTTTCGATGATGTCGGTGCAGATGTTCGGCTCAGGGCCCGGCTCACCAATCTTGCCAATGAAGACGTGAATACCGCCGAAGGGGACCCGGTACCCGTACTCGATTGAGCCGGCCTCGGGGCCCCAGCCTATGTTGTCGATGTAGAGCTTGCCGCGATGACTCTTGGTCATCGGGCCCACAGCATATCCCTTGAGCCCTTCGAAGCTGCCCTCTAAGAACTCGAAACCATCGTGCGATAGCCCCACGGTGGGCGCCAACTGTCGTGGTTTTGTCACGGCAGATGTCCTAGTGAAAGGACTTAGTCGTGGAGCCATCGCGACGGGTTAGCTTAAAGGGGTTAAAGCGGACAAATGACGCAGGGAGTTATTGTGGAATTGCTAGGGTTTTGATCACTAGGGAGCGAATCCGCTATGCCTGGCTCTCAAGTTGTTTGTTGTCCCTAAACCGCCGCCGGGTCATCCCTTTATATACATAGGTTGACGCCCGGCGGTTTACAAAATCCCGAGGCCGGCTCATAAATGTGTCCGGCTCGGTTTCTACCTTTCCCTATCTTAAAACACAAGTTACACATTGTATGGCCGTTTATGTCTACGGGCCCTAATCCGCCTTTGGGCCCTGGGCCTTCATGTTGAGTCTCCCCCGTAAAGCGCCACACTCCTTGTCGGTGTCAAAACCGGCGGATCTCGGGTAGGGGGTCCCGAACTGTGCGTCTAGGCGGATGGTAACAGGAGACAAGGGACACGATGTTTTACCCAGGTTCAGGCCCTCTTGATGGAGGTAAAACCCTACGTCCTGCTTGATTAATATTGATGATGTGTGTTACAAGAGTGGATCTACCACGAGATCAAAGAGGCTAAAGCCTAGAAGCTAGCCTATGGTATGATTGTTGTTCGTCCTATGGACTACAGCCATCCGGTTTATATAGACACCGGAGAGGGCTAGGGTTACACAAAGTCGGTTACAAAGGTAGGAGATCTACATATCCGTATCGCCAAGCTTGCCTTCCACGCCAAGGAAAGTCCCATCCGGACACGGGACGAAGTCTTCAATCTTGTATCTTCATAGTCTTGGAGTCCGGCTGATGATGATAGTTCGGCTATCCGGACACCCCCTAATCCGGAACTCCCTCAGTAGCCCCCGAACCGGGCTTCAGCGACGACGAGTCCGGCGCGTATATTGTCTTCGGTGTTGCAAGGCGGGTTCTCCTTCAAACTTCATGTTCCCGTCGAATAGTGTCCAGCTTCCTTATAAATGTTGCACTCCTTGGCTTCTACGCCCAATAATGGCCTTCTTCCACTTGTCCTACGAATGCGAAAGGCTGGGGTATTTTAACATTTTACCCCCTAGCCGTGCGAACGAGCCGCCTACAAGAGAGGCGAGGATCTAGATCCACCTCACACCATCCTCCACCCGCAAGTTCTCATCGAAGCGCCTCTGACAAAAATCCATTCCATCATGGATAGCCGACGCGGCTCCTCCTCTCAAGGCCCCAGCCCTAAGCCAGAGATTGGGGAGATGCTCAGTTCCACACAGCGAGCTAGTGGCACTCCAAACCGAGGGATATCTTCCCCCAGCTTTCATGGTTCCGGTTCGATCCGGACTAGCCACCTACAAGGGTGGAAAGCAGGCGGAGAGCGTCCCCAACCCTTCCAAAGGGGAGCAGGTATTCCTTGTCCCTTATCTAATAAGGGGACTCAGATTTCCCATACATCCGTTCATCCGGGGGCTCCTAGAGTTCTACGGATTCCAGCTTCACCACCTCACGCCCGCCTCCATTTTGCACATCGCGGGCTTCGTAGCTCTTTGCGAGCTGTTCTTGGGCATCAAGCCCCATTTTGCGCTGTGGAAGAGATTGTTTTGTCTCGCACTTCCCTCGCATGAGGGGTCGATATATCAAGTGGGCGGAGCGAAATATGGCGATCGCCGGGACCGGATATCTATCCGGCACCCCGAAGAAGGTGTCCGAAGACTGGCCTTCGGAATGGTTCTACATGCAGGACGCCCCTCTGCCGGATCCAGTTCGGATCGTGTCGGGGAAGCTGATCGGACCCACGAACACCTATGGGACCGGCGGACCGAGCCCCTTTCGGTTCGGCGGGGGGCGGAGGTCGCACGAAGAGCAGATCAAGGCGAAGCACACGAGCAGTTTACCCAGCTTCGGAGCTCTCCGGAGAGATAATACTCCTACTGCTGCATGTCTGATTGTATTGTGTTCTTGCTAGGGAGCGCTGAGTGCTACAGTACACACCAGCTGCTAACGAGACCTAGCGTAGGTGCTTTCTGGCTTCCAATCGTTCGAACCCCCCTCTACGTTGCGCATGGGCCTCCTTTTATATGCTCAAGGGTCTCCGGCTGTGTGCAACGTAGACAAGGGCAAAATGGAAAAAGAGTGTGGTTGGTACAGCTACTTGTACAAAGGTCTCATACCTAACCACGACGGCGGGGACAAAAGCATTAAATGCCCATCTATGTCGCCCAAACAAAGGCAAACAGGGACCGTCGAGGCGCCACCGCTGCCACGATGGCAATCTTGTCGCGATGCCGCTTGCCACAGCGCTCGCTGGCAAGACAACCTCTTGCCACGCAGCGCTACCGAAAGGTCCGACACGTTGGTGGATGTGGTGGAGTGGAGGAATAGAGTGGTAGTGTGCCGCGGCAAGCGCCTTGCTGCGGTTGTTGCCTTGTCGCGTCTTGAAGCTTGTCGCTCACCGGGCCTTCCCGACAAGCTCCTCTTGTCGGGGCCTTGTCTCCTTGACTTAAATACTTTGTTCTTAAACGGCTCCAATGGAGCCGCGGAGGACCTTGGCGGTCAACAGGCAAGCCTTGCCGCGGGGTGCTGCGACTGCCCGTGCACGAGTTCGGGATACTAGGGTACCCCTACTCCAGTACACCGATAGGAGCCCCCGGGCCTGGGCCACACACGGTGCCGAGCGCTGTTGGGCCAGGCCCAAAATAGGGCACGGGCACGCGCGGCCTGAGGTACGCCGTAACTCACTCCGGACCCACCACGCCCCCCACGAAAAGGCACGCGTCGAATGCGGCATCGTGGGAGAGATCGTGGGGGGTATCTTTACTCGGAAAGGCGGAACGTCCGCCACCTCCCTCTTTATAAGCAGGGGAAACAGGGGCAGTCCGCCCACCTCGCCAGTTGCTGTCCAATCTTGAGAAAACCTCCGCTGCTCCCCCCTTCTTCCCAAGTCTGAAGAGAGCAGCGCTCCGCCCCCCATCGCCACCAATACCACCAACGCCGTCGGTCTCCCCACCACCTCCGCCATGGCTCGGAAGCCGACAAGGGAAGGGCGTGAAGTCGGCCGAGGCGCATGGCTCGCGGGCGCTGCGAAGGAGCGGCCATCTCCCCCAGCTCGCCGCAAGTGATCTGAGGGAGAACTACTACCTCTTCTGGTCGACGGAGACGCGAGTGCATCCGCGCACGAAGGTACTCCCAGCTGCCGCCTCGGAACTGGCTCCAAAATGGGTACCCCTTCTTCGCGCTCTTCTTCTATTGCGGGCTCTGCCCGCCCTTCTCTGAATTTTTCTGCGATATCATGAACACCTACGGGTTCCGCCTCCTTGACTTCACCCCCAATGCCGTCCTGACCATGGCAGTTTTCGCACATCTCTGCGAAAACTTTGTCGGAGTCCACCCAAACGTAGCCCTCTTCCGCCACTTCTTCATGCCCCGAGTCGAGAGAGGAGAGCCACTTGCCGGAGGAATCGCTTGGATCTCAAGGATCGGCAAGAAGGAAGCCTATCTGGAGGGAGAGCTCCGTAGCAAGTGGGAGGAATGGAGGGCAGATTGGTGTTGGATTGTTGAGGAGAACCCGCAGCCCTTTATAGCCCAGCGCCAAACTCCAATAGTGCGCGGCAACGATTGGAGCAACGTGGCCCCGGAAGATGCTAGGCTGAAGATTGCCGTCACCCGAATCCTTCGCCTTAGACTTGCCGGGCTCACCGTAGGCACCGTTGGCGCAGACTTCCTTCGCCGCCGCATCGCCCCCTTGCAGGAGAGGAGGAGACCTGCCTGGGAGTTTCAGAACGCGGCAAATATCATGAGGCTGCGCCCGGGCCATAATTTCAACTTCACTGTCTTGGAGCTTGACGCGATGCTCTTGGAGCTGTTCAAGCCTGATCCTGATCATCCCGAGATGTTCAGGTTGCCGAGGGGAGTCGTCCCGCTGTGCAACAATTCTTCACTCGACCGCATCCGTGCAATGATGCCATTGTGCGACTCGCATGGAATCGTCCCCACTTGGCAAGAGCCTGCAGATGACGTCGTGCGGGAGTTCTTTGACAGCCTGGTAGAAGTGCCGGTCCGCCCGATGAGCGAGAGGGGCTCACCGCGACACCACCCCACGATGAGATGCAGCGACGCCACCAGGCTGGAAGAGGCGGCAAGAGCCACAGCCCTGGGCGAGTTCGGTTTCACCGTGGAGGAGGCAGAGGCAGCAGAGGCGGCAAGTCTTGTCGAGCGAGGGAGTTTGCGGCGAGGAGGAGCTTGCCGAGCTCAAGCCGAAGTCGAGCGAGCCACGAGGGCGCCTCCCCACCTTCAAGTAGCTTGCCGCGAGCGGAGCCCCAGCTCCACTAAGAAGGCGCTCCGCAAGGCTGGAGACGAAGCGGGGCGGCAGACGGGCCAACAGCCGCCGCGCCGCGTGACGCGCTTTACCGCGGCAAGCACCGTTGCCGCCCGAGCACCTCAGGCCGCTGCAGCAACTGGAGCGGAGTCCTCCCAGGCCACCGCTGCCGCCCCCGCCAAGCGGCCAAGGGAACCCACTCCTCCGCCTCGTCGCACCGGAGGCGAGCCAGAATTAGATCTCTCCGCGCTCAGCTCCGACGAGGAAGAAGAAGAGTAAGCTTCTGTGTTGTACTTGTCGTTCTTCAATTTTGTTGCTTTGTCTTGTATCTGATTTGCTTCATTCTGAACCCTTTCCTTTTCAGGACGCTGGCCCAGAGAGCATCGAAGAGAGCCAAGGCCCCGGTGATTGTCATCAAGGACGAACCCACCGCAGCAGCAGGAGGCGCGTCCGAGACCTCCCTGCCGGACTCGGCAACTCTTCCTCAGAGCAGCCCCCAGCGCAGCCCCCAGCGTAAGTATATGGTTTACTTTCTGTTGTTGGGCGTACATGGGTGCTCTTTCTTAACTGATATCCGACTGTTGGTTTGTGTAGGAGCAGAGCAGCCTCACGAAGAGTGCCCGAAGCCGCTCCCGACGCGTCATCTGCGCCGACTACACCGCCAAGGGAGGATCCCCGGCAAGGGAGCCGTTCTCCGCAAGGGAGGCTTCTCCGGCAGGCAGTTCTCCGCAAGGGATAGCGCCAATGACCCTCCGATGGTTGAGACCACGGCTGCAGATCCCATCGCAGTAATCCTCTTGCCTGAAAATTTCCCTTGGGTTCTTTTTCTTCTGATTTTCTCTTTGAATATCTGCTTGACTTTTCTTCATTTTCTGGTCGTCAGATCCATCTGCTACAGAGCCGATGGAGATCGAGGTCACCGGCGAGGAGGACGCGCGCGGCAATACTGACGACGCCGCCGCCATTGAAGAAGAGGCTGGTGCTGACGAGCCCGCCGGCGAAGAGGCCGCCAAAGCTGCCGCCGCAGAAGCTGGCGAGGGGTCCGCGATCACACCGACGGCCCCGAGGCCAGCAGGAGCGCCAGCGCCATTCGACCGCCGATCCCTCCGCCGCTGCCGCAGCGTCAGTTCAAGAGCCCCAGCCCGGCGCCTATCTGAAGGCCGGCGATGGCGTCTTCATCAAGCTCCCCTGGGCGTCGAGCTCCAGGGCTCCGGTCGAAGGGGAGACCTTTGACGAAGAGCTGCTCGCCTCCGCTGGGCTCACGCTGGTCGACGCGTCAAGCAGTAGCAGCGGCGAGTCTGAGGAGGAGTAGCTGCTGAGGAAGCTGCTGTCGCTCTACCGCGCCCGACAAGCCAAGCTGGAATCCCGGGAAGTGC
Organism: Aegilops longissima; assembly: GCA_021605205.1. Classification (NCBI taxonomy): domain Eukaryota; kingdom Viridiplantae; phylum Streptophyta; class Magnoliopsida; order Poales; family Poaceae; genus Aegilops; species Aegilops longissima. The sequence continues at coordinate 582,932,102 of CM038681.1, read as the reverse complement.
TTGTCGCGAAGGCGGGAGCAGACATCAAGAAGCGCGCGGAGGAGCTCCTGGGCATCAATCAGGAAGCTCTCCGGTCCTTGGCAGAGGAGCGGGAGCGACTCGTCGAGGAGCGTAAAGCCTTCCCCCTCGAGAAGGCTGAAGCTGAAGAGCAACAAAGGCTTGCCGCTGAGAAGCTGTCTGCGCAGGAAGGCGAGTTGGCGCAGCGGAAGGTCAATCTTGACAGCCATGAGGAAGATCTTGCGACGCGTGAGCAGACATTTGGCGGGGCTCTCAAGGAAGAAAAGGATGCCGCCACAGCTGCTGAGGCCGCCAAGAAGGAGTTGGAGACGAAGGTGACGCAGCTGGAGACCAGTCTGAAGGAGAGCGGCGAGGAGCTTGCTGCACTCAAGCATGAGCGCGAGAAGGACGCCTACACTCTTGGCGAGCTGCAGGGCCGTCTCGCCGAGAGGAGCAAGGAGCTCAGCGCTGCCAAGGACTCCAAAGCAAATCTTGAGTTGAAGCTGATCACCTTGACTCAAACGCTGGACGGCGCCAGGGAGCGGGAGGTGGCCTTGTTGGAGAAGATCAAGGCCGACGAGGCGCTGCTGGCGAGTGCTGTTGCCGCCCAGAGCACCTTCAGGGATAATGTGGAGCACTGGACCGAAGGTCTCGTGGATGTCGCTGCAGCCATCGACAGGGAGCTGGCGGAGCTGGGGATGGTAGATCTTGGATATTCCTCCGATGAGCACCTCCAGCCCAGCGCCAAGCTCAGCTTGTTCTTCAAGGGCGTGATGACGGCCCTCCAGCGACTCCGGGAAGAGATCCCCAAGCAGCTGGCCGACGAGTCGCGCCAGATCTGCGCGGGAGCCCATCAGAAGGTGCTGATGAAGGTGGCCTTCCGCAATCCAGGCCTCAACCTCACCAACGTCCTCAAGTCCTTGCCGCCGGATGCTGATGTGGAGGCGCTCAAGACCCTTGTCGCACCCATTGTGGACAAGGTGAGTAAGATCAAGAGGGTTGATGGCGACCCGCTGAGATTAGGCCGCCTGCTTTTTTCTTTTCCTTGCCGCTGCTGATCATGTTATGAGAACAATCTATTAGAGCTGCGGCAAGTTATCTTGTAATATAACTCTATTTCGGTAGTGATTGCTATGTTATTTTCCTTTACTTAATTCCTTCCTTTGTATGTTTTTGCCCTCGCTTTTAGGGAACTTGTCGGCATGAGGCACCTTTGCATGGCGCGCTGAGTCTGTGGGACGTCAAGCCTCTTTGGCGGTGCCGCTCCGACAAACAACCTTGTCGCAACTAGTTGCAGCTCACTTAAGTTGTTGAGCGGACTCAAACAAAGTAAGGGCGCAACTAGCTACGAGTTGGTTCCTCCGCCACAGGTTTTCCATACAAAGTACGGTCGTTCGAGGAAGATAACTTAAAAATTTTAAAACTGATTGCTCAAACTTTAGCAACTTAGCTTTTCTGCCGCTTGCTTCCGAAAGCGAAACTTTCTTGAACGACGCTTGGTCCACACCATTATCTTCTCCTTTCCCCGGCAAACTTGTGGGCGAGGGAACCTTCCTTTCTTTGAGAAAGAGAAAGAAGAAAATAAAGATATGGAGCCTTGCGGCTCGTTATTGCTTACGGGGTAGGTGCTGCACAAAGTGTCGATAACGATGCAAAATAATAGAGTAGAAAGCATGAAATTGACAAGATGTGCGGAGCACATTAGCTTTACTTATGCAGGATCTGCGCGGCTTTGTATAAAGGATTACATGCAACATCGGCAAGACTTGTACAAAAGGTGGTTGCGGAACAGGTTCCGCAACCGCGCCTATGGGTAAAACTTACGAAGATGCTCAATGTTCCAGGAGTTGCTCACCGGAATGCCATCTTCGGTCTCAAGGCGGACAGCGCCAGGCCTAGTGACTCGTTTCACTCGGTAAGGTCCTTCCCACTTCGGCGTCACCTTGTTGGAATTCTTAGCGGACTGAACACGCCGAAGAACAAGGTCGCCTTCCTCAAGACTTCTGGCACTAACTTTGCGGCTATGGTAGCGGCGCAAAGCTTGTTTGTATCGAGCAGCTCGTGACAACCTTTGAAGACGGTCCTCCTCAAGGAGCAAAGTCGTCATCTTGTCGCAACTGCTCTTGCTCTAACTCATCATAGCGAGCACTCGAGGTGACCCGTATCTGAGTTCCGTGGGGAGAACTGCCTCGCTCCATAGACTAAAGCGAAAGGTGTTTGGCGCTGGCTCGATTTGGCGTCGTCTGATCGACCAAAGAACCACCGGCAGCTCCTCAATCCAGTTTCTTCCGCACTTGTGCAGCCTGTCGAAAGTTCTGGTCTTGAGCCCGCGCAGCACTTCAGCATTGCCCTCTCGCTGATCGTTACTTCTCGGATGAGCAACGAAGCGGCAGACCTTGGTGCCAAGATCTTGGGCGTCTTGCATGAAGGTGCGGCTCGTGAATTGCGTGCCGTTGTCGGTGATGATCCTGTTAGGGATCCCAAATGGCAAACAATCGACCAAGAACTTGATCTTGATTGTGCTGTCACCTTCCTCATCGCTTCCACTTCCGCCACTTTGTGAACTTGTCGATTACAACGCACAAGTACTCAAAGCCCCGACAGCTCGGGGAAAGGGGCCGAGGATGTCGAGCCCCACACGAAAATGGCCAGGATAAAGGGATCGTCCGAGAGCTTGAGCTGGCTGGTGTATCTGCTTGGAATGGAGCAGACACGCTTCACACTTGGTTACTTGTGCAGTTGCATCACGGAGGGCTGTCGGCCAAAAGAAACCTTGCCAAACGCTTTGCGGCAAGTGCTTTGCGCCAATGTGGTGAACACATATGCCTCCATGTATCTTCGCCAACAGCTTTTGTCCATCTTCCCGTGAATACACTTCAATTTCACACCGTTGAGTCTTCTTCATGCAGTGTGTTGTCGACAAACTGGTACATACTTGACTGCCGGGCTACTCTTTCCGCTTCTTCTTGCTCTTCGGGAAGTTCTCCTGTCTGAAGGAATTGGACCATCTGTTGCGCCCATGCTGGAGCTTGCGGCTCAACAACAAGGACTAAAGGCACATCTGCTGCTGCGGGAACATCCGCTTCTACGGTGAGAACTCGCGGCTCAGCCGAGTTGAGCGTTCCCGGCAAGCTTGCGGAGCAAAACTTGTCGGGAGCGCTCGCTTCAACGAAACAAACCCTTGGGCTTGTCGGAGCAAACTGCTCCTCAGCAGTATCGGTGTTGATCTTGGGGACCTTCTTGGCGGCGGCTTCGGGGAGCTCTGCCGGAAAATAGTCACCAGAAATCAACTTCCTCTTCTTGTTCTGTCCGATTGATGGCGTTACGGATGGTTGAGTCAGCTTGAGCACAAAATCCCTGGTTCCATTGTAACTTGAGTCGGCGCGCTTTGACGAGCCATCGGCAATGTCATCTGAGCTCTTGGAACATATTCCATCGTAGAGCCGTCAAAGTGCTCTTCTAGCTTCCTCACTTCATCAACATAAGCTTCCATCAGCGGACTCGATAATTCTTGTTAACTTGGCGGATGACAAGCTGTGAGTCACCCCGACAATGAGCTTCTTGATCCCAAGGCCCATCTGCGATCTCGAGACCGGCAAGCAAACCTTCATACTCTGCAGTATTGTTTGTTGCTTGCTCCTTGGGAAAGTGCATCTGGACTATGTACTTGAGGTGCTCTCCGGTTGGTGTGACAAGCACGCCCAAGACCGGGCGCTTTGCAGCGAGAAGGCACCATCAAAGTACATTAGCCACTCTTTGCTTGCTTCCTTGACGGGATGCTTGTTTCTGAATTTCTTCATCTTGCGTTGGCGTCCACTCTGCTATGAACTCCGCCAATGCTCGCTTTGGATAGTTGAAGTGCTCTCAAACTTGAGGCCAAAGCTTGACAGTTCCAAAGCCCACTCGACAATCCTACCTGTTGCTACGGATTTTGCAAGATCCTCTTCAGCGGAAAGCGAGTGACGACTGTGATCTCATGTGCTTGGAAGTAATGGCGCAGCTTTCTCGAGGCCATGAGAAGGCCGAAAGCAATTTCTGCACACCGAGTACCTTGACCTAGCCCCCTGAAGGGAACCGACAAAGTAAACTGGGCGCTGCACCATCCTTTTCTGCATCCTCTCATACGCCTGCGCAGACCCATCTTTGTCGGGACCAGAGCTTGCCGGTGAAGTTCCTTGCTTGTCGCTGGATGCCTCTGCCGTGGTTGCTAGCTCATCATCCGCCTCCCTCTCGCTACTAACGCAGCACTAACCACTTGATTGGTTGCCGCTATATATAGCAGCAACTTCTCTTGTGGCTTAGGTGCGACAAGTATTGAGTGGAGGACAGGTATCTCTTTAAGTCCTGCAGCGCAGCCTCCTTCGGAGTCCATTTCATTGGACCTGCCTTTTTCAAAATTTTGAAAATGGCAGGGCGCTCAGCAGACCTAGAGATAAACCTGCTGAGAGCAGCTACGCAACCGGCAAGTCTTCGTACATCCTTGACGCGCTTTGGTGCTTCAATCTGCTCAATGGCCTTGATCTTGTCGGGATTGGCCTCAATTCCCCGCTGAGACACGAAGAACCCGAGAAGCTTGCCGGAGGGGACTCCAAACACGCACTTCTCGGGGTTGAGCTTGAGGTTGATCTTGCGTAGATTTGCAAAGGTTTCGTCTAAATCTTGAATCAGGGTCGCCTTGTCCTTGCTCTTGACCACTATGTCATCCATGTAAGCTTCTACATTTCTGTGTATTTGTGGCTCAAAAGCGTCATGGACTACTCTTGCAAATGTTGAACCAGCATTCTTTAAACCGAAAGGCATCCGTATGAATGCGGTTTTCTCCTCATCCTCTTCTGCCATGAAGATCTGATGGTATCCTGAGTATGCATCAAGAAATGAAAGCAAATCACATCCAGCCGTGGAGTCAACAATCTGATCGATGTGTGGCAAGGGAAATGGGTCTTTGGGACAAGCTTTATTAACATCGGTAAAGTCGATACAAAGCCTCCATTTCCGCTTTGCCTTACGCGACTACAGGATTGGCCAACCACGTGGGATGGAGCACCCTCGACAAGGCCTGCTGCTTCCAACTTCTTGATTTCTTCTCTATGAATTCTTGGCGCTCACCGCTTGCTTCGACTTTACGCTTGACGGGCCGCGATGAGGACAGACGACAAGGTGGTGCTCAATTACTTTCACAGGAACACCGGGATGTCGACGGTTGCCATGCAAACACGCCGACGTTCGCCCGGAAAGCAACAAGCGCCGCTTTCCTATTTAGGGTCAAGAGTGGCAATCGATGGTGAAGGTACCACCAATGCCGTCCTCCTTGGCGGACACCTTCTTGGTCTCTGGTGGAGCTGCCATCGTCTTCTTACACTTGCGGTGGAGCTCGATGGTGCGTCCTCGACGGTAGCGCAGCACTCAAGAGGTGCGCTTGCCGGAGTGGGCATCGAGCTCTTGCGGACTTGGTCTTCTTCTTCCCCGGAGCTTCAACGGCAAGTGACTTGTGATCTGCTGCGGCTGCTTGCTTCCCGTAGATCTTGTCGGCGCAGATAAGAGCATCCTTCTTGTCGCCAGGGACAGAGATGACACTTATCGGGCCCGGCATTTTCAGCAAGTTGTATGCATAGTGAGAGGCTGCCATGAATTTGGCGAGTCTTTGGGCCAAGTATCCCATTGTAAGGCAATGGAAGTCAGCAACGCCAAAAGTGACCCTCTCGGTCCTGAAGTTCAACTCGCTGCCAAATGTCACCGACAACGTGATCTTTCCTTTGGCTTGCTCCTTCCCGGATTGATTCCTTGAATGTGCCGTCTCTTCGAGCTCGCTGTCAGGGATCTGGAGTTTCTGGAGTACCGCTGAGGAGATCAGGTTCAAGCCGGCCCCGCCGTCAACTAGCATCTTAGTGACCTTGAGGTTGCGGATAGTTGGTGAAACCAACATCGGCAAGCACCCGACCGCCGTTATGCGATCAGGGTGGTCCTCAATATCAAAGATGATAGGCGTGCTGGACCATTTCAGAGGCTTGCGTGACTCGACGGATGGTTCTGCCGCATTGACTTCCCGCATCCACTGCTTGAGTTGGCGGTGTGAAGTATGCAGAGAAGCACCGCCGTCAACGCATAAGACCTCTGTGGCTTTCTGGAACTCCTGCTCATCGGCTTCGTCATCATCCATGTCTTCGTCATCGTCGTCATCTTCATCCTTGTCGCGGCCGCGGGGAGGTCTGTCTCCTTGCCGCTGCTTGGCCTTGCCGCGGCGTCCTCCTCGGCACGGGCGCTTCTTGCTAGCTCCTCCAAGCACCTTCCCTGAGCCTTCTCCTTGTCGCGTCGCTCGTACTCAGCCTTTTGTTTGCTCGACAAGCTGCTCGACCTTCTTGCAGCTCTGGAGATCATGGCCCTTTAATGCGGTGGATCTTGCAAGATCGCTTGTTGGTGCTGTCCTGCTTGTCGGCGACTGCCACAGCCTGGTAGTTGGTGCCCGCGGCAACCTCCTTGCTGGAGTTACCAACTTTGGCTTTCTTGGCGCCACCTCCGTTGCCGGACTGCTCGACAACTAGCACATCTTTGCCTTTCTTCTTCATGTTGTTCCACCGCCGACTTTTCTTTGCCGGAGCGGCCTCCTCACTATCAGATCCTGCTGCTTCTGTGTTCTCTCCGGGGAGTCTCCTCCCTTCCTCAGCACGTGCACACTTGTCGGCCAGGGCATACAGCTCACTGACGTCTCTGATCTTGCACATCGCCATCTCCTCCCGCATCCTGCGGTTTCGCACGTTCTGATGGAACGCGCTGATCACCGCGGCAGGGTGGACATCTGGGATGTTGTGTTGTACACGGCTGAATGTCTGAATGTACTTGCACAGGGGCTCTCCTTCCTTCTGGGTGAGCAGATGAAGGTCACTCTCTTGGCCATGAGGCTTGTGGCCGCCCGTGAAGGCGCCGACAAACTGATGGCATAGATCCGCCCATGAGGATATGGAGTTGTCTGGCAAGTGCATGAGCTAGGATCTGACATTGGGCTTGAGTACCAGTGGGAAGTAGTTGGCCAGAATCTTGTCATCTCGCCCCCCGGCAGCTTGCACCGCAATGGTGTAGATGCTGAGGAACTCCGACGGATGCGTCTTGCCGTCGTACTTCTCTGGTACATCTGGCTTGAAATTCTTCTTGCTGGGCCACTGGACTTGCCGCAGCTCACGAGTGAACGCAGGGCAACCTACCGCGTACGGCAAGTCGCCTGGTTCCCCTGGCGCATGCATATCGACAGAGGGCCCAGCGCGCTGGTCGGATTGACGCCGCGCTTCTCTTCGGCGCTCGATGCGAGTTCGAGCGTCTTCTTGTTGTCGTTCGTGAAGAACTTGGCGCTGATCGCAACGAGCACGTGGATCTGATGACACGGTGGAGTCGCTGTCGAGGTGGATCCGACGAGTTGGCGATCTTGGCCTTCAGGGTGGAGAGTGCATGGTGGTTGCACCTCCACTGGTCTCGTCGCCACCGGCTCGTGCATGGAGGTCTTGCCGCGGCAGCGATGTAGTCAGTTGCCGCGGAGTGTCGCCATTGGCAAAGCCGATGAGACTCTGGATGGTGGCCCTCCATTCGTCGACCTCGTCGGCTGTTGGAGGGTAATCTAGGAGCAGTTGAGCTCTCGACAAAGCTTCTGCTGGAGTGGTGGGCGGCAGTGGCGAACGGTGCGAGGAGCGGGATATGCTCGGACTTCTAACTATGTTAGAAGGAGCAGTATCCCGTCCAGGTGACCGTGCCTCGCTCGTGCCAGCATGTTGGCGTGTACGCTGGTCTTGAGGGCCCCGAGATCCACCAGCTCAATCTTGATCACACGAGCGTATGGTACTGTGAATACCATGACGCTGTAGGTCCCGCGCCTCCTGAGATGGACGCGGTGCATGTACGGACGCCGAGGTCTGCGCAGCCTTGTCCTTGGACTTGGCAGCGTCATGAGCTCCCTCGCCGGCGCCCGTTCTTCCGGTGTTCACCCCACCACCCATTTGCTCCGTGGTGGTGGGATCGACGTGATTTGCTCCGCTCGCTGCGAAGCCTTCTTCTTCGTGGCATGTCCATGAAGATGATGAAGATGTAGCTCGTGTGAACGCCGGATCAGGTTCACACAGCCTCGACGCCCCCTACCTGGCGCGCCAAAGATGTCGGGGAAGCTGATCGGACCCACGAACACCTATGGGACCGGCGGACCGAGCCCCTTTCGGTTCGGCGGGGGGCGGAGGTCGCACGAAGAGCAGATCGAGGCGAAGCACACGAGCAGTTTACCTAGCTTCGGAGCTCTCCGGAGAGATAATACTCCTACTACTGCATGTCTGATTGTATTGTGTTCTTGCTAGGGAGCGCTGAGGGCTACAGTACACACCAGCTGCTAACGAGACCTAGCGTAGGTGCTTTCTGGCTTCCAATCGTTCGAACCCCCCTCTACGTTGCGCATGGGCCTCCTTTTATATGCTCAAGGGGTCTCCGATAGGTGGCAACGTAGACAAGGGCAAAAATGGAAAAAGAGTGCGGTTGGTACAACTACTTGTACAGTGTCTCATACCTAACCCTGACGGCAGGGGACAAAGGCATTAAATGCCCGTCTATGTCGCCCAAACAGTGCAAACAGGGACCGTCAGGGGCGCCACCGCTTGCCACGATGGCAATCTTGTCAGCGCCGCTTGCCATCCGCTCCGCTGGCGCACAACCTCTTGCCACGCTACCGAAAGGTCCTGTATGCGACACGTTGGTGGATGTGGTGGAGCGAGGAACAGTGTTAGTCTGCCGCTGCAAGCGCTTTGCCATGTTGTTGCCTTGTCGCCTGAAGCTTGTCGCCATCGGGCTTTCCGGCAAGCTCCTCTTGCCGGGCCTTGTCTCCTTGACTTAAATACTTTGTTCTTGAATGGCTCCAATGGAGCCATGGAGGACCTTGGCGGTCACCAGCAAGCCTTGCCGCTGGTGTTGCATTTGATCGCTCAGGCACGAAGTTCGGGATACTAGGGTACCCTACTCTAGTACACCGACAGATCGGCCTCCCGGAGTTCAACAATGCTCCCTTGAAGAAACGCCTGAGTTGGCGCCCGCGAAGCCCTCAACGGGAAGATGATAGGAGCGTCAATTATCTGATGGGCCGGATTAGGTTACTGGCCCACTCCAGATTGACCATGATTGGAGTCATGGCCACGTGCATTATGTGAGGGGTCCAGCCATTCCAATATAGGGGCCACCCTATGTGGGATTTCAACGGGGAAGATGACGCCACCCGTCATGGCCGCAAAGGGCCAGGCTCGGCAGCCGATCTGGCAAAGCTCCTGTCCGGCTTGTATAATGGAGAGGAGGAGGACTTCCTCCGCACGAATCCGTTGAATGGATTTTCTATGCATAACCCTCGGAGCTGGGTAAGCGGACGTTCATCTACCCAATCCATACTTTTAAAGTCAAGTATCTTACTCTGTGATTTTGACGCAGGAGCTGCGCCGGGACGTGGAGGGAATACGAAGCCTAACTCCACAGCCCGAGGATCCGGAACGATCCCTTGATCCGACCTCCGAAGAGGATCCGGACATAAAGGTGGAGCTGATTGACGGGGTGTTCCACCAACGTAGCATAGACAATGCCCTAGTCGCCATTACGGCTGACTACCCCGGTTTGTTTCCGGCCTCCCAGGTGACTACGACCGAGGTCTTGACACCATCATCTGATCCGTGCTCAATTCTGACCATCCCATACTGATGGTGCATCGCAGGAGGTGCCTTTAAGGTGGGAAGACGAACCCGCGGCAGCCGACCAACGAGGGTCAGTCCGGCCCGGCGGGCGGAAGAGGAGTGCGACGCGAACCGGAACGTCGCCGCAACGGTACGGAGCACCGCTATTTTTAAGGGAAGGATCCCCAGGAGGTATATTAATGCTCATAACTTTTCCAGAAGAGCGCCACCGGACAAAGGTCCGGAGAGGTTGCCAATCAAGCTTCCGCCAGCCATGCTCCAACGCATGGTCCGGAGGGAGGCGAATACAAGGCATGAGCCGGACGCCCTCCGACGGAGGATGCCGGCAGTGCTGTCCGCCACCCGTCTCGAGGTGGAGAGCGCCATGAATCACAAAGGCCGCCGACAGTTCTTCGTGACGCGTGTTTTTCTCCCGAGGCGTTAAATGCCTTTGATGCGGAACGCGCACTCCGCGCCGCCAAGATGGGTTAACCAGAGCTACGGAGCAGTATGTGAAAGACATACGGGTAAGTAATTTTAATAGTTATATATGCCAAGAGCCCCGAGACTTAAAATAGTTGAAATAACTGATTTAAGGATCAATTATTATGCAGGATCTTAAGGAGAAGAATACCCGCTCTGTCCCCAGAGCTCCAAGAGTGCAAGGCCCAACTTGAGGTCAAGATGGCCACCACTGGGGGAGCCACAGAGACCTCACTGGTAAGACGTACTTTGAAAAGATAATTATTTAACAAAGTGCGGCGTGAATCGACAATATTATTGCAGAGGGCGCGACTAGATCCGGACGAAGCAACAGCCATCTGCGTCGCCTAAAGGCCAAGCGAGAGGGTGCTTATGAAGGTGCAGCAGGAGAGAAACAAGCTCCAAGATGCCCACACCCAGCAAGGAGAAGAGCTGAAAGGTGTTCGGGCCCACCTGTCCTGCTCCGTGAAGGAGAATCAACGGCTTCAGCGGCATTTATAGTAAGTGCTTGAACAAATTCCTTTGAAAAGAAGAATTGGCGAGGAAGTCGATTGACGTAAATATGTCTTCGTGTGTGCGAAAATAGCCTTGCGGAGGAAATGCCTCGAGTCAACGGGTGACCAACTTCCCGAGCTGGTGCAATTGCTCGAACGTGTTCGCAAAAGCGATGAGTGGCGCTGCTCATGCTTTATGGCCATCCGCCTCCCTACCCGAGGGCCTTGGTGAGCTTGCTGAGAAGCTTCAGGAGCATGGCGACGCCTCCGCTTTGTGGAAGATATCGGCCGCCGTCAGGGCACCAGTGGAGGCTGGGCCATGGTGAAGACATCGCATCGAAGGCTGACCCAAACCACATGGCCGAGGTCGGACTCATGGGCCCGATGGGAAGGAGATCCTGTGAGCTTGATGTACGCCAAGTAGAATCGGCGCGAATATTCCCAACAGATCAGAAATTAGACAGCCTGTTAGATGGGATAGAGGAGGAGTACAATCAATCGGTTTGACGATGTAATTTGAAATGACATGTAAAATGCCTTATAGCCGGATTGTAGATCGTTTGTCTTTATGACCATTTCGCTTCAACCTCGGGACCCAACAGTCCGAGTGTGTCCGAATACCCTTACGGTTATAAAAGAACCGGGCATGCATGGAGACAAGGCGTCAGTCATAATTGCTTTATCGCATAAGTGCCCAACTAGTTAAGTTATATTACATGGTTAGTAAGAAACATCTTCCAGGGAGAATAGTTCCGCTAAGGGTTCTTTTTCTCGAGGCATGCCCTAAAGTGCAATGCCGGATCGCGAAAATAGCAGAAAAAAAGCATCCGGGGCAGATAAATAAGTAAGTAATAAATCATCTTTCAAGTCACCGATCAATATTCTCTTAAGAACGCTAGCTTTCGCCTCACCCACCGAGGTACACATCCGCTGACCCGGCAAGAGCAATCGCAGAGGTGCTCCTTTACCTCCTAGCCAACAATCGGGAACGAGGGGTAAGCACAGAGCCAGCAACCCAGCTTGGCCAAAACTTAAGTCATATCGATGCATACAATGGTGAATAAAAGGTACATGCGAAGTATGACACATGTATTGGGCATGAAGCCCTTATGAATAAGCTTCTGTTAAAGAAGCCCCAGTATAATGAGTGCCAGGAGCACATCAAGTGTAAAGTAACAAAGCGCAAATCAGCCTATAAAAGGTATTGAAAAAAAGTGGAAGAAGGAGGGGACAAGAGACAGTAAAAATAAAAAAAGGTGGACGGGCAGGAGACGAACCCGAGTCCGCGTTAGGGCGAGAATCTTCGGAGACGGGCTGCGCTCCATGGGTTCGCCTCGAGTCGGTTGTCGACAAGCATGTGAACGGTATGTTCGGCCGTCGACTTGGTCGATGATGAAGGGACCTTCCCACCTTGGCTTAAGTTTGTCCTTTTCTTGTCCGCAAAGCGAGAACAAGTTCGCCAACATTGTAAGTTTTGGCTCGTATTCGCTTTGATATCTTCGAGCCTGCTGCCGATAAAATGCGGAACGAGCCTTTGCCACGCCCCGCCTCCTCCTCTAAGGCGATAAACTGTCCTCGCCGATCCAACTCGGCTTCTCTTTCGTCATACATGCATACGAGGTGAGTCATGAATTATATCGCAGGCAGAACTGCCTCTGCGCCGATACCATGAAAAATGGTGTGAATCCAGAGTTCGGTTTGGCATGGTCCGCAGCCCCAGAGTACGGAGTCGAGCTCCTCTACCCAAAGGCATGTTAGATTCCTTGAGGGACCGCACTAGTCTGGGTTTGATGCCGCCATGATTAGACCATTTGCTCGCTCGACTTGACCGTTAGTTTGGGGTGATAGACTCAAGCGTAATCGAGCTTGATGCCCATGTTTTTGCACCAGAGTTTAACCTCGTCGGTCGTGAAGTTCGTGCCGCTGTCGATGATGCTGTGGGGACGCCAAAACGTGTACTACCCCGGATATGAAGTCTATCACCGTCCGGATTCTGCCGCTTTTAACCGCTTGGCCTCAATCCATTTGGTGAATTTGTCCACCATGACCAATAAGTATTTGTGCTTGTGGGTTCCCTTTAAGGGTCCAACCATGTCAAGCCCCTGCACCGTGAACGGCCGTGTAATGGATATAGTTTTGATGGCGGTGGGTGGCATGTGGCTCGATTAGCAAAGAGCTGGCAACCGACGATCGCTGGACTAAGTCCTCGAGCATCTGCCCGGCTGTCGGCCAATAAAATCCTGTACGGAAGGCCTTGCTTACAAGGGCCCGGCTGCAGCGTGGTGCCCGCCGAGTCCGCATGAATTTCAGCCAGAGATTTCGCCTTCCTCTTCGGAGATACACCTTTGAAGGACTCCGTTGTGCTTTTCTTATAAAGTTCTCCTCATGGACCTTGTAGGCTTTAGATCGCCGAACTATGCAGCGGGCCTCATTTTGGTCTTCGGAAGTTCCTGCCGCATTAAGTAGGCTAGGAATGGTTCTGTCCACGGGCAATTACTGCCATTATTTCGTGAGTGAAGGTGTTATTTCATTGGCTGAGCCACCGATTGTGTCGTAATGGTCTGAGTTAGGTGATCCAAATTGCCCGGATTGTTATTTCCGGACTCCTCTTCCCATAATACGGATGGCTTAAAGAGCCGCTCCAGAAGATGTTTGAGGACGGCGCCTCGCTTTCGCAAGGCCGATGCGTAAGTAACACGCCCGCTGCCCGGGTTATTATCCCTGCTACATGGTGGAATTCGAGTCCTTCGAACCGAGCTGACATTTTTAGGACAGCGCTATGGTAAGCTGCCATTTTTGGATCTTTGGCGCCAAAGTTCCATTTACTTGGGAAATTGCGAGGTTTGAGTCTCCGCACACCTCTAGGCGTTGAATGCCCATGGAGATTGCCATCCGGAGGCCATGTAGGAGGGCCTCAGATTCGCTGCGTTGTTGGAGTCCATGTACATTATTTGAAGTACGATTGATTGTGTCTCCAGCTAGGGACGCCAGACGACGCCAGCCCCCAAGCCAGCCAACATTTTGGATCCGTCGAATGCATGATCCAGTTGAGTACGCGCTGCATTTTTAGGGAGTTCGCCGTCCATTCAGCGGATTTAAGTCAGCCGTAACTCGCGATTTTATAGCTCGCCGTGGTTTGTAGGTTATGTCAAATGGTAAGAGCTCGATAGCCCATTTTGCAATCCTGCCCGCTATGTCGCGATTGTTTATAATATCGTTGAGAGGTACTTCGAGGCCACCGTTATTGAACACTCTTGAAAGTAGTGTCGCAGCTTCCGGATGCCATGAACACCGTGATACTTATCTTTTATTAATGTGGGTACCGGATTTGCATGGAGTTAGAACAGTGGATACGAGTACAATGGTTTTGAAGAGGGAATTTGTGCCCTTCTTTTCGCTCAACGACGAGTACCGCATCCGACAACTCGATGTGTTGTTGCGATATATAATAACATAGGTTCGCCCAGGTTGGGCGCGGCCAGAACCGGATTTGTTGCCAGTATGGCCTTTATTTCTTCGAGTCCGGCCGTGGCAGCATCCGTCCATTCGAAATGTTCGGTGCACCGGAGGAGGCGATAGAGGGGCAGAGCCTTTTCTCCCAAACGGGAGATGAAGCGACTTAAGGCCGCTACGCATCCAGTTAGTTTTTTTATCTGCTTGAGGTCTTTTGGAATATCCAATTGTGACAGAGCTCGGATTTTGTCCTGGTTTGCTTCAATTCCTCTACCGGATACGATGAAGCCTAAGAGCTTCCGCTGGTACGCCAAGACGATTTTTCCGGATCGAGCTTAATGTCATATGCTCGGAGGTTGTCGAATATCACCTCAAGTCTTCTACTAGAGTTCCGACGTTTGGTCTTGACGACCACATCGCTTCACGATGCCTCTACTGCTTTTGCCTATCGGTAGCCGATTATGTTTGAATCATGCATCGATATGTTGCGCCGGGCGCTTTTGAGTCCGGCGGGCATTGTGTTGAAGCGAATGGCCCATACAGAGTAATGAATGCCGCTTGCAGCCTGATCTTTCTCCGCCATCTTGACTTGATGGTATCCGGAGTATGCGTTGAGCAAGCACAATGAATCGTGTTCACGGTAGCATCGATGATTTGGTCGATGCGAGGGAGGGGAAAGGGTCCTTGACAGGCCTTGTTAAGGTCTTTAAAATCGACGCAGAGGCGCCAGGATTTGTCCTTTTTGGTACCAATACTAGATTGGCTAGCCAGTCCGGATGTTTTATATCTCCGATGAATCCGCTTCTAAGAGTTTGGCTAGCTCCTCTCCCATTGCCTCGTCTTTTGGGTTTGGAAAATCACCAAGAGCTTGTTTGACCGGCTTGAATCTTTTTAGATATTTAGGCCAGGCTCGCCAGCCTCATGGGATTCCCGGCATGTCTCAAGGGTGCCGTGAAAAATGTCCCAATTTTCCCAAGGAATTCTTTAGTAGTGCGGCTTCGACATCAGACTTAATTGTGCCCCAATGGAGGCCGCCTTTGTGGGGTCCGCTGGATGGACCTGAAATTTGACTATTTCTTCTCGCTGGTTTAAAAGAGGTGGACTTAGACCTCTTATCGAGTATCACATCGTCCCTATCCACCGTGGAGCGCAGCGTAGTTAGTTCCTCTTCGCCGCTAGGGCTTCGACAATGCCTCTAGGGCCAAGCATGGTTGTCTTATTTTCAGCGGAGTGCTATATCTGGATCATCGGCGAGAGTGATTATCCCATTGGGTCCGCATTTGAGCTTCATGTACCAGAGGGGTATAGCTTGAAGATTGTGAATGCCTCTCGCCTCTAACAAAGCGTGATATCCGCTGTCGAATGGGGCCACTTGGAACGTGACCTCCTCGCACTGTAATTGTCCGTGAGCCGAACACTACATCTAGTGTGATTTTTCCCTGCAGCGCATTTCTCGACTAGGGATTATCCTCCAAGGTTGTGCTCCTTCGCTCAATGCGGCTCCAAATAATTTCATTTTTGAAGGGTTTCTCATAGATGAGGTTTAATCCACCCGCCATCCATGAGTACCTTAGTAAGACGGAAACCTTCCACTATCGGACTGAGGACCAATGCGGCTGGTGCTCTACCTGTTCGGAATTTAGGTTCGTCGCTGGCGTTGAAGGTGATAGCTGTGTAGCTCCATGGATTTGTTGTTGCTACTTGGTAGACTTCGGCGAGGCTGCGGATTGTTCGTTTCCGCATGTTATTTGATGTGAAAGTCTCAAGACTGCTAATACCGCATCGGTATCGCTGGTTGGTTGCCCGGGCTAAAAAGCCCACGCCACTTTTGGCCACCTGTCGTAGTATCCAACACGCCAAGGCTGTGTGTTGGAGTGGCACCTCCGTGATCGCGGATTTTGCAGGTCCGTTGAGCCATCCCTCCAAAGACGTTCCGCACTTTAGGGGTTTTTGCTTTTGGTTTTAACCTGTGTGCTTGAGTATGAAGCACCCTTTTATTTCGACCGGTTTGTATTCAGGTCGGATTGTCCCAAAACCTAGTTTCGGTTTTCCGTGCACTCTCCATCGCGCAGTATTTTATACGATGGTCGCTAGGTCGGCGAGGCGTGAAACTTCGCGACGATCGATGGCGCTTATGATTCCCTTGTCCGTGCAATTGTTGCGAAGATTGAAATCGCGCTTTCTTCACGACAGCCCTTATCCTGTTCATAACCAGGAGCAATCCGCCCAAGAATGATGTATCGCTTCATCGGGCTCTGCCGATTTGAGATAGATCGCTATGTTTGATGGGCAGGTGTCGGTGTACTAGAGTAGGTGTACCCTAGTACCTCGAACTCGCACGGACAACAGCGCCACAAGGCAGGCTGGCTTGATGGCCACCAAGATCTCAAATGCCCTTTGGAGCCATTCAAGAACAAAGAAGTCAAGACCCCTGCAAGAGGAGCTTGCCGGAAGGCCACTCAAGGCTAAGGAACGAGGCCCCAGCAAGAGGAGCTTGCCGGAAGGCTTGGCGGGCGCTGAACCCCAAGCCGACAAGTTTCCCGCCATGCAAGGCGCTTGCCGGGCGGGCGACCTTCTTCATCTCCGCCCCCAGCACCCAAAGAACGTGTCACCACGGGCTCTCCCAAGCACGCGCGTCGACGGGCTGTGCAGCCAGCGGGAGAAGCGATGACGGCGCCGACAAGCTACCATCGTGGCGGACGGAGGCGACTTAACGGTCCCTCGTTACACTGTTCGGGCGACCGAGACGCGCATTGATGACCCTTGTCCCTTGCCGTCGAAAGTTAGGTATAGATTATCGTACATCGCATAAAGCGGTGTACCAACCTAGGATTTTACCATTGTAACCTTGTCTACTTGCCACATGTGGTAACCCCTTGTGCCTATAAAAGGAGGCCCGAGGGCAACGAGAGGAGGTTCGGCTGGTTTCGGCCGAGCTCCAACTTAGTTCATCACATTCAAAGCTAGGTTTTGTAGCCCGCATTGTTCCCTAGCAAGAAGAGAAGATAATCCACAAAGCAGCAGAGAGTATTATCTCCGGAGAGAGTCAAGCTGGGTAAAACCTCTCGTGCATCGCCGATCCGCTTCTTTGTGCAATCTCCGCCCCTCCGAACCACAAAGGGACCCAGTGTCCCGTGAGGTGCTCGTGGGGCACGATCAGTTCTTCCCCGACATCTTTGGCGCGCCAGTAGGGGCGCCGAGGCTATGTGAACTCCGGTCCGGCGGTCGCACTAGCAACTCCATCGACGCCTTCGCCGACATGGCGCCAAGAAGAAGCCTTCGGCAGCAGCTGAGCCGTCACAGCCGAACCCACCACCATCGGAGCCGCCAGTGGTGGGGGAAACATCGCGGAGGGACCGCGCCGAGAGAGCCCACGATGCCGCCAGTCCAAGGACAACGCGGGCGGCGCCGACGTCTGATCTGCACATCTGGCCATCGCAGGAGGCGCGATGACAGCGCCATGATACCGCGGCACCATACGATCTTTGGATCAAGGCTGCCGAGGATCCCGAGGCCTCGAGACCCGCGATGCACCTCAAAGATGCCGTACGAGTGGGTACGGTCGCTGGGGATGCTGCCTCCTAACTTGGTTAGAGTTTGAGCATATCCCGCTTCTTCGCCCGTATGCCGCTGCTACCAACCACACCAGCGGAAGCCTTGGCAGAGCTCGCCATTACTAGATTACCCTCCGACGGCCGATAAGGTCGACGAGTGGAGGGCCACACCAGAGTCTCATCGGCTTCGCTTAACGGCGACGCCCCGCGGCAACCGAAGCGCCGAATCGCTGGGCGAGGCGACAAGGCGCGAGCCGATGGCGACGAGACTTGCGGGGTACACCCATCAGACACTCCTTCCCGGCTAAGATCGCCGACTCGCCGGATCCACCTCGACAGCGACTCCACAAAGATCGCCGGATCGGCGAGCTCGCCAGCGACCAGCGCCAAGTTCTTCGGAACGGAAGAAGAGGACGCCAACCCGATCGAAGCGCCAAGAGAAGCGCCGCCAACCGACCAACGCGCCGGCCCATCGTCGATATGCACGCCGCCGGGAACCAGCGATTTGTCAGACGCTGTGGGTTGCCCCGCGCTCACTTGTGAGTTGGCGGCAAGCGGTGGCCCGACGAGAAAAACTTCAAACCAGACGCGCTGCAGAAGTACGACGGCAGGACACACCCATCGGAGTTCCTCAAGATCTACACCATCGCGGTGCAAGCCGGGGGACGACGACAAGATCCTCGCCAACTACTTCCCTTGGTGCTCAAGCCAAACGCCGATCTTGGCTCATGCACTTGCCGGATGGCTCTATTTCTTCTTGGCAAATTTGTGCCACTAGTTTGTTGTCACCTTCACAAAGCGGCCACAAGCCTCATGGCCGGAGAGTGATCTCCACCTGCTTGCCCGTAGGAGGGGGAGTCTCACGCAAATTCATCCAGAGATTCAGCCGAGTGCACTACAACATCCCGTGACGCCCACCCCACTGCAGTAATCAGCATTCCATCGTAATGTACGAAATCGCAGGATGAGGGAGGAGATGGCGATGTGCAAAGTGAAAGACGCCGCCAGCTATACGCCCGCCGACAAGTGTGCGCTACTGAAGAAGGAAGAAGACTCCAGTGAGAGAATGTGGGAGCAGAATCGACAAGAGGGATCGCCTGGCAAGGAATAGCCGGGCGGAACAACAGAGGAAGAAACCAAGAAGTACTAGTTGTCGAGCAGTCCGCAAGGACGATGCCGCCAACCAAGACAAGGCCGGTGGTTCGCAAGGAGGTTGCTGCTGACGCCGACCGCTGCTGTGGCGGCCACGACAAGCCCGGCAGCTCCAACAAGCAAGATCAGAAAATCCACCGCACCAAGGGCCACGATCTCCAGAGCTGCAAGAAAGTCGAGCAGCTTGTCAAGCTACAGAAAGCTGAATACGAGCGGCAAGACAAGGAGAAAGCCCAAGAAGGTGCAGGTGCGGCAAGTAAGAAGAGACCCGGTCGGGGAGGACGCCACGGCAAGGCCAAGCAGCGGCAAGGAGACAGACCTCCCCGTGGCCGCGACAAGGAAGAAGATGAAGATGAAGATGACGAGGACGATGAGGACGATGAGACTGATGAGCATGAGTTTCAAAAGGCAACAGAGGTCCTTTATGCCGATGGTGGTGCGCCTCGCATACCTCGCACCGCCAACTCAAGCAATGGATGCGTGAGGTCAATGCAGCAGAACCGCCCATAGAGTCACGCAAACCACCAAGTGGTCCAGCACGCCCATCATTTTTGACATTGAGGATCACCCGATCGCATCATCGCGGTCGGTGTTTGCCGATGTCCGTCTCACCAACCATCCGCAACCTCAAGGTCACAAAGATGCTGGTTGACGGCGGGCCGGCCTGAATTTGATCTCCTCCGCAGCGCTCCGTAAACTTCAAATCCTCGACAACGAGCTCAAGAAACCGGTACTTTCCAAGGAATCAACCCAGAAGGAGCAAGCCCAAAGGGAAGATCACGCTGCGGTAATATTCGGCAGCGAACTCAACTTCAGAACCGAGAGGGTCACGCTTGACGTCGCCGATTTCCCATTGCCCTACAATGGCATACTTGGCCGCCCAGACTCGCCAAGTTCATGGCCGCCTCATTATGCATACAACCTACTAAGATGCCCGCCCGATAAGCGCTATTTCTGTCCATGGCGACAAGAAAGACGCACTTATCTCGCGCCGACAAGATTTACCGGATGCAGCAGCCGCGACAGATAGCAAAACCACTTACCGCTGAAGCTCCCGGGCGAAGAAGAAGACCACTAGGTCCGCAAGAGCACGCTGCCCACTCCGCAAGCGCACCTCTTCGAGTGCTGCGCCACCGCCGAGGACGCACCATCGAGCTCCACCGCAAGTGCAAAAGACGATGGCAGCTCCGCCAAAGACCAAGAAGGTGCCCGCTAGGAGGACGGCACGGTGGTACCTTCACCATCAAGCCACGCTTGATCCTAAATAGGAAGGCGAGCTCGTTTTTTCATCTGGGCGAATGTCGGCGTGTTTGCATGGCAACCATCCGACATCCCCGTGCTCCTGTGAAAGTAATTGAGCACCACCTAGCTGTCTGCCCTCACGCCGCCCGGCAAGCAAAGAGTTAGGAAACAGCAAAGGAGGGCCAAGAGTTCATAGCGTAAGAAATCAAGAAATTGGAAGCAGCAGGGCTTGTCGAGGAGTCCTCCACCCCACGTGGTTGGCTAATCCGTAGTGGTACGCAAGGCTAATGGGAAATGGAGACTTTGTATTGACTTCACAGATGTTAATAAAGCTTGTCCCAAGGACCCATTTCCCTTGCCGCAGATCGACCAGATTGTTGACTCCACGGCCGGATGCGACCTGCTTTCATTTCTTGATGCATATTCAGGATATCATCGATCTTCATGGCGTAAGAGGATGAAGAGAAAACCGCATTCATCACACCATGTGGCACGATCGCTTTATACGGATGCCTTTCGGTTTGAAGAATGCTGGTTCAACCTTTGCAAGGGTAGTCCATGATGCTTTTGGACCTCGATACACCAAACGTAGAAGCTACATGGATGACATAGTGGTCAAGAGCAAAGACAGGCAACCTTGGTTCATGATTTAGATGAGACGCTTGCAAACCTCGCGCAAGATCAACCTCAAGCTCAACCCCGAGAAGTGCGTGTTTGGAGTCCTTCCGCAAGCTTCTGGGTTCTTTGTATCTCAGCGGGAATTGAAGCCAATCCCGACAAGATCAAGGCCATTGAGCAGATCAAGCACCAAAGCGCCAAGATGTCAAGGCTTGCCGGTTGCGTGGCTGCTCTCAAGAGGTTCATCTCTAAATCTGTTGAACGCGCCTTCGCCTTTTTCAAGATTTTGAAAAGGCAGGTCCAATGAAATGGACTCGGCGCGGAGGCTGCGCCGCAAGACTTGAAGAGATACCGCCCTCCGCCCATACTTGTCGCACCTAAGCCACAAGAAAAGTTGTTGCTATATATAGCGGCACCAATCAAGTGGTTAGTGCTGCGTTAGTAGCGGAGAGGGAGGCAGATGATGAACGGCAACCGAGGCAGGCGATCCAGCGACGGGCAAGATGTTTCGCCACAACTCGGGTCCCGATAAGGACGGACCAGCGCAGGGTTGCGATAAGATACGAAAGAAGATGGTGCAGCGCCTAGTCTACTTTGTCGGCCTTTGTAGGGGCTAGATCGAGGTACTGCGTGCGTAAGGTGCTGCCTCCTCATGGCCTCGAAAGCTGCGCCATTACTTCCAAGCACATGAGATAACAGTTGTCACTCGCTCGCTGAAAAGGATATTGCAAAATCCAAGCAACAGCAGGATTGTTGAGTAGGCGCTGAACTGTCAAGCTTTGGTCTCAAGTTCAAAGCACTTCAACTATCCAGAGCAGGTGGCATTGGCAGAATTCATAGCAGAGTGGACGCCAACGCAGGATGAAGAGATTCCGAAACGAGCATCCCCGCCAAGGAGGCAAATAAAGAATGGCTGATGTACTTTGACGGTGCCTTCTCGCTGTAAGCGCCGGTGTCGGCGCGTCGCTTATCGCACTCCACCGGGAACACCTCAAATACATAGTCCAAATGCACTTTCCCAAGGAACAAGCAACAAATAATACCGCAGAGTATGAAGGCTTGCTTGCCGGTCTCGTGATTGCGGTGGACCTTGGGATTAAGAAGCTCATTGTCGGGAGACTCACAACTTGTCGTCCGCCAAGTAAATAAAGATTACCAGAGTCCGCTGATGGAAGCTACGCCGATGAAGTGAGGAAGCCGAAGAGCACTTTGAAGGCTCCAAATGGAACACGCTCCAAGAGCATGTAATGATATAGCTGATGGCCTCTCCAAATGTGCCGCGACTTAAGTTACCTGTGGAACCAGGGATTTTTGTGCTCAAGCTGACTCAGCCAACCGTGACACCATCAACAGACAGAGCAAAAGAGAAAATTGGTTTCCGCGACTACTTTCCGGCAGAGCTCTCAAGCCGCCACCAAGAAGGTCCCTAAAACCAACGCATATCACCGAGGAGCAGTCTGCCCGACAAACCATGCAGTTTGTATCGTTGAAGCAACGCCCCGACAAGCTTAGCTCCGCAAGCTTGACGGGATCATCGAGCTCCGCGACCTGCAGGTCCTGCCGTAGAAGCTGATGGTCCCGCAGTGATAGATGAGCCTTTAGTCTCGTTGTCGAGCCACAGTGCTCCAACATGGGCACAAAGAGATCGCCCATTTCCTTCTGACAGAGAACTTCCCAAGAGCAAGAAGAAGCGAAAAGTAGCTCGGCGGTCAAGTATGTACCAGTTTGTTGACAACATCCTGTATGTAAGAAGACTCAACGGAGTGAAATTGAAGTGTATTTGCCGAAGATGGATGAAGCTGTTGGCGGAGATACACGGAGGCATATGTGGTCACCACATTGGCGAAGAGCACTTGCCGCAAAGCTTTCCGCAAGGTTTCTTCCGCCGAAGCCTCCAGATGCAACCGCACAAGTAACCAAGTGTGAAGCGCTGGCCCATTCAAGACAGATACACCGCCAGCTCAAGCTCTCCAGACGATCCCTTTATCCTGGCCCTTCTCGGTCCGGGGCTCGACATCTCGCCCTTCCCCGAGCTATCGGGGCTTTGAATACTTGTACGCCGAATCGACAAGTTCACAAATGGCCGGAAGTGGAACCAGTGAGGAAGGTTACAAGACAGCCACCGCCAAGTTCTTCAGTCAATTGTTTGCCGCTTTGGGATTCTTAACCGGATCATCACCGACAACGACATTACGCTTCACGAAGTCGCACCTTCATGCAAGACGCCCAAGATCTTACGCCAAGATCTGCTTTGCTTCCGCTGCTCATCCAAGAAGCAACGGTCAAGGTAGAGGGCAAACGCCAAGTGCTGCGAGGACTCAAGACCGAACTTTCGACAGTGCTGCACAAGTGCGGAAGGAACTTGATCGAGGAGCTGCCGCGGTTCTTGGTCGATCAGACGATGCCAAATCGAGCCACCGCCGACACCCTTTGCTCTAGTCACGGAGTAGAGGCAGTTCTCCCCACGGAGTCAGATACGGTCACCTCGAGTGCTCGCTATGATGAGCTTGAGCAAGAGCAGCTGCGATAAGATGACGCCGCTCCTCGAGGAAGATCATCTTCAGCTGCTGTCAGACGAGCTGCTCGTTACAAGCAAGCTTTGCGCCGCTACCATAGCCGCAAACTAAATGCCAGAAGCTTCGAGGAAGGCGACCTTGTTCTTCGGCGCGTTCAATCCGCCGAGAATTCCAACAAGTTGACGCCGAAGTGGGAAGGCCCTTATCGGGTAAAACGAGTCACTAGGCCCGGCGCTGTCCGCCTTGAGACCGAAGATGGCTTTCCGGTGAGCAATTCCTGGAACATAGAGCATCTTCGCAAGTTTTACCCATGAGGCGCGGTTGCCGGAACCCGTTCCGGCAACCACTCTTTTGTACAAGTCTTGCCGCTGTTGCATGTAATCCTTTGTACAAAGCCGGGCGCAGACCCCGTGCATCAGTAAAGCCTATGGTTGCGCACATTTTTGTTAATACATGCTTTCATAATCAAATATGCATGTGTTTACTAACATCTTGTGCAGCACCCGCACCCGGTAAGCGATAATAAGCTATTAGGCTCCATAACTTTCTTTTTCTTCTTTCTTCTCAAACAAGGAGAAGGTTCATCCACCCACAAGTTAACCGGGGAAAGGAGGAAAGAATGGTGGGCCAACAAGCCCGCCGAGGAACTGTCGCTTTGCCGGAAAATGGACAATGTAAAAGCTAAGTTGCTAAGTTTAAACAGCCAGTTTTAAAACTTTTAAGTTATCTTCCTCGAACGATAAGTACTTTGTATGGAAAACCTGTGCGCTGGAGGAACCAAATCGCGATCGTCGCTACTTACTTTGTTTCGAGTCCGCCAACAACTTAAGTGAGCTGCGGCTAGTCCGCGACGAGGTTGCTTGTCGGTAGCGACTTCGCCAAAGAGGTTGTCAAGTTCGCGACTCAAGGCGCCAGGCAAGGGTGCTCGCACCGCAAGTTTCCCGAAGCGAGGGTAAAAACATACAAGGAAGA
Organism: Aegilops longissima; assembly: GCA_021605205.1. Lineage (NCBI taxonomy): Eukaryota > Viridiplantae > Streptophyta > Magnoliopsida > Poales > Poaceae > Aegilops > Aegilops longissima. The sequence goes on along the minus strand of CM038681.1, from coordinate 582,907,947 downwards.
AATCGAGTAAAGGAAATAACATTGCATTCAATGGCCTAAGATAGTGTATATTACAAAATAGCTTATCGCGCACTAGCTAAATCGCTTCATAACTGAAATAACAAATAAGAGAAGGAAGGTGCGCCAAGATCCAAGCTGCAAGTTAGAGTTGCCGGGTTGCGGTAAGTTAGAGTCGCCGGGGCCGCGGCAAGCCGAGTTGCCAGGGCTACGGCAAGCCGAGTTGCCGGGGCTGCGGTATCGATAAGCCTTTTCGTCTTTCAAACATCCTCTTCATTAAAAACATTCTTCCTGACACAAATTCGTGGAGAGTGAAAACATGAAAGAGAGGATTACAAGTTCTTAAATGCGATAAGGCCCAAGGCTTACAAATTAAAGATAAGATGCCCATAATCCCTTTTCTGTCCCTATCTTCGGAGGTAGGTTAAGAGGGCGGAAGGGCAAAAGGAGCGCCTTACGCTGAGCTACAGTGCCGAAGGCACCAAGGGAACATGCCGAGGGCTCTCCGGGCTTGACGGGACGGCGGCGCCGAAGCGGGCTCAAGACGGGCGGCAGGACGCCAAGACGCTGTCGAGGGCACTACGCCTCAGATTCGACTTGACGGCCTTGTCGCCATCCTCTTCCCTTCCGCAGCCTCCCCACGCCAGCCGCCCAAGGAGACGACCCCGGGAGTTCAAGGAGCCGCGACACGGATGTTGGGGTCGCCGGACGACGCGCGAGCGGCGCCCAGCAACTAGTTGGGCCCGCTACCCTCATCGTCGCTGCCGCTTCTCCTCCGCCACTCGCCGAGGAGGAATCGCCGCTGTCCGGAGGAGCTATCCACGCAGCACCTGCCCAAGTGCCAAGATCCCTCAAGACCTTGACGGAGAGGAGGTCACCTCCATTAACTTAAAATGGAGGGTAAACCCCGCCAAGAGGTTGTGGATACGGCGTAACGCCTTCCACCCACGATCAAGATACATCACATTAGGGGCTGGTAATACAACGCGGACTCTGCGGCCGCTAATCCCACAGCCCTCATGTGCAATCTCAACGCCTCGGGCGGATCCGACTCATCGCCATCGCGAACGGAGCTGGAAGCCGGAGACGACGACGAGGCGCCGCGCGCAGCTTGACGAAGAACTCGCAAGGGTCGCCCCGTATGGACCGCTGCTGGAGAGGAATCGCTGGCGGGCGGAGACGGCGCGCCGCCTCGCCCGCCTTCTTCCCGAGCGCCGAGCTCGCCCACGACCTCGCCTCGAGGGGAACCGCCGATGGAGGCGGAGACGGCGCACCGCCTCGTCCGCCTCTCCCTCCCGCCTCGGCCTCGCCCACACTCGCCTCCCTCTTCCCCTTGCGGCTGGCTCGCCACCCCGGCGTGATTGGGAGGGTGCGCTGTCTAGCTGCACACCTCGCCGCCACCGATGGGGAATTAAGGTTCCTTTCTCCATGGCGAATGGGAGAAAGGGAAGTGGTGAAGAAAAGAAGGGATGGGAGAGTGCGGCTTCGCGCCCCTTCCACCCTTCTTAAAGAAGCAAGGTGGGGCTCGCCGCCTGGCCGGGCGAATCAAGGCACAGAAGAGCAGGGAATCAGACAGCACCTGCTGCCTCGCCACAACGCCTCAGCTTCCCACTTCCACCGCCTGCGACCCCGAGTGCATGGGAACCACGTGGTGGAGATGCGAACTGAGGCGACAGATGAGACGCACTCGACGCCGCCCCACTTCACCCACGACACCACAATTAACGCCAGCATCACTGCAGGAACGCGGTAGGCGCGCGCGCTCGTGGGAGACGTGGTGGGTCCAAGGCAAGTAATGGCGTAATCAAGACCACGCCGCCGGCACTGTTTTGGGCCCGGCCCAACAGAGCTTGGCGCCGCAGGTGGCTCCAGGCCGGGGCTCTGTCGGTGTACTAGAGTAGGGGTACCCTAGTACCTAACTCGCGCACGGACAGTTGCAGCGCCACAGCGGTGGCTGGCTTGATGGCCACCAAGATCTCTCAATGCTCCTTTGGAGCCATTCAAGAACAAAGCAGTCAAGACCCCGGCAAGAGGAGCTTGCCGGGAAGGCCACTCAAGGCGCAAAGGAAACGAGGCCCCGACAAGAGGAGCTTGCCGGGAAGGCTTGGCGGGCGCTGAATCCCCAAGCTCGACAAGGTTCCCGCCGCGGCAAGGCGCTTGCCGGAGCGGGCGACCTCTCTTCATATTCGCTCCAGCTCACCCAGCAACGTGTCACCACGGGGCTCTCCCAAGCACGCGTGTCGACGGGCTGTGCAGCCAGCGGGGAGTAGCGACAGACGGCGCTGACAGGCTACCATCATGGCAGACATTGGCGCACTTAACGGTCCCTGTTACACTGTTCGGGCAACTGAGACGGGCATTGATGACCCTTGTCCCTTGCCGTCAGAGTTAGGTATAGATTATCGTGACACTGCATAAAGCGTGTACCAACCTAGGATTTTACCATTGTAACCTTGTCTACTTGCCACATGTGGTAACCCCTTGTGCCTATAAAAGGAGGCCCGAGGGCAACGTAGAGGAGGTTCGGCTGGTTTCGGTCGAGCTCCAACTTAGTTCATCACATTCAGGCTAGGTTTTGTAGCCCGCATTGCTCCCTAGCAAGAAGAGAAGATAATCCACAAAGCAGCAGTAGGAGTATTATCTCTCCGAGAGCTCCAAGCTGGGTAAAACCTCTCGTGCATCGCCGATCCGCTTTGTGCAATCTCCGCCCTCCGAACCACCAAAGGGACCCAGGTCCCAGAGGTGCTCGTGGGGCACGAACAGTTCTTCCCCGACAAGGTGGAATTAAGTTCGAACCCCGCCTGGTCCGAGGCTCAGGCCAAGAAGCTTCCGGATTCTGCTTGGTTTGCTGAGCGCCCAACAAATCTGGTCCGATGCCCGACTTTAGGTTCAGTATTTGATTACGCCCGTCCCTCCGCTGAATCCGCATGGAGGGATCCGAACCGACATAGTTGGATTTTATCATAGAAGAAGATTCGCCGCATTGTTCCTCTACCACGACAACATGGTGGGTAACCTGGGAGAGTTAATTTCTCTCGATCGGTTTTAAGCCCAATCTGATCATAGTCGGTAGCGATTCTGTGATGCATGGCGCGATCCAAGAGCTTGATTACGGAGGAGAGCTCAATCGATCTAGCTGCTCGCTAATTCCGAGCTGACGCGAAGATCGCTTAATGACTTGAGAGGTCATTGTCGGGCGGTGGCGAACAGACACCATGAGAAAACCGCCAGCCGGATAGTCTCGGCCGCAGCCAAAGCTCCTTGACGACGGCGCCGCCTTTTAAAGACGGAAAAGGCATCCTTCCCGATGGTGATGGCGCAGAGGAGCTCTCAAGAAAGCACCAATGTCGGTGTCAAACCGCGGATCTCGGTAGGGGGTCCCGAACCGTGCGCCTAGGCGGATGGTAACGGAGACAAGGGACACCATGTTTTACCCAGGTTCGGCCCTCTTGATGGAGGTAAAACCCACGCCCCGCTTGATTAATATTGATGATGTGTGTTACAAGAGTGGATCTACCACGAGATCAAAGAGGCTAAACCCTAGAAGCTAGCCTATGGTATGATTGTTGTTCGCCCTATGGACTACAGCCATCCGGTTTATATAGACACCGGAGAGGGCTAGGTTACACAAAGTCGGTTACAAAGGTAGGAGATCTACATATCCGTGACGCCAAGCTTGCCTTCCACGCCAAGGAAAGTCCCATCCGACACGGGACGAAGTCTTCAATCTTGTATCTTCATAGTCTTCGAGTCCGATCGATGATGATAGTTCAGCTATCCGACACCCCCTAATCCGAACTCCTCACCCTTGTCTTCATGGGATTCAAATATGATTAACTCATTATGGGGATAACCCGGCCTCTCCTGGCCAGTTTATACTCAGTAGTAATATCCCCAACATTATGGCTTCCTCCTTTATGGGGTCCAACCATATCCAGTACCCAGACCGCAAAAGGCCAAGTGGGGATTGTTTGTAGGGCAGTGGGGGCATATGGCTTTGGTTGGTTACTTTCTCGGGCCGCGTGGTGAAACTGGAGCCCCTCGAACCGAGCCGACATTTTTAGGACGGCATTGAGATAAGCCGCCATCTTTGGATCTTTGGCATCAAAGTCTCCATTTATTTGAGATATTGCGAGGTTTTAGTCCCCACAAGACTTCCAAAGCGCTATGCCCATGGAGACACTCATCCCAAGACCATGCAATAAGGCCTCAGATTCGCCTGCTATTAGAGTCTGTATAATATCCGAGTACGATCGGACGGCGCCTCTAGTGGGGGACGTTAAATGACGCCCGCCCCTAGTCCCGCCAGCATTTTGAACTATCAAAATACATATCCCGTTGGAATATGTGTCGACTTTTAGGAGTTCGCCTCGTCCATTCGGGCGATGAAGTCAGCCAAGATCGGGACTTAATGGCTCGACGCAGTTTGTATGTTATGTCAAATGGAAGGAGCTCAATGGCCCATTTGGCAATCCGTCCCGTAGCATCGCGGTTGTTTATTATGTAATTGAGTGGCTTCGGTTACATCGAACACTCGGAAGTAGTGTCGTAGCTTTCGGATGCCATGAAGACCGTGGTATGCTATCTTTTGATAATGAGGGTACCGGATTTCCATGGTGTGAGGACAAGGGATACGTAATATACGGCTTCCGGCGGGAATTTGTGTCCGCCCTGCTCGCTCAACGACGAAAGCACCGCGCCACCACCGTGTGTTGCCGATATGTATAATAACATGGTTCGCCAACGCCGCACGCCAGGATTGGGTTGCTCGCTAGAAGGGCTTTTATTTCTTCCAGTCCGTCATTGCCGCATCCGCCCACTCAAGTGATCGGTGCACCAGAGAAGGCGATAGAGTGGCAATGCCTTTTCTCCAAATCTGGAGATAAAGCGGCTTAAAGCTGCCACGCAACCGGCGAGTTTTTGGACCTGTTTAAGGTTCGTTGGTGTAGCCAACTGTGACAAAGCTCGGATTTTGGCTGGATTTGCTTCAATTCCTCTACTAGAAACGATGAAGCCCAACAGTTTTCCAGCGGGGACGTCGAAAACACACTTTTCCGGATTGAGCTTAATGTCATATGCGTGGAGGTTGTCGAATATGAGATGTAAATCGTCTATAAGTGTTTCGACGTATCTAGTTTTGATGAAAACATCATCCACATATGTTTCAACTGTCTTGCCGATCTGTTTCTCCAGGCATGTCTGAATCATGCGCTGGTAGGTGGCGCCGCGCTTTTGAGCCCGGGGCATGGTGTTGAAGCGCACGGCCCATATGGGGTAATGAATGCTGTTGCAGCTTGATCGACTCTTCATTTTAATTTGATGGTATCCGAATATGCGCCGAGGAAGCACAGTGAGTCATGTCCTCCGGTAGCATCAATGATCTGGTCGATGCGGTGAGGGGAAGGGATCCTTGGGGCAAGCCTTATTGAGGTCTTTGAAATTGACGACGACGCCAGATTTGTCCTTCTTGGCACCATCACCGTGTTTGCCACCAGTCCGGGTGATTTATTTCTCTAATGAATCCAGCCTCGATTAGCTTGGCTAGCTCCTCCCCCATAGCTTGACGTTTGGGTTCGGAAAAAATTCATAGTACGTGTTTGTTTGACCGGTTTATATCCCTTCAATATATTGAGGTTGTGTTCAGCCAACTTACGGGATTCCCGGCATGTCGGAAGGGTGCCAGCGAATATGTCCCAGTTCTCGCGCAGGAACTCTCGTAGCGCGGCGTCAACCGTTGTGTCTAGTTGTGCTCCAATAGATGATGTCTTCTTGGGGTCCGCTGGATGGACTTGGAATTTGACTATTTCTTCTGCTGGTTTGAACGAGGTGGATTTGGGTTGTTTGTCTAGGATCACATCGTCCCTGTCCACCGTGGAGCACATTGGGTTAATTCTTCGGCTGCTAGGGCTTCTGATAATGCCACAAGGGCCAGGGATGCAGTTTTATTTTCAGCGTATAGTGCTATGTCCGGATCACTCATGAGAGTGATTATGTCGCTGGGCCTGTGCATCTTAAGCTTCATGTACCCATAATGAGGTATAGCTTGAAGCGTAATGCCTCCCGCCTCTAAGAGGGCATGATATCTGTTGTTGAAAGGGGCCACTTGGAAGGTTATCTCTTCGACCGAGCACTTCTCCGCGCGTCAATACCACGCCAAGTGTTATTTTTCCGCGCACCGCGCCTCCCCGGCTGGGAATGATTCTCAAGGTTGTGCTGCTTTGCTCGATGCGGCTCCCTGCCTATTTCCATTTTGTGGAGTGTATCCTCAGAGATGAGGTTTAGTCCGCTGCCATCCCATGAGAACCTTGGTGAGCCGAAGTCGCCCACAATTGGACCGAGGACCAAGGAGCCTGGTGCTTGGATTGTCCTGTATTTGGGTTCATCACCGTAATTAAAAGTTATAGCCGTGTCGCTCTAGGGGTTTATTGTTGCGATTTGGTAGACTTCAAGCAGTTCATGAGTGACCTTTTGCGCTGTTGTTTGAAGCGTAATGTCTCAAGACTATCAATACTTTGAGGTCGTCATCTTCTGGGGGGTGTTGTTCTCGGGTATTCTTGGTGAGGATATCCTCCCCGCTCTTGGCCACTTGTCGGAGTATCCAACATGCTCTAAGGCTGTGGGTTGGTATATTATCCGATATTGTGTCTATTTTGCATGGCCCATCGAGCCATCCTTCCAGAACGGTTCCACGCCCCGTAATGGGCTTATATTTCTTTACTATTGGACCGGGCAATGATGTCTACTACACAACCTTCTTATTGTAGACATTGTTGGGCCTCCAAGTGCAGAGGTTTGTAGGACAGTAGCAAATTTCCCTCAAGTGGATGACCTAAGGTTTATCAATCCGTGGGAGGCGTAGGATGAAGATGGTCTCTCTCAAACAACCCTGCAACCAAATAACAAAGAGTCTCTTGTGTCCCGAACACACCCAATACAATGGTAAATTGTATAGGTGCACTAGCTCGGCGAAGAGATGGTGATACAAGTGCAATATGGATGGTAGATATAGATTTTTGTAATATGAAATTATAAAAAGAGCAAGGTAACTAATAACAAAAGTGAGCGTAAACGGTATTGCAATGCGTTGAAACAAGGCCTAGAGTTCATACTTTCACTAGTGCAAGTTCTCTCAACAATAATAACATAATTGGATCATATAACTATCCCTTAACATGCAACAAAGAGTCACTCCAAAGTCACTAATAGTAGAGAACAAATGAAGAGATTATGGTAGGGTACAAAACCACCTCAAAGTTATTCTTTCCAATCAATCTATTGGGCTATTCCTATCAGTGCCACAAACAGCCCTAGAGTTCATACTAGAATAACACCTTAAGACACAAATCAACCAAAACCCTAATGTCACCTATATACTCCAATGTCACCTCAAGTATCCGTGGGTATGATTATACGATATGCATCACACAATCTCAGATTCATCTATTCAACCAACACATAGAACCTCAAAAGTGCCCCAAAGTTTCTACCGAGAATCAAGACGAAACGCAGCCAACCCCTATGCATAAGTTCATGGCGGAACCCGCAAGTTGATCACCAAAACATACATCAAGTGAATCTCGGATATCCCATTGTCACCATAGATACGCACGCAAGACATACATCAAGTGTTCTCAAATCATTAAAGACTCAATCCGATAAGATTACTTAAAAGGAAAACTCAATCCATTACAAGAGAGTAGAGGGGAGAAGCAACATAAGATCCAACTATAATAGCAAAGCTCATGATACATCAAGATCGTGCAAATCAAAAACACGAGAGAGAGAGAGAGAGAGAGAGAGAGAGAGAGAGAGAGAGAGAGAGAGAGAGAGAGAGAGATCAAACACATAGCTACTGGTACATACCTCAGCCCCGAGGGTGAACTACTCCCTCCTCGCCATGGAGAGCGCCGGATGATGAAGATGGCCACCATGAGGGTCCCTCCCCAAGCAGGTGCCGCAACAGGTCCCATTGGTTTTGGTGGCTATAGAGGCTTGCGCCAGCGAACTTCCGATCTATTCTGTTCCTCAAGTTTTTAGGGTATATGGGTATATATAGGAGGAAGAAGTGCGCTGGGAGCACAAGGCCCACGAGGGTGGAGGGCACGCCTGGGAGGGCGCGCCTCACCTCGTGGCTCCTCGCTTTTCCTGGCATGCACTCCAAGTTTTTCCGTAGCTTTTCTTCCAAAAATAACTTCTCCAGCTTGATTTCATTCCATTTCAATTCGCTTGATATTCCTTTTCTTCAAACATCAAACAAGGGAAAAACAGAACTCGACAATCGGGCTCGTCAATAAGTTAGTCCCAAAATAATATAAAAGTGTAAAATAAAGCCCATAAACATCCAAAACAGTAGATAATATAGCATGGAGCAATTAAAATTGTAGATACGTTGGAGACGACAAGATCCCCAAGCTTAAATCCTGCTCGCCCTCGAGTAGGTAAATGATAAAAAGATACTTTTGATGTGGAATGCTACTTGGCAAAATTTCAATGTAATTCTTCTTAATTGTGGTATGAATATTCAGATCCAAAGATTCGAGACAAAAGTTCATATTGACATAAAAATAATAATACTTCAAGCATACTAACAAAGCAATCATGTCTTCTCAAAATAACATGGCCAAAGAAAGTTATCCCTACAAAATCATATATTCTGGCTATGCTCTATCTTCACCACACAAAGTATTTAAATCATAAACAACCCCGATGACAATCCAAGCAATTGTTTCATACTCTTGACATTTTCAAAACTTTTTCAATCTTCACGCAATACATGAGCGTGAGCCATGGATATAGCACTATATGTGGAATAGAATGGTGGTTGTGAAGACAAAAAGAGGGGAAGATACTCTCACATCACCTAGGCGTACCAACGGGCTATGGAGATGCCCATTAATAGATATCAATGTGAGTGAGTAGGGATCACTACAAAAAAAGACACATCCTTGACATTTCGGGCCGAACGATTTTTTTTGTCATACATATGACACTTCTATGATGATAACTGTGACAAAACCCGGTATCATCATAGATGTGGTGCGCTCCTACTTCTATGACAAAAAATCAATGTGAGGTTGGGGCCGAGCGATGCGTGTTTCTCTCGTACATGTACGCTGCTGCAAAAGTAGGCGTTGGGCTCTAATCAACCCGAGCGACAGAATCGCAGCTACGCTATCGAACCCGAGCGATCAATCGATGGCTGTTAATCAACCCGATCGAAAGCAATTTTTCGCCATCGCTGCTAATCAAGCCGGTCGATTGGATGAACAAAGTGAGCATTATGGGGGTTTGGATGAACAAGGAGCGGTGGCGCTGCTCTCGGATGAACAGGACTCGTGGTGTGGAGGGCTGGATGAACAGAGATGGTGGAGGGGTGGCCGTGGAGGGGTGGTTGAACAGGACCCCGTGGTGTGGAGGGCAGGATGAACAGTAGACGGTGGAGGGGTGCCCGTGGAGGGGTGGTTGAACAGTAGTCGGTGGAGTAGAACGCGGTGGAGGCTGGATGAACAGGAGCCCGTGGAGGCTGGAGGAGGTCGACGGTAGCCCGTGGAGGCTGGAGGAGGTCGACGGTGGAGATGAACAGATCCCGTGGAGTCCTGCTTATGCTACGCCACACCCTCACGGCGAACAGACCCCCATTTCGGCCGTAGGAGGTCTGTTTTGTCCGCTTTGCGGTACGCCACACCCTCCCGATCAACAGACCCCTGCTTTCGATCGTAGGAGGTCTGCTTCTCCGCTTTTGCAGACGTCACACCCTCCCGATCAACAGACCCTGCTCAACGAGGAGGTCCGCTTCTCCGCAGCGGTACTCCAGCCTCGCTTCCATCGCCTGCTCCGCCCAAGCCCTCCCGATGAACACAAACACGCATTCCGCTCCGACCCAGCCGGTTGGCTCCCACGCTGCCTGCTGCTCCCGATGAACACGACGATTCTGCTGCTCCCATGAACACAACGCTTCCGCTGCCTCCCATGAACACGACGCTTTCCGCTCCTCTCCATGAACACGACGACGACGCTGTTTCTCCGCTTCGACCCAGCCATGTACACGAGCCTCGCCAGACGATGCGCCGAGTAGGCGCTCGAGACCCCGCCAGATGTACACGTGACGCGGGTCAGATTTTCTTTCTTGCACCCTGGCCGATGTACGATGTGTACATGCTACGTGCGCGCTTTACTACGACACGCGGCGCCGCTTCTACAACGACCAAGATGTATGTACACGTCACACCAGAATGACAAAGCTACATACGCTCACCAGGTGGGTCCCGACCGTCAGCACTTCCTTGCGTATGAAAATGTAACCGTGGGTCCCAGCAATGAGGGGCGAATCATTTTTGCCCAGACGCACTTCCTTTGCGCGCGAAGATGTAGCCAGGGTCCCAGCAATGGGGCGAATCGCTTTTTTGCCGGACGCACTTCCTTGCGAAGCGAAGATGTAGCTGGTGGGTCCCAGCAGTCGGGGCAAATCGTTTTTTTTGCCCGGACGCACTTCCTTGCGCGCGAAGATGTAGCTGGTGGGTCCCCGCAATGGGGGCGAATCTTTTTTTTGCCCGGACGCACTTCCTTGCGCGGCGGTGTAGTTGGTGGGTCCCAGCAATGGGGAAACGTTTTTTCACGAATACGGTGTCCCGTCCGTGGGTCCGCGCTATCGTGGAGGAATAATTATTTTCCGTGTAATAAGGAGGCACTTCCTTGCTGCGGCAGGGACCCAGCTGTCGCCTCTCCACATACAATCCACGTCCGATGGAAGTCGCTCGACCACATTGACCACGCCGCCGAGAGCACCAGGCGGTGGAAGACGGCGAGGCCTAGGAAGGGGACGACGGGAGCCGGGAAGACGCAGCAAAGGAAGCCCGCGCGAGAGGAGTACGAGGGTTCACCGTTCGGCTGTGGTGTGAGGCTGCTGCCGCCGCAGGGCCTGGACGGCGGTGGAATAGTAGGGGCGGTGAGGCTCATGACAAGACAGCCGCCACGGAAGCAGGAGCATGCGGCACGACCGGGCGCCGCTTTCGCGGCCGGAGCAAGAAGACCAGAGGTTGAAGAAGCACTACGGCCGTTGGATGGACATCATACGGTCACTGGAGGGGGTATTCATTTTTTTGTGCGTAATAAGGAGGCACTTCCGGTGGGTCCGAGCTGAAAGTAGGGGGAACATTTTTTCGCGACATACGGTGGTCTGCCGGTGGGTCCCAGCAGTCGGGCAAACGCTTTTTCGCGAATACTGGTGGCCCGTCCGTAGGTCCCTCGCTGTCGTGGAGGAACAATTATTTTCCGCGTAATAAGGAGGCACTTCCTTGCGGCTGCCGTGGACCCACCTGTCACCTCTCCACGCACAAGATTCTTCGATGGAATTCGGTCGTGACCACATTGACCACGCCAGACCGAGAGCACCACGGCGGTGGACGATGGTGAGGCCTAGGAAGGGGACGACGCGAGCCGGGAAGGCGCGCAAAGGATGCCCACGTGAGAGGAGTACGAGGGTTCACTGGTTCTGCTGCGCCGCCGCCGCAGTAATAACAGGGGTGGGTGAGTGGAGGGAGGGATGGCCTGGCCAGCGGTGGGAGTAGTATGGGGCGGTGAGGCCTCACAGCACAGCCGCCACGGAGGCGGAGCAAAGGCACGACCGGGCGCTGCTTTGGGCGGCTGGAGCAAGAAGACCAGAGGTTGAAGAAGCACTACGGCCATTGGATGGATATTGTACGGTCAGTCGAGCTAGAATCGTGCATATTGACTAAGTTGACAAAGTCCTTCGTCCCCGTCAACTTAGTAGGCCCACTATACTGGGTCCCAGCTAGCAGGGGGGAGTATTCTTTTTTTTGGCGTAATAAGTAGGCACTTCCTTGCGTGTGAAGATATAGCTGGTGGGTCCGAGCTCTCAGCGGCAGTAACATTTTTTTCGTGAAATACAGAGGCCCTTTCGGTGGGTCCCAGATGTCAGGTGGAGGAATCATTATTTTGCGCGTAATAAGGAGGCATTTCTTGCGGCGTCAGGACCTGTGTGTCGCCTCTCCACGACAAATCCACTTCAGATGCATGTCGGTCGTTGACTACATTGACCACGCCACGCCGAGAGCACCAGTGGCGGTGGACGACGGCGCAGGCCTAGGAAGGGAACGACATGCAGGCAGGGAAGACTAGGCAGTTGTTTCCCCACGTGAGGGAGTACGACTGCATAAGGGTTTATCGTTCGCCCGCCGTCACGGAGAATAACAGCAGTGTGGGACTGTGGGTGAGTAGAGGGATGGCTAGGCCAGCGATGGGAGTACGGTGGGCGGTGAGGCTCATGCAGCAGACAGCACACCGCCATGAGAGGAGGGAGCAGCAGTCCCGGCGCTTGTTTGAGCGACTGGAGCAGGAAGAGCAGAGATTGAAGAAGCACGACGGCCGTTGGATGGACATCCAACATATACAGGCCATCTGTGGAAAGCCTCAAATCTGTGGAAAACAGCATACAACCCATCTGCCGTTATTTCAAATAGTTTACATCCCATTTGCTAATTCTTACGGGTTTTTTTGGAGCCCATATTCTTTTTGTTAGCATTACAGCCCATATTGTGGCCACGGTTAAAAAATTATACGAATTTTTGCATATTTCAAAAGGGTCTGAACTGTTTTAATCCCAAATTTCGAGTCACATTCAGACTGATTTTAAATATAAATGTATATCAATATAAAATCCAATAAATTGTCCACGATAAAAATCAATGCAATTTAAAATCTTGAAATGAAAAAAAGATATTTGAAACTAATTGCCGGTTTGATGTGTTTTAAAAATGTATAGACCATTTCTCATTATCGATAGGCCATTTTCTGCAGCCGAATGAAGCTCTCCTCGCCTTGAAAGATTTGCAGCCCAACAGGCCTGATAAAGCGACTTTACTTGACAAATCACAAAAAACTGGGCTAGCCATTTTCAAAAAGAAAAAAAACTACTGGGCTGGTCTGTGGTAAACATAAAAGAAAAGGCTGTCTAGACAGGCCAGAGTGTCCCACACAGCCTAGTTGACACCTTGCTTCCGTCTCAAAAAAATTAGATAAATGCCACCCAATTATGGCGATTCATAGAAATGCCATCGCAATTTCCAAACTTTGAAAAATGCCACTGCAATTTTGCAAACTTTGAAAAACGCCACCGCAGTTTGCAAACTTTGAAAAACGCCACTCTGCACTTCAAAAATGCCACTAGAAATGGCATGAAATGGCATTTTCAAAGTTTGGAAATTGCAGTGGCATTTCTGAGGCATTTATCATATTAACCCAAAACAAAAATAATTGGGCGAGCTGTTGGGTCCCTCGTGTCACCGCCACAGTAATTCTCTCGCTTATTGACTACGTTGACAATGGCATGGGACCCAGATGTCGAAATCCACTTGGCGGTCCTCGTCATCATCCTCTCCACGCATAATCATCTCCTGATTGTGTACGCCAACTTGCTAGGCCCACAAGTCAGCCTCTAAACCCGTGGAGGACAAATACAACCCATTTAAAAAATAACAGCCCATTACATACGCTCAAACGGAAACTTCAACATTCGTGAGCAAAGTAATGTGTCCGATACATATAGAGTAATCGAACTTCCATGTTGGCAACCATCATAGCCAAGTTAACTATCTACTCCCACAAGACAAGTGATGTCTACTACACAACCTTCTTCTTGTAGACGTTGTTGGGCCTGCAAGTGCATAGGTTTGTAGGACAGTAGCAAATTTCCTCAAGTGGATGACCTAAGGTTTATCAATCCGTAGGAGGCGAGGATGAAGATGGTCTCTCTCAAACAACCCTGCAACCAAATAACAAAGAGTCTCTTGGGTCCCCAACACACCCAATACAATGGTAAATTGTATAGGTGCACTAGTTCGCGAAGAGATGGTGATACAAGTGCAATATGGATGGTAGATAAAGGTTTGTGTAATCTGAAAATATAAAAACAGCAAGGTAACTAATGATAAAAGTGAGCGTAAACGGTATTGCAATGATAGGAAACAAGGCCTAGGGTTCATACTTTCACTAGTGCAAGTTCAATCAACAATAATAACATAGATAGATCATCTAAAAATCCCTCAACATGCAACAAAGAGTCACTCCAAAGCCAATAATAGCGGAGAACAAACGTAGAGATTATGGTAGGGTACGAAACCACCTCAAAGTTATTCTTTCGGATCAATCTATAAAAGAGTTCATACTAGAATAATACCTTAAGACACAAATCAACCAAAACCCTAATGCCACCTAGATACTCCATTGTCACCTCAAGTATCCGTGGGCATGATTATACGATATGCATCACACAATCTCAGATTCATCCAACCAACACAAAGTACTTCAAAGAGTGCCCCAAAGTTTCTACCGGAGAGTCAAGAACGTGTGCCAACCCCTATGCATAGGTTCATGGGCGGAACCCGCAAGTTGGTCACCAAAATATACATCAAGAGGCACATGATATCCCATTGTCACCACAGATAAACACGGCAAGACATACATCAAGTGTTCTCATAAAAGACTCAATCCGATAAAATAACTTCAAAGGGAAAACTCAATTCATCACAAGAAAGTAGAGGGGGAGAAACATCATAAGATCCAACTATAATAGCAAAGCTCGCGATACATCAAGATCGTGACATAGAGAGAACACGAGCAGAGAGAGAGAGAGAGAGAGAGAGAGAGAGAGAGAGAGAGAGAGAGAGAGAGAGATCAAACACATAGCTACTGGTACATACCTCAGCCCCGAGGGTGAACTACTCCTCCTCGTCATGGATAGCGCCGGATGATGAAGATGGCCACCGGTGATGGATTCCTCCCCAGCAGGTGCCGAACGGGTTCCCAGAGGTTTTGGTGGCTATAGAGGCTTGCGGCGGCAGAACTCCCGATCTATCTTGATATTCGGTGGTTTTAGGGTACGTAGGGATATATAGGCGAAAGAAGTCGGTCGGGAGGTGCTCGAGGGGCCCACGAGACAGGGGACGCCACCTGTAAGGGGGCGCGCCTCCTATCTCGTGGTCTCCTCGAGGCTCTTCTCGACGTGAACTCCAAGTCTCCGGATCATAATCTTCCAAAAATCACGCTGTCAAGGTTTCATTCCGCTTGGACTCGCTTGATATTCCTTTTCTTCAAATATCAAACAGCAATAAAACAAGAATTTGGGCCGCCTCCGTTAATAGGTTAGTCCCAAAAGTAATATAAAAGTGTATAATAAAGCCCATAATCATTCAAAACACATAGTAATATAGCATGAATGCTTCATAAATTATATATACGTTGGAGACGATCAGATCCCTGCTTAATTCCTACTCGCCCTCGAGTAGGTAAATGATAAAAGAAAGAATTTATGAAGTGTGAATGCTAGAAGGTGCACAAGTTTGATCAATGATAATTTCAATCACCTTTTCTAGCATGATAATATGTCATAACAGTAGTTCATCTCATAAAACTTCTCACGATAAAGTAACAAGCAATTCACATGTCAAAGCATAGACCATAAACTTTCTTGAAAACTAGCAAACTTCATTCTCAATCATTCAAACAATTACAATTAATCCTATTTTCAGGAAGGGTCTATGTCGAGCTTTGATTAGCAAACTTCACATACTCAACCATCATATAGTCTTCTACAATTGCTAGCACTCACGCAATACTTGTGGTTATGAAGTTTTAATCGACACGAGAAATATTGGGCTTATAATGTTGCCTCCAAACGTATTCACCTTTGGGTGATGTCAACAATAATAGATCATGCTAACTTACATCCAATTGGATATATTTACCAGATCACCCCAACACAAAGTGCTTGCCAAAGGATAAATGAAAAGGGAAAGGTGAAGATCACCTTGACTCTTGCATAAAGTAAAAGACATAAAGTAAAAGATAGGCCCTTCATAGAGGGAAGCAGAGGTTGTCATGCGCTTTTAGGGTTGGATGCACAAAATCTTAATGCTAAAGAACGCTACTTTCTATTGCCCCTTGTATATGGACCTTTATTATGCAGTCCGTCGCTTTTATTGCTTCCATAACAAGTTCGCATAAAACTTATTTTCTCCGCACTAATAAGTCATGCATATTTAGAGAGAAATTTTATTGCTTGCACCGATGACAACTTACTTGAAGGATCTTACTCAATCCATAGGTAGGTATGGTGGACTCTCATGGCAAAACTGGGTTTAAGGATATTTGGAAGCACAAGTAGTATCTCTACTTGGTGCAAGGAATTTTTGCTAGCATGAGGGGGAAAGGCAAGCTCAACATGTTTGAATGATCCATGACAATATACTTTAACTGAGATGTCGGAAAACATAAACCATTACGTTGTCTTCCTTGTCCAACATCAACTATTTAGAATGTCATACTTAATGAGTGCTCCCAACTATAAAAGATGTCTATAATAGTATATTTATATATGAAATCTCTCTTCCTTCAATATTATTTCATGAAATTGTTCAAATGACCAATACAATGCTTGCTAACCTCCAATAAATTTACAACCTCTACTTTTTAGACGTGAAGTCATTACTCCCCATGGGATAAGCAAATGAGGCATATATAATTTCAGATTCTTGACAATCAACTCATTCAACAATTTACTCATAGGATATAAGTGAAGCACACGAGTAAATGATGACTACTCCCAAAAGATATAAGTGAAGATCAATGAGTAGCTAAATAATTATGTAGCTAATGTGAAGACTCTCTCTCATTAAAGAATTTCAGATCTTGGTATCTTATCCAAACAGCAAGCAAAACAAAATAAAATGACATTGCAAGGATAGCACAACTAATGTGAAGAAGCAAAACTTAGGCTCAACCGATACTAACCGATAGTTGTTGAAGAAGAAAGGTGGATGCCTACTGGGCATCCCCAAGCTTAGATGCTTGAGACTTCTTGAAATATTATCTTGGGGTGCCTTGGGCATCCCCAAGCTTGAACTTTTGTGTCTCCTTAATTCCTCTCATATCATGGTTTCTCTTTTATCAAAAGCTTCATTCACAACAAACTCAACAAGAACTCGTGAGATAGGTTAGTATAAACCAATGCAAAACCTTATCATTTTCTACTGTAAAAATCACTAAAATTATTATTCAACATTGCATACTAAATGCCTCTGCATATTTAATACTCCTATCCTTAAATAGAATCATTAAACAAGCAAACATATGCAAACAATGCAAACATAACAGCAATCTGCCAAAACAGTACAGTCTGTAAAGAATGCAAGAGTATCAATACTTCCCTGACTCCAAAAATTATGAACTAAAATTCCCACTGTAAAAAATTTATCAGATCTCAATATGCAAAAATATTCAACATTATACCACTCTCTGACTTTTCTAGAGAATTTATGCAACAGCGGTAAACTTTCTGTTTTCAAACAGCAACATGTATAGTAGCAAAATAAACATGGCAAAGGCTATCCTTGACTTTTTTATTGAAAATAAAGATGCAAAACACTAATCTAAATAACAGCAATCAAATACTAACAAAATAAAATGACGCTCCAAGCAAAACACATATCATGTGGTGAATAAAAATATAGCTCCAAGTAGAGTTACCGATGAACGAAGATGAAAGAGGGGATGCCATCCGGGGCATCCCCAAGCTTAGGCTCTTGGTTGTCCTTGAATATTACCTTGGGGTGCCTTGGGCATCCCCAAGCTTAGGCTCTTACCACTCCTTATTCCATAGTCCATCGAATCTTTACCCAAAACTTGAAAACTTCACAACACAAAACTTAACAGAAAACTCGTGAGTCTGCTAGCTTAAAGAAAACAAAACACCAAGGTACTGTAATGAACTCATTCTTTATTTGTATTGGTGTTAAACCTACTTTATTCCTCTATGGATTATAAACTATTTTACTAGCCATAGATTCATCAAAATAAGCAAACAACACATAGAAAACAGAATCTGTCAAAACAGAACAGTCTGTAGTAATCTGTAACTAACGCAAACTTCTGAACTCCAAAAATTCTAAACTAAATTGGTGGACCTGAGGAATTTGTCTAGTAATCATCTTAAAAAGAATCAACTAAATAGCACTCTCCAGTAAAAGTTATAGCTAATCTTATGAGCGCTAAAGTTTCTGTTTTTACGGCATGATCATAAGACTTCACCCAAGTCTTCCCAAAGGTTCTACTTGGCACAAATACTAATTAAAACATGAAAACACATCTAACCAGAAGCTAGATGGATTATTTATTCCTAAACATAACCAAAAAGAAATAGACTAAAATAAAATTGGGTTGCCTCTCAACAAGCGCTAACGTTTAAAGCCCCTAGCTAGGCATTATGATTTCAATGATGCTCACATAAAAGATAAGAATTGAAACATAAAGAGAGCATCATGAAGAATATGACTAGCACATTTAAGTTCAACCCACTTCCTATGCATAGGGATTTTGTGAGCAAACAATTTATGGGAAAAATAATCAACTAGCATAGGAGGGTAACACAAGCATAGCTTCAAGATTTTCAACACATAGAGAGGAAACTTGACATTATTGCAATTCCTACAAGCATATATTCCTCCCTCATAATAATTTTCAGTAGCATCATGAATGAATTCAACAGTATAACCATCACCTAAAGCATTCTTTTCATGATCTACTAGCATAGAAAATTTACTACTCTCCACATAAGCAAAATTCTTCTTATTCGAATAGTGGAGTAAACTCAACAAAATAATTATCATGTGAGGCATAATCCAATTGAAAACTAAAATCATGATGTCAAGTTTCATGGTTATCATTATTCCTAATAGCATACAAGTCATCACAATAATCATCATAGATAGCAACTTTGTTCTCATAATCAATTGGACCTCTTCCGAAATAGTGGAATCATCACTAAATAAAGTTGACACTCTTCCAAACCCACTTTCATGTTCATCACAATAAGATTCAACATCCTCCAAAATAGTGGGATCACTACTTCCTAAAGTTGACACTCTTCCAAACCCACTTTCATCAATATAATCATCATAAATAGGAGGCATGCTATCATCAAAATAAATATTCTCATCAAAACTTGGGGACTAAAATATCATATTCATCAAACATAGCTTCCCAAGCTTGTGGCTTTGCATATCATTAGCATCATGGATATTCAAGGAATTCATACTAACAACATTGCAATCATGATCATCATTCAAAGATTTAGTATCAAACATTCTATAAATTTCTTCTTCTAGCACTTGAGCACAATTTTCCTTTTCATCGTACTCACGAAAGATATTAAAAGATGAAGCATATGAGACAAACTCAATTCCATTTTTTTGTAATTTTCTTTTATAAACTAAATTAGTGATAAAACAAGAAACTAAAAGATTCGATTGCAAGATCTAAAGATATACCTTCAAGACTCACCTCCCCGCAACGGCGCTTTAAACCGCTTAGTTGACGGGTGTGAGTGAGTGCCTTTACCTAGCCTCCCGTAACGGCGCCAAAAACTGCTTGATGTCTACTACACAACCTTCTTCTTGTAGACGTTGTTGGGCCTGCAAGTGCACAGGTTTGTAGGACAGTAGCAAATTTCCTCAAGTGGATGACCAAAGGTTTATCAATCCGTAGGAGGCGAGGATGAAGATGGTCTCTCTCAAACAACCCTGCAACCAAATAACAAAGAGTCTTTGTGTCCCCAACACACCCAATACAATGGTAAATTGTATAGGTGCACTAGTTCGGCGAAGAGATGGTGATACAAGTGCAATATGGATGGTACATAAAGGTTTTTGTAATCTGAAAATATAAAAACAGCAAGGTAACTAATGATAAAAGTGAGCGTAAACGGTATTGCAATGGTAGGAAACAAGGCCTAGGGTTCATACTTTCACTAGTGCAAGTTCTCTCAACAATAATAACATAGATAGATCATCTAACAATCCCTCAACATGCAACAAAGAGTCACTCCAAAGCCACTAATAGCGGAGAACAAATGTAGAGATTATGGTAGGGTACGAAACCACCTCAAAGTTATTCTTTCGGATCAATCTATAAAAGAGTTCGTACTAGAATAATACCTTAAGACACAAATCAACCAAAACCCTAATGTCACCTAGATACTCCATTGTCACCTCAAGTATCCGTGGGCATGATTATACGATATGTATCACACAATCTCAGATTCATCCAACCAACACAAAGTACTTCAAAGAGTGCCCCAAAGTTTCTACCGGAGAGTCAAGAACATGTGCCAACCCCTATGCATAGGTTCATGGGCGGAACCCACAAGTTGGTCACCAAAACATACATCAAGAGGCACATGATATCCCATTGTCACCACAGATAAACACGGCAAGACATACATCAAGTGTTCTCATAAAAGACTCAATCCGATAAGATAACTTCAAAGGGAAAACTCAATTCATCACAAGAAAGTAGAGGGGAGAAACATCATAAGATCCAACTATAATAGCAAAGCTCATGATACATCAAGATCGTGACATAGAGAGAACACGAGAGAGAGAGAGAGAGAGAGAGAGAGAGATCAAACACATAGGTACTGTGACATACCCTCAGCCCCGAGGAGAATGAAGGAAATATGCCCTAGAGGCAATAATAAATTTATTATTTATTTCCTTATTTCATGATAAATGTTTATTATTCATGCTAGAATTGTATTAACCGGAAACATGATACATGTGTGAATACATAGACAAACCGAGTGTCACTAGTATGCCTCTACTTGACTAGCTCATTAATCAAAGATGGTTATGTTTCTAGCCATGGACAAAGAGTTGTCATTTGATTAACGGATCACATCATTAGGAGAATGATGTGATTGACTTGACCCATTCCGTTAGCTTAGCATTTGATTGTTTAGTATGTTGCTATTGCTTTCTTCATAACTTATACATGTTCCTATGACTATGAGATTATGCAACTCCCGTTTACCGGAGGAACACTTTGTGTGCTACCAAACGTCACAACATAACTGGGTGATTATAAATGAGCTCTACAGGTGTCTCCAAAGGTAAATGTTGAGTTGGCGATTTCGAGATTAGGATTTGTCACTCCGATTGCCTGGAGAGGTATCTCTGGCCCTTCTCGTAATGCACATCACTATAAGCCTTGCAAGCAATGTAGCTAATGAGTTAGTTACAGAATGATGCATTATAGAACGAGTAAAGAGACTTGCCGGTAACGAGATTGAACTAGGTATTGAGATACCGACGATCGAATCTCGGTCAAGTAACATACCAATGACAAAGGGAACAACGATGTTGTTATGCGGTTTGACCTATAAAGATCTTCATAGAATATGTGGAGCCAATATGAGCATCCAGGTTCCGCTGTTGGTTATTGACCGGAGATGTGTCTCGGTCATGTCTACATTGTTCTCGAACCCGTAGGATCCGCACGCTTAATGTTTCGGCGATGCTATATTATGAGTTTATGAGTTTTGATGTACCAAAGGAGTTCGGAGTCCCGGATGAGATCGGGACATGACGAGGAGTCTCAAATGGTCGAGACGTAAAGATCGATATATTGGACGACTATATTCGACATCGGAAAGGTTCCGAGTGATTTGGGTATTTTCGGTAGTACCGGGGAGTTACGGAATTCGTATTGGGCCTTAATGGGCCATACGGGAAAGGAGAGAAAGGCCTCAAAAGGTGGCCGCACCCCTCCCCATTGGCTAGTCCGAATTGGACTAGGAAGGGGCGCCTTCCTTCCTTCTCCTTTTCCTTCCCTTCCTTCCTCCTACTCCTACTACTTGGAAGGGCCCTAGTTCTATTAGAAGGGGGAATCCTACTCCCGATGGGAGTAGGACTCCTAGGGCGCGCCATAGAGAGGGTCGGCCTCCCTCCTCCACTCCTTTATATACGGGCAGGGGCACCCCATAGACACAACAATTGATCATTAATCTCTTAGCCGCAGCGGTGCCCCTCCACCATAATCCACCTCTATAATATCAGAAGCGGTGCTAAGGCGAAGCCCCGCGCCGGTAGAACGTCAAGATCGCCACCACGCCGTCAGGTTGATGAAACTCTCCTCAACACTCGGCTGGATCGGAGTTCGAGGGACGCCATCGGGTTGAACGGTGCAGAACTTGGAGGTGTCGACGCTCGGTACTTGGATCGGCCGGATCGTGAAGACGCATTTACTACATCAACCGCGTTGTCATAACGCCTCCGCTTTCGGTCCACGGGCACGAGAAAACACTCTCCCTCTCGCTGCTATGCATCACCATGATCTTGCGCAGCGAGGAATTTTTTGAAATTACTACGCTCCCTACAATAGTATCGAGCCAGGTTTTATGCGCATATGTTATATGCACGAGTAGAACACAAGTGAGTTGTGGGCGATATAAGTCATACCGCTTACCAGATGTCATACTTTTGTTCGGCGGTATTGTTGGATGAAGCGCCCGACCGACATTACGCCAGACGCTTACGCCGAGACTGGTTCTACCGACGTGTTTTGCACACAGTGTGGCTGGCGGTGTCGTTTCTCCAACTTTAGTTGAACTGGTGCATACGCCCGTCCTTGCGTAAGGTTAAAATAACACTAACTTGACGAACTATCATTATGGTATTGATGCGTAGGTAAGAACGGTTCTTGCTAAGCCCGTAGCAGCCACGTAAAACTTGCAACAACAAAGTAGAGGACGTCTAACTTGTTTTTGCAGGGCATGTTGTGGTGTGATATGGTCAAGACGTGATGCTATATTTTATTGTATGAGATGATCATGTTTTGTAACCGAGTTATCGGCAACTAGCAGGAGCCATATGGTTGTCGCTTTATTGTATGCAATGCAATCGCCCTGTAATGCTTTACTTTATCACTAAGCGGTAGCGATAGTCGAGGAAGCACAAGATTGGCGAGACGACAACGATGCTACGATGGAGATCAAGGTGTCACGCCAGTGACGATGGTGATCATGACGGTGCTTCGAAGATGGAGATCACAAGCACAAGATGATGATGGCCATATCATATCACTTATACTGATTACATGTGATGTTTATCCTTTATGCATCTTATCTTGCTTTGATTGACGGTAGCATTATAAGATGATCTCTCACTAAATGTCAAGATAAATGTGTTCTCCCTGAGTATGCACCGTTGCCAAAGTTCGTCGTGCCCAGACACCACTTGATGATCGGTGTGATAAGCTCTACGTGTTGGGGAACGAGTAATTTCAAAAATTTCCACGCACATGCAAGACCATGGTGATGGCATAGCAACAAGAGGGGAGAGTGTATGTCCACGCACTGTGAGATCAGAAGCGGAAGCGTTATAACAACGCTGTTGATGTAGTCGACGCCTTCACGATCCGACCGATCCAAGAACCGAACGCACGGCACCTCCGAAGTTCTGCACACGCTCAGCTCGATGACGATCCCCGGCCCGATCCAGCAAAGCGCCGGGATGAGTTCCACAAGACGATGGTGTGGTGACGATGATGATGCTCCACTGACGCAGGGCTTCGCCTTAAGCTCCGCGACGATATGACCGAGGTGTAATATGGTGGAGGGGGCACCGCACACGGCTAAGGAACGATCACATAGATCAACTTGTGTGTCATGGGGTGCCCCCCCCCTCAGATATAAAGGAGCAAGGGGTGCGGCCGCCCTAGGGAGGCGCTGCCGAGGAGTCCTACTCCCACCGAGTAGGACTCCCTTTCCTAGTTGGATTAGGTTTCGAGGGGAAGAGGGAAGGAGCCCCCCTCTCTCCTTGTCCTATTCGGACTAGAGGAGGGGGCGCGCCTGCCCCGGCCGCCCTCCTCTTTCTCCCCTTATGGCCCATCAAGGCCCATTGACTTCGGGGTTCCGTAACCCCTGTTCCGTAGAAAATCCTGCTTTCATCCGAACCTTCCAAGTCCAAACATAGGCTTCCAATATATCAATCTTTATGTCTCGACCATTTCGAGACTCCTCGTCATGTCCCCGATCTCATCCGGACTCAACTCCTTCGGTACATCAAAACTCATAAACTCATAATATAACCACATCGAAACCTTGTTGCAAGGATTCTACGGGTTCGAGAACTATGTAGACATGACCTAGAACTATTCTCGTCAATAACCAATAGCGGGACCTGGATGCCCATATTGGCTCCTACATATTCTACGAAGATCTTTATCGGTCAATCTGCATAACAACATACGTTGTTCCCTTTGTCATTGGTATGTTACTTTCCGAGATTCGATCGCCGGTATCCAATACCTAGTTCAATCTCGCCACCGACAAGTCTCTTTACTCGCTCCGTAATACATCATCTTACAACTAACTTATTAGTTGCAATGCTTGCAAGGCTTATGTGATGTGCATTACCGAGAGGGCCCAGAGATACCTCTCCGGCAATCGGAGTGACAAAACCTAATCTCGAAATACGCTAACCCAACATGTACCTTTGGAGACACCTGTAGTACTCCTTTATAATCACCCAGTTACGTTGTGACGTTTGGTAGCACCCAAAGTGTTCCTCCGGTAAACGAGAGTTGCATCATCTCATAGTTACAGGAACATGTATAAGTCATGAAGAAAGCAATAGCAGCATACTAAACGATCAAGTGCTAGGCTAACGGTATGGGTCATGTCAATCACATCATTCTCCTAATGATGTGATCCCGTTAATCAAATGACAACTCATGTCTATGGCTAGGAAACTTAACCATCTTTGATTCAATGAGCTAGTAAGTAGAGGCATACTAGTGACACTATGTTTGTCTATGTATTCACACATGTATTATGTTTCCGGTTAATACAATTCTAGCATGAATAATAAACATTTATCATGAAATAAGGAAATAAATAATAACTTTATTATTGCCTCTAGGCATATTTCCTTCAGTCTCCCACTTGCACTAGAGTCAATAATCTAGTTCACATCATCATGTGATTCAACACTAATATTCACATCTCGTATGTGATTAACACCCATAGTTCACATCACATGTGACCAACACCCAAAGGGTTTACTAGAGTCAATAATCTAGTTCACATCGCTATGTGATTAACACCCAAAGAGTACTAAGGATGATCATGTTTTGCTCGTGAGAGAAGCTTAGTCAATGGGTCTCACATTCAGAGCCGTATGTATTTTGCAAATATTCTATGTCTACAATGCTCGCACGGAGCTACTCTAGCTAATTGCTCCCACTTTCAATATGTATCCAGATTGAGACTTAGAGTCATCTCGGATCAGTGTAAAAGCTTGCATCGATGTAACTCTTTACGACGGGCTCTTTTATCACCTCCATAATCGAGAAATATTTCCTTAGTCCTCACTAAGGATGTTCTTGACCAATGTCCAAAGGATCTACTCCTAGATCACTATTGTACTCCTTTCCAAATTCAGAGCAAGGTATACAATAGGTCCGGTACATAGCATAGCATACTTTATAGAACCTATGACCGAGGTATAGGAATGACTTTCATTCTCTTTTCTATTTTCTGCCGTGGTCGAGATTTGAGTCTTTACTCAATTTCACACCTTTGCAACACGCATAAGAATTTTTCTTGACTGCTCCATTTTGAACTACTTCAAAATCTTGACAAGGTATGTACTTATTGAAAAACTTATCAAGCGCCTTGATCTCAATAGATCTTGATGCTCAATCTGTAAGTAGTTTTACCGAGGTCTTTCTTTGAAAAACTCCTTTCAAATACTCCTTTATGCTTTGTAGAATAATTCTACATTATTTTCGATCAACAATATGTCATTCACATATACTTATCGAAATGTCAGAGTGCTCCCACTCACTTTCTTGTAAATACAGGCTTCTCCAAAAGTCTGATAAAACCATATGCTTTGATCACACTATCAAAGCGCTTATTCCAACTCCGAGATGCTTGCACCAGTCCATAGATGGATCGCTCAAGCTTGCACATTTTGTTAGCTCCTTTAGGATTGACAAAACCTTCTCGTTGCATCATATACAACTCTTGTAGCGACTGCACTCAATGGATCAAGTCTCGTGCTCGTCATCCCCGATCAGAATGCCGACACCACACAAGATTTCAAGGATTTATAGCAGAGTAGCAATCACACACTTATTACATCGTTGTCCACAAGGGAACTATTACAATAATATGGCTTAAGGCCATCTAATAAAAACAGCGGAAGGCTTGGAAGATAAGCGAGTCCATCAACTCCAACGGCATCACTGAGTATAGAACCACGACCTAACACCTTACACGTCGTCTGAAAAGTCTGCAACGTGAAAGTTGCAGCCCAAAACGGGTCAAGACATGGAATATGCCGCAATGTAACACATAAGAGCAATGAATGAATAAGCCTACACTACATGCATATATGGCTGGTGGTAAGGCTCTACGGTTACATTTGCATAAAGCTGATTTTTCCCTACATCAAAGGAATAATTTTATTTAACTATCATGGTGGTTGTTAAACATTGAGAATGGTTGACAGCATCCTCAATCCCAATTAAAAGGTACTCATCAAAACCCAATAACTTTTATTAGAAGTAACATGTTGAGATTCACATGATATTCAATTACCAGATACTCAAATTGTCCATAACCGGGGACACGGCTAATCATGATTAGTTTATACACTCGCAGAGGTTTGCGACTTTTCCCCACAAGACTCGATCGCCTCCGCTTGGTTCTCGTGACTTCATGGTGTTTGAGAAACGGATGACCGAGACATAGTCTTCGTAAGCGCTTAGCACCTTACATGTGGGTAGACCGTATCAACCTACATCCCCTACATCAGCTAGCCTACCCGTAAGAGTTCGTGACGACTTAGTCAACTACGCCAGAGCCCATAATTGGCTTGTGGCTGCACACGGAAGTTTCCAGCTTGAATAATCTTATGATCCCTTAGAGCCCGGTGGCGGTCCAAGAAATACAGCAAGTCCTCGATGGAAACCAGTGCCTCAATCCACCCAGATGTGTGTTTAGGTTGCCACCTTTGATAAACCATTAATTAACAATCTCACATCTGTCATGGATATTCACTCACCCAATCCACGCCTACTAGCATAGCATGGCATAATAAGCAAACGAGAAGTAACTCCCAAGGTTTTATAAGTAAAACAGTAATAGGTACTACCTCAATCTACTTCCCAAACCCACAATTTAATTTGATCCTAAACATGCAAGTGTTTGAGGGTTTGATCTAATGCAATAAAACCGGTAGTAGAAAAGGCATGATCAGTGTTACTTGCCTTGTCGATGATCCGCGAGATCTAGAGATTCAAGTAACAAGCGGCGACCGGTGATCTAACGCAGACAACAACAAGCATACAATAAGTACTCATCTAATGCACAAGGAAATCTCGAATAAAAGATCTAACCAGAGAGTTCAACTTAAGAACCCTGGTTGCAAAAGAATCGAATCAAATAAACATCGAAAGTCGAAACTCGAGAGAGAACGACTTTGCTTAGCAATCTGAAACTAGGTCAAAATTTCACAGTAGCAAAACTCTGTGAAAGTAGGTTAGTCGAACGGCGTTTCATATTTAAACTCCAGCGCTTGAATCACCTGATTCCGATAAACGAGCGAGAAATAAAACAGATTTGAAAATCGGATCGAAATCAAATCGAGAAATAACGGATTAATTCCGATTAAAAGAAAACGCCGAACGGATTAAATAACGGACGCTCATAACAGAACTAATCCAACGAACACGTTCATTGAAACGGACGGTTCGGTGAACGCTCATAAATAAGAAAACCGAAAAACATAAAACCAATCTAGGTTTTTTTAAAACCAACACTTTTTTAAAATAAACCGGATCGGTTTTTAGGGAAACCGGATCGGGCGGGCTACTCTCGTGATCGCCATGGGCTCCGCAGGGCCTGGGGCGGCGAGGGGCGGCGGGGGTCGAGGGGCGGCGAGGGCGGCGGGGCTCCAGGCCGGGCGAACGGCGGCGGGCGGTGCGTTCGGCCATGGGCGGGCGGAGTTCAAGCGGGGTCGGGAGGCGAGGGCGGCGAGGTGAGAGAGAGGGGGGGGGGGGGGGTATTTAAGAGGGAGGGGCCAAGGGTGGCTTGGGAAGGTAGCTGGGAAGGCGGGCGGAGCCTGGACCCGGCGGCGGAGGCGACGGCGGCGGGCTCCCGGCCGGGCGGGCGGCGGGCGCGCGAGGGAGGAGAGGAGGTGGGCTCGGGCGCCGGGTCGGGCCTGGCTGGGCCGGGCTGGGCCTTGGCCTGTGGGGGCGCGAATTTTTTTGTAAATAAAATTAAACCAAACGAATTAAAAAAATACCAAATGAACTCCGATTTAAACAAAACAATTTTCCCCGACTCCTAAAAATGAGTCTAACAAAATGAACTTTAAAACGGCAAACATGCATATATTTTTTTAAATGCTCATTTTGCCTAAGAAAATAAATCTTTCAAAGCCAAATTTGATTTATTTATAAAATCTTCATTTTTCCTAAATGTTGGGAAAGTCATATTATTCCTCTCTAAAATTTTTATAGGAAAACTTTATGAAGATAATTTAAATAAACTAAATGATCCTATTTTCAAAATTTGGAAAATCCCAAATATGAAAATAATGAAACTTCCAACTTTCTCCGAGGGTCCTTCAGCTATGTGAAATTTTCTAGGATCGGAAAATGCGAGAAAAATATGATATGCATGATGACCTAATGTATAACATTCCAAATTGAAAATTTGGGATGTTACAAACCTACCTCTTAAGATGAATCTCACCGAGATTCGGGTTGGCTAGAAAAATAGGTGAGGGTGGTCCTACAAAACTTCCTCTCTTTCCTGTGTGGCTTCATCCTCGCAGTGGTGGCTCCAATCAACTTTGCAAAACTTGATAACCTTGCTGCGGTAACTCGCCGCATAATCGAGAATCTTAACCGGTTTTTCCTCATATGTCAAGTCATCCTTCAACTGAATTGCTTCCAAAGGGCACCGTGTTCTTAACGGTACCTCCGCTATCTCGGGTGACATTTCTTCAATCGAGAAACATGGAATACATCATGAACTCCTCGACAGTCCTTCCGCAATTCCAACTTATACGCAATTCTCCCATGCGCTGCAAAATCTTATATGGTCCAACGAAACGGGTGCTAACTTTCCTTTAACTCCAAAACGCTTAACTCCTCAAGCGGTGATACTCTAAGATATACTGCTCAACTTCATACTCAATCGCTGGCGCTTTGAATCGCATAGCTCTTCCGTTCGACTGGCTACGCTTGAGCCTGCCTCAATTAACTTAACCTTCTGCTCGCACTTAATCCAATCTGGTCCAAACAACCGACGATCTCCGCCATTCCCATGACAACGTGTCCTGCACCTTCTTCCATACAGAGCCTCGAAGGTGCCATCTTTAAGCTGGTTTGGTAACTGTTATTATAGGAAAATTCTGCATACGGCAAATTATCATCCCAGCTAGATCCATAATCTAGTGCACAAGCTCTCAAAGATGTCCTCCAAAATCTGATTGACTCTCTCGTCTGTCCATCGGTCTGTGGTGGAAAGTCAGCGGAATTCCACCGTTCCCAATGTTTCGTGTAACCGGTTCCAAAATTTCGAGGTAAACTGGGTTCCTCTATCCGATACGATGCTCCTCGAACTCCGTAAACACACAATTCTGGTCATGTATATCTTTGCCAACTTAGCACTGCTATAGGTAGTCTTGATCGAATGAAATGGGCTACCTTTGTCAAACGGTCGACTATGACCCAAATCGAGTCATATCCTGAACGAGTCTTTGGCAAACCTGTGATGAAATCCATGCCTAGTTTATCCCACTTCCATTCGGTATCGACAACGGTTGTAATAATCCTGCTGGCTTCGATGCTCGCTTTACTTTCTCGACATACGCCGCAAACTGCTACATACTCCGCAATATCCTTCTTCATTCCGTCCACCAGAAAATATTCTTCAAATCCAAATACATCTTGGTATTTCGGTGAATCGAATAGGGTGAATCATGGGCTTTTGTAAAATCAACTTCCCGATCTCCGGGTCATTGGGCACATAAACACGGTCTTCAAACCATAGGGTATCGTGCTCATCCTCACGAAATCCTTTAGCTATTCCTTTGCCCATTTTCTCCTTTATAGAGGCAACTTCCTTATCTCGCCTTTTGGGCTTCTCCGATTTTGTCCATTAGTGTCGATCAATCTCCAATGTTGCTACATAGCCTCTCGAACTATTTCCAAACATAGTTCTCAAGGTCCTCGCTAACTCATTGGGTATTCCTCCCATCATTAGGGTATTGACGGGTTTTACGGCTCAATGCGCCTGCTACGACATTAGCCTTCCGGGTGGTAATGCAATCTCATATCATAATCCTTGATAAGTTCTAACCATCTCCTTTGTCCGAGGTTCAATTCCTTCTGTGAAGATGTACTTCAAACTCTTGTGATCCGTGTATACTTCACAATGATTTCCAATGAGAAAATGTCTCCATGTCTTCAAGGCATGCACAACGGCTGCTAACTCCAAATCATGAGCGCATAATTCAACTCATGAGGCTTAAGTTGTCGGAAGCATACGAAACAACTCTTCCTTCCTGCATAAGCACGGCTCCAAGTCCTCGACGTGAAGCGCCGCAATACACCTCATAATCCTTAGTCCGATCCGCAATATCAAACCGTGAGGTAACCAATCTTTTCTTCAACTCCCGAAAACTTGCCTCGCAGTCCTCATCCATATGAATTTGTTTTCCTTCTTCAACAATTCTGTCATAGGCTTTGCAATTCTTGAGAAATTCTCAATGAATCTTCGTAGTATCCGCGAGTCCAAGGAAACTTCAATCTCTCCAACTGTCGCTGGTGCTTCCCATTTGGTTACGGTCTCAACTTTTGTGGGGTCAACTGCTATCCCTTCTCCGGATATAACATGTCCGAGAAATCCAACTTCCTTTAGCCAAACTCACATTTGCTGAACTTGGCATACAACCGGTGTTCCTCGCCCCAAAACCAATCGCAAATGTTCCTTGTGTTCTCTTCATTCTTCGAGAAAATCAAAATATCATCAATGAACACCACGATTTAACTTATCCAAAACTCCATAAACACTTTGTTCATCAAGTTCATGAAATAGGCTGGTGCGTTAGTCAGTCCAAATGACATAACGGTATACTCATACATACCCATATCTCGTGGTAAATGCGGTCTTGGGTATGTCTTGCTCCTAATCTTCAATCGATGGTACCCCGATCGCAAGTCGATCTTAGAAAACACTTTGGCTCCTTGCAAGCGATCAAACAGATCATTAATCATAGGTAGTGGGTACTTGTTCTTGATTGTTACTTCATTCAATCCACGGTAATCAACAACCATTCTCAAAGATCCATCCTTCTTCTCTACTAACAAAACGGGTGATCCCCAAGGTGAAGAACTTGGGCTAATAAAACCTTTATCCAATAGTTCCTTAATCTGCTTTTGATTTCCGCCAAATCCTTAGGCATCCTCAGACGGTCGCTTCGATATTGGGCCTGTTCTCGCAACAGCTCGATCAAAACTCAATGTCTCTATCCGTGGCATTCCCGGCAATTCTTCCTAAATACATCAGATAATCCTTTACCACCGGTACTTCTTCCCACTCACCCCGATAAGCAATTAACTTGTGCTCTCCTCGCTTGTGCCGTGATACATACTTGATCCTTCTTCCTTCCGTGTGGTGAGCAAAATTGACTTTGTGGTACAATCTATGTTTCCTCCATACTTTGATAACCAATCCATTCCTAATATCACATCCAATCCTTGGGATTCCATAACTATTAGGTCTCGAGGGGAAAACATAGTGTCCAATCCTTAGTGGCAATGATCACACCATTTACTAGCCATGTATTCTGCTCCGGTGAGGTTACGAGCATGGGTGACCTAAGGGCTTGGGTTGGTAACTTGTACTTATCCACAAATCCCTTGATATGTATGAATGCGATGCACCAAAGATCGAAAAGAACAACCGCAGAAATGACTTAACCAAAAACTTACCGACATCGTGATCGGGCTGATCTTCAACCTCCTCCACATCAATGTGGTTCACCTGTCCCCTTGAAAGGGTTGGGCTTCTTTCCGAGCTTCCATTGCCATTTCCATTCGCCTTCGACAGTCATTTGCATAGTGCCCACCTTGCGGCACTTAAAGCAAGTAATTTGACTCAGTCTACCTTGGATGGTGTTGACGGGTTGGTGCGGTTCTGTCCATTGCTTCCTCCATTCCTGCTCCCATTCTTAGTGCCATTGTGGTTGTGCGAATTACCTCCTCCATGGGTATGCTGAAACTGAATTCTGATTTAGGGTATAACGAGGCTTCGCCGATCCAGAGTTATACTTCCCTTGTCCATACTTCCGCTATGTTCTCAATTTGTCGCTGCTTTCCTTCAATCATGAGAGCTCGGTCTACTAACTCCTGGTAGTTGTTGAAACTTGCTACCATCAACGGCATGCTGAACTCATCATTCAGTCCTTCTAGAAACTTCTCATGTTTAGCTGCACCAGAGTAACGCTATCCGGGGCATAACGTGCTAATTTGCTAAAATCATCCACGATCGCCAACAGTCCTTCCTCCTTGGCGAAGTTGCTAAACTCACGCTTCTTCATGGCCATGGCTCCTGCTGAAACATGGGCAGGCGAAAAGCTTGCTGAAATTGGTCCCATGTGATGTTGTTCATCGGGTAAGTGGCTGTGAAATTCTCCCACCATGTCAGCAAGGGTCCTTCAAGCTGATGTGCTGCAAACTTCACTCTTTCACCATCTCGCATCCCGCAGTGGTCAGCCCTTCCTATCTTGTGGAGCCACCATCCGCTACAATTGGCTCGGTGTATCGGAATACACCGCGGTTCATTTAAGGAAACGAGTCGTGATCCGCAGTGGTGGTGGTGGCGGGTTGTTGTTGTTGTTGTTGTTGTTGCCCTGGTTCTGCACCAATGTTTGAATCAGGGTATTCTGCTGCTGGATCAATTGGGTGATCTCTGGCGGGAAAACGAATCCGGGGTCGCGTCTCGGAGGCATCTGATGGGTTTAGAAAAGGAGAGAAATGTAGAATAGAATGAGGTCTAAGGGGAATCACTACCCAAATGCACATGAGCAAATGCACACAAAATCACTTCATTCAATCAAACAAGGGCTTACAACGATCTAACTATCGCAAAAGTGCGTGTACTATAATGTTTACATGGAGGGAATACTACTAATATGTGGGGGACTTCTACTAATTTGAACCGGTGGAAGACTCCATGATGTCCGCTCCAATTTCGCCTTCAAAGTCGGGTTCACTTGGATCCGAATCGGTGTCGCCGATGTTAATGTAGTCGCTGGGTATTCGACATGCTGGTCTTCATTCCTGAGCGCCAACTTCTTCTTGAGTTCTTCGATCTCGCATTTAAGATCGTTATTGTGTCTTGCCGTAGCTACGATCTCGCCCATGTAGTCCTTGCGTAGTCTTTAGTTCTTCTTCCAGTTCGATGATCCTTCCTTTGTCTTCTCGCAACTCCAACATGTCATTGCACATTTGGTTCTCCGCGCCGAATGTGCTGATTAAATTCCTGGATGAAAGCTGCAATGGACCTATCCTTCTTGGTGCCGACGACGCCCCGCTTGTCATCTCGGCGTCCGCAAATCTGGTAGATGGTATCCTTGAGGTCTTCTTGATAAACTTCTCCAATGCGCCCCATGGTAATGTGAGCTGCCATGCTCTTTCCTGCACTCCAAGTTGGTGCAATCGAAAACACTATCTATAGGCTTGGTGATTGGGGCGAATGTCCTTCCCGAACGTGAGCGTGAATCTTCCAAATAGCCTCTTCGTGCAGAGTGGCGTTGAAAGTCCCGTGAAGCTTGGTAATCCAATGTTCGTGTACTTAGTAACTTCCTTCAAGTGAAATCCAAAAGGTGTGCCTTCATCCGTTGGGTGTACTTGATCTTCGCGTCCGCCATCCTAAAGAGAGTAGAAAAGATGAGGAGTTAGAAAATGGGAAGAGAGTAGTGATCTATGGCTTTAACTTAGTGGTCGTGGTCTCAATAACAACAGTGCTCGATACCATTCTCTCAGAGCGACTGCACCCAATGGATCAAGTCTCGTGCTCGTTGTCATCCTCGGATCAAGAATGCCGACACCACACAAGATTCAAGGATTTATAGCAGAGTAGCAATCACACACTTATTACATCGTTGTCCACAAGGAACTATTACAATAATATGGCTTAAGGCCATCTAATAAAAACAGCGGAAGGCTTGGAAGATAAGCGAGTCCATCAACTCCAACGCATCACCGAGTATAGAACCACGACCTAACACCTTACTCGTCGTTCTAAAAGTCTCGAACGTGAAAGTTGCAGCCCGAAAACGGGTCAAGACATGGAATATGCCGCAATGTAACACATAAGAGCAATGAATGAATAAGCCTACACTACATGCATATATGGCTGGTGGTAAGGCTCTACGTTACATTTGCATAAAGCTGATTTTTCCCTACATCAAAGGAATAATTTTATTTAACTATCATGGTGGTTGTTAAACATTGAGAATGGTTGACAAGATCCTCAATCCCAATTAAAAGGTACTCATCAAAACCCAATAACTTTTATTAGAAGTAACATGTTGAGATTCACATGATATTCAATTACCAGATACTCAAATTGTCCATAACCGGGACACGGCTAATCATGATTAGTTTATACACTCGCAGAGGTTTATGACTTTTCCCCATTAAGACTCGATCGCCTCCGCTTGGTTCTCGTGACTTCATGGTGTTTGAGAAACGGATGACCGAGACATAGTCTTCGTAAGCGCTTAGCACCTTACATGTGGGTAGACCGCACTCAACCTACATCCCCTACATCAGCTAGCCTACCCGTAAGAGTTCGACGACTTAGTCAACTACGCCAGAGCCCATAATTGGCTTGTGGCTGCACACGAAGTTTCCAGCTTGAATAATCTTATGATCCCTTAGAGCCCGGTGGCGGTCCAAGAAATACAGCAAGTCCTCGATGGAAACCAGTGCCTCAATCCACCCAGATGTGTGTTTAGGTTGCCACCTTTGATAAACCATTAATTAACAATCTCACATCTGTCATGGATATTCACTCACCCAATCCACGCCTACTAGCATAGCATGGCATAATAAGCAAACGAGAAGTAACTCCCAAGGTTTTATAAGTAAAACAGTAATAGGTACTACCTCAATCTACTTCCCAAACCCACAATTTAATTTGATCCTAAACATGCAAGTGTTTGAGGGTTTGATCTAATGCAATAAAACTGGGTAGTAGAAAAGGCATGATCAGTGTTACTTGCCTTGTCGATGATCCGCGAGATCTAGAGATTCAAGTAACAAGCGGCGACCGGTGATCTAACGCAGACAACAACAAGCATACAATAAGTACTCATCTAATGCACAAGGAAATCTCGAATAAAAGATCTAACCAGAGAGTTCAACTTAAGAACCCTGGTTGCAAAAGAATCGAATCGAATAAACATCGAAAGTCGAAACTCGAGAGAGAACGACTCGCTTTAGCAATCTGAAATTAGGTCAAAATTTCACAGTAGCAAAACTCGTGAAAGTAGGTTAGTCGGAACGGCGGTTTCATATTTAAACTCCAGCGCTTGAATCACCCGATTCCGATAAACGAGCGAGAAATAAAACAGATTTGAAAATCGGATCGAAATCAAATCGAGAAATAACGGATTAATTCCGATTAAAAGAAAAACATCGAACGGATTAAATAACGGACGCTCGTTAACAGAACTAATCCAACGAACACGTTTCATTGAAACGGACGGTTCGGTGAACGTCATAAATAAGAAAACCGAAAAACATAAAACCAATCTAGGTTTTTTTTAAAACCAACACTTTTTTAA
Source organism: Aegilops longissima (assembly GCA_021605205.1). NCBI lineage: Eukaryota > Viridiplantae > Streptophyta > Magnoliopsida > Poales > Poaceae > Aegilops > Aegilops longissima. The sequence continues at coordinate 582,872,224 of CM038681.1, read as the reverse complement.
AATAAACCGGATCGGGTTTTTAGGGAAAACCGGATCGGGCGGGCTACTCCGTGATCGCCGGCGGGCTCCGACGGGCCCGGGCGCAAGGCGAGGGCGGGGCCGGAGAGGGGGGCGAGGGCGGCGGGCTCTCTGCCGGGCGAAACGGGCGGCGCAAGGAGTTCGGGCGCGGGAGGCGAGGGCGGGGGGAGAGAGAGGGGGGGGCAGGGCGGTATTTAAGAGGGAGGGGGCCATGGGTGGCTTGGGAAGGTAGCCGGGGAAGGCGGGCGAGCCTGACCCGGCGGTGGAGGCGTAAGGGGCGGGCTCCCGGGCGGGCGGGCGGCACGGAGGGAGGAGAGGAGGTGGGCCGGGCGGCGGGCCGGGCCCCGGCTGGTCAAGGCTGGGGCCTTGGCCTGGGGGCGCGCGATTTTTTTTAAATAAAATTAAACCAAACGAATTAAAAAATACCAAATGAACTCCGATTTAAACAAAACAATTTTCCCGACTCCTAAAATGAGTCTAACAAAATGAACTTTAGAAACGGCAAACATGCATATATTTTTTTAAATGCTCATTTTGCCTAAGCAAAATAAATCTTTCAAAGCCAAATTTGATTTATTTATAAAATCTTCATTTTTCCTAAATGTTGGGAAAGTCATATTATTCCTCTCTTAAAATTTTTATAGGAAAACTTTATGAAGATAATTTAAATAAATCCAAATGATCCTATTTTCAAAATTTGGAAAATCCCAAATATGAAAATAATGAAACTTCCAACTTCTCTCCGAGGGTCCTTGAGTTGCGTGAAATTTTCTAGGATCGGAAAATGCGAGAAAATATGATATGCATGATGACCTAATGTATAACATTCCAAATTGAAAATTTGGGATGTTACAACTCTTCTTTAATAAATCCATTAAAGAATGTAGTTTTGACATCCATTTGTCGATTTCATAAAATGTGGCAATTTCTAACATGATTCTGACAGACTTAAGCATCGCTATAGTTGAGAAAATCTCATTGTAGTCAACACCTTGAACTTGTCGAATACCTTTTTGTGAAAGTCGAGCTTTGTAGATAGTAACACTACTATCGTTGTTCGCCTTCCTCTTGAAGATCCATTTATTTAACATGGATTGCTGATCATCGAGCAAGTCAATCAAAGTCCATACTTTGTTCTCATACATGGATCCTATCTCAGATTTCATGGCCTCAAGCCATTTCATGAATCTGGGCTCATCATCGCCTCATAGTTCAGAGGTTCATCATGGTCTAGTAACATGACTTCCGTAACATGATTAACGTACCACCGCGGATCTTACTCGAAGACCCACGAGGTTTGGTAGCAACTTGATATGAAGTTTCATGATCATCATCGCTAACTTCCTCACTAATTTGTGTAGGAATCATCGACCTTATTTCTGATGAACTACTTTCCAATAAGGAGAAGGTACAATTACCTCATCAATTTCTACTTTCCTCCCACTCACTTCTTTCGAGAGAAACTTTTCTCTAGAAAGGATCCATCTTAGCAACGAAAAACTTGCCTTCGATCTCGTGATAGAAGGTGTACCCAATAGTTACCTTTGGGTATTCTATGAAGACGCATTCTCCGATTTGGGTTCGAGCTTATCAGTGAAAACTTTTTCACATAAGCATCACAACTCCAAACTTTTAAGAAACGATAGCTTAGGTTTATCGTTAAACCATAGTTCATACTGGTGTCGCCAACGGATTTCGATGGTGCCCTATTAAACGTGAATGCAGCTGTCTCTAATGCATAACCCCAAAACGATAGTGGTAAACCGATAAGAGACATCATAGATCGCACCATATCCAATAAAGTGCGGTTACGACTTTCTGACACACCATTATGCTGTGGTGTTCCATATGGCATGAGTTATAAACTATTTCACATTGTTTCAAATGAAGACCAAACTCAGAATCAAATATTCATCTCCACGATCGATCGCAGAAACTTTATTTTCTTGTTACGATGATTTTCCACTTCACACTGAAATTCTTTGAACTTTTCAATTATTTCAGACTTATGTTTCATCAAGTAGATATACCCATATCTGCTCAAATCATCTTGTGAAGGTCAGAAATAACGATACTTGCCACGAAAGCATCAACACTCATTGGATCGCATACATCGGTATGTATTATTTCCAATAAGTCAAGAGCTTGTTCCATTGTTCCGCAGAACGGAGTTTTAGTCATCTTGCCCAAAAGGCACGGTTCGCAAGCATCAAATGATTCATAATCAAGTGATTCCAAAAGTCCATCAAGATGGAGTTTCTTCATGCGCTTACACCAATATGACTCTAAACGGCAGTGCCACAAATAAGTTGCACTATCATTATTAACTTTGCATCTTTTGGTTTCAATATTATGAATATGTGTATCACTATGATCGAGATCCAATGAACCATTTTCATTGGGTGTGTAACCATATAAGGTTTTATTCATGTAAATGTAACAACAATTTATTCTCTTACTTAAATGAATAAATCAGATTGCAATAGACATGATCAAATCATATTTATGCTCAGCACCAAATAACACTTATTTAGATCCCACACTAATCCCGAAAGTATAGGAGTGTGCGATGATGATCATATCAATCTTGGAACTACTTCCAACTCTCATCGCTTCACCCTTAACTAGTCTCTCGCTCATTCTCAACTCCGCTTTCGAAGTTACTAATCTTAGCAACTGAACTAGTACCAAATAATCGAGGGTTGCTATGAACACTAGTAAAGTACACATCAATAACATGTATATCAAATATACCTTCGCTTACTTTGCCATCCTTTCTTTTCCACCAAATACTTGGGGTAGCTCCGCCCAAAGGACCAATCCCTTTGCAGAGAAGCACTTAGTCTCGTGCTTAGGACCATACTTGGGTTTCTTCACTTGAGCAGCAACTTGCTTTGCCGCTCTTCTTGAAGTTCCCTTCTTCCTTTTGCCCTTTCTTGAAACTAGTGGTCTTGTCTACCATCAACACTTGATGTTTTTCTTGATTTCTACCTCTCACGATTTTAGCATCATGTAAGAGTTTGGGAATTACTTTGCCATCCCTTGCATATTATAGTTCATCATGAAGTTCTACTAACTTGGTGATGGTGACTAGAGAATTCTGTCAATCACTATCTTATCTCGGAAGATTAACTCCCACTTGATTCAAGCGATTGAAGTACCTGCATAATCTGAGCACATGCTCACTAGTTGAGCGATTCTCTCCATCTTTTAGCTATAGAACTTGTTGGAGACTTCATATCTCTCAACTCGGTATTTGCTTGAAATATTAACTTCAATTCTCGAACATCTTATATGGTCCATGACGCTCAAAACATCTTTGAAGTCCCGATTCTAAGCCATACATGGTGCACTAAACTATCAAGTAGTCATCATATTGAGCTAGCCAAACGCTCATAACGCCTCAGATCTACCCTCGCAATAGGTCTGTCACCTAGCGTGCATTTAAGGACATAATTCTTCAGGCAGCAATGAGGATAAACCTCAGATCACGGATCCAATCCGCATCATTGCTACTAACATTTTCAATACAATTTTCTAGGAACACATATAAAACATAGGGAAGCAACAACGCGAGCTATTGATCTACAACATAATTTGCAAAATACTACCAGACTAAGTTCATGATAAATTAAAGTTTAATTAATCATATTACTTAAGAACTCCCACTTAGATAGACATCCCTCTAATCTTCTAAGTGATTACATGATCCATATCAACTACACCATGTCCGATCACACGTGAGATGGAGTAGTTTCAACGGTGAACATCACTATGTTGATCATATCTACTATATGATTCACGCCGACCTTTCGGTCTCCGTGTTCCTGTGCCATATCTATTATATGCTAGGCTCGCAAGTTTAACTCCGAGTATTCGCTGTGTAAACTGTTTTGCACCCGTTGTATTTGAACGTAGAGCCTATCACACCCGATCATCACGCGGTGTCTCAGACGAAGAACTTTCACAACGGGTGCATACTCAGGAGAACACTTCATGATAATTTTAGTGAGAGATCATCTTATAATGCTACC